>VZSR01000920.1:12074976-12125133 GCA_013398615.1 Brachypodius melanocephalos
GTGGCAGCTGGGCTTTGGAAAGCACCTTCCTCACCTCTGGGGGAGCTGGTGGCACTGGGTGCCTCGTGCATGGTCCCACGTGAGGGGACAGTGAAGGGACCCCAAACAAGAAGCAAAGACTCATTCACAAGAAGAGGGAGAGGGGCTATGGTTTATCCCTGAATATGCATCCTGAGAGCTCCTTATCAGGGGGTGGAGGGGAAGGCAAGGTTTGGTCCTCATTTTGCTGTCAGGCCATTGTGTTCCAGGAACTGATAATAAAGGTCAGAAGAGCCATTTGCCATGGATTCCAAAAACATAAATGAAAGCAAATGTCAAAAGTGGGCTGTGGGACCAAACTGAAGTCCCACTGAAACCCAGTTTGGGGGAGCTGCTCTCCAAAGACCCAGAGAGATTTACAATCTCTCTACGAATTTCAGGAGCTGCTCCAAGATGGCAACAACCAATTTCAATTTCAGCTTGCTGCTAAGTGGCTACTCCATATTCTCAGTCTAATCTAGTTTGCATGAGACTTTTATTAAGTTATAGAATGCTGAAGTATTTACATTTAGAAAAAGTGTCTCTGCTGTCTGCTGTTTCCTGAGTGGCTCGAGCTATTATCAGATTTTCTGAGTTTTTGCTTGAGCAATAGCCATATTTGTCCAGAAAAACAAAAACTGATTAGCTCAACCCTCACAGTATCATATTTATTTTAGCAATTCTGTTGCAAAGTGAAGCATGTTAGTCCCTGCTTTGGATGTATTCCAAACTCACATGAGTTAGTCTGAAAGTGTCCCATAACTCCATGAAGCCCAGAACTGAGTCTGGACCTGGACCAGCCTGGCTGGTATGGATTAACCCAAAGCCCAGTGCTTCCAGCAGCAGCAGGAGGGCTGCAGGGCTGCAGAGCAGTGGCTGCAGCTGCAGACAGGCTCCAGGACAGGCAGATACACTCCAGCAAAGGTGAAGTGACTGCTGAGTATTAACCTCGAATATTTACAACTTCTTCTGTATGTTAACTATGAGTGTGGGAGCTAATAAAGCTGGGTGTGAGCTCCAGATATTTCAGGATTGCTCCACCTGGGCTGGAGCCAGGCTCACCAAGGTGCTCCCCTTGCCCTATCCCTGGGGGCTGCTGTTTGCAGGCACGTCTGACAGTGGCATTGCCCTGCCCGGGGATGTTGGTGGTGTGTCTCCTGACGTTTGCCAGGCTGTGACTGTGAGGGTGTCCCACAGGGCACAGCCCCACCACCACCCCGGAGGGCTGGGTTAGGAGTGAGAGGGACTGGCTGGTGCCATCCTGCTCACCATGTCTCTGGCACGGAAAAGGCCTCAGGAAGCAAAGGAGGAGTTTTCATTTGACTTGTCTGCAGAAATCCCTGCAGGACCTGTGAACACATGCCTGTACGCAGCATTGGTGGCAGGAGCAGCATGTCCGAGTCTCCCTCCCACCACCCTCTGTCCCTTCTCCACACATCCCTGGGCCTGTCTTCTGACAGTGATGACCCCCTCTGCACAGATGATCCTTCGAGTTCCTTTTCCTTCCCTTGCCACTGAGACTCTGTCAATATTTTATGTCTCCAGTGAGAGGCAGCTGCCCAGCTTGGCACAGCTCGGTGTTCTTGAGCCCTGTGGGGTATGGGGGTTCTGAATCAGAGGGAAGGGGGTTTCCAGGCTTCAGGAGCGATGAGAGGGGAGCAGGAGATGGATGAAGGCCAGGCAGCATCCCAGCCCACTGTCCTGAGTGCAGTGCCCAGCTCCAGTGCTCCCTCAACCTGCAGCTCCAGCCCAGGCTCTTCTCCCAACACCTCCCACTCCAAAGGGTGAACGGGTCTGTGCTCCCAAACCCTCGCTGCTTTCCAGTCCCATCTGCCCCAAGATACTCTTCATCCCTTCATCCCTCCATTCTGCAAGGCTGGGGGCACATTTCCAAGGAGGGTAAGACAATCAGGATAAGACATTTCCACACCAGGGGCCAAATGGCCCGGGGGGAAGAAGCTCGGGCTGCCCGTGCTGGTCAGGACACCTGAAACTCATGCACCCCTTCTGTGCTGAGATCCATGGCCTTGGCTCCCTGCAGCTTAATCCAGAGGAAAACAAAGCCCAAGTGCTCTAAAGGGTGCATGTCAAGCGTGTGGCACAGGAGGGCTGCCCTGTCCTGGGAAGGTGTGTGGGAACAAGGAAGGTGTGTGGAGACAAGGACGTGAGAAGGTCCAAGCCCACCACCGGCTCCTGCATTTTGGGGTGCATCCCCCCAGAGCTGGCTGCCTTTCAGCTGTGCTGCCTTGCTAGAGTTTTTAACTCATTTTGCTCTCCCTGTGGACCCCGGTATCCCTGTCCCCAGCAGTCTGTGAAGCACAGGGGGCTGCTGATGCTTCAGAAACCCTGGTGAAGTGTGGGGAGCCAGGACAGACCTGCAGACGCTGGACACGCCGGATCAGCCTGCGCTCAGACTGCACCAACACCAGGAGCAAGATAAGCATCTTGCTGGCCCTGCCCAGCACCTTGGAGGCTTCTCCACCTCCCCTTTCCCCCGCCAGGGTTTCACCGTGGAGCCACATAAATAGAGGGGCCGGGCGGGTTGTGGGGCAGGAGCGGGGACGCCTCCCAAGGTTTTGCACCGGATCCCAGCGCCCGTCCTGCCTGCCCAGCCACCCTGCAGGTAACCCGGGAACCACGGGGACTGGGAACGGGGCAGGGCCAGCCTGGGTCCCCAGAAGTGAGGGGAGGATGAACATTTCCCTAGGAAATAGCGGGAGGCTGTTGGTGCTGCTCGGTGACGGACCCATGGCGTGGTTTTGCTGGAAATTGAAGGTGCCCAATTTCACTGCTGGCTGGGGTCAGATGTTTTGGCAGTGGATGGCACTGGTGAGGTTGGGGTGTGAGAAACCTTAATGATGTTTGGTGGTGGTGGTGTCCTGCTCTGTCTGTGTGAGGTGGCTGAAGCTGGGGCAGCCAGGAGGGAGCTCTTGGGGAAGGGAGATCCTTTCCACAGGGAGCATGTCTGGGTTCTGTGCCAGTCCTCCGGCAATGACAGTAAAATAACCACTAGATTAAAATACGTGAATGAAAGGAAGGGGCAGAACAGTAAACTTTAGCAAAGATAAAGCAGGTGTAAGTAACTTAAACTAGCAAAAACTTCTTTAAAACCAGAAAAGCCTCAAAGTCTTTCTTCTTTTTTTTTTTTTCCAAATTGATGATGGATTCTGTGCTTTCAAGTTTCTTCTTTATGCTTATGCAATTTGCAAATGTTTTTTGTTTAAAGAGATGTTAAGAAATAACTGTAAGTAGTTGCATGCCTGCAAGAGTAGGAAATTGGTGCTTTCAAAAGGTGATATAAATGCAATCAAAGGTGGTACTGGGGCAGTGGGAGAAGAGACCAGACCTGGAAGGACTCAGTGTAGGAAGAAAGAAGGTGTATTTAATACATCGGGACATAAGGCCACTCAGACAGAGGGAAGGGATCCAAAAATGCACTTAAAGGAAACACTAGGTCTTGAAAAGCTGAAAAAAAAAATTAGAGTCCTCAGCCTTTAAACAGGAAAAGGATTCAGCATGGGCTGCCAGGTGCTGTGCATCCAAGGTGTGAGTGGAGGAGGAGGGAGCAGGCACAGGGAGGGAATTTCATGCCAGGACTGACTCTCTGAAAACAGGCTGGCCAAAGAAATGGAGAAGGCAAAGAGCAGAGCCCCACAGGAATGCCCAACATCAGAAACATCTTCCTTCCCTTTAAGGGAAACAAAAAGGGTTTTCCAGTTGAAATAAAGATGGAGCGACCCCTTGGCTTCCTTTGAAGAAATGAGGTGGCTGGAAAAGGCAGGCAGTGAGTGGCACAGCAGGACAGGCTGGGAGCTGACACCCAGACCTGGTGCCTGGAGCAGCCTGGAGTAGCCACAGGACAGGCCACCAAGTGCTTCTTTGAGCTCTTCTTCTGTCCAGGCCCGAATACCTTCTAGGAAGAATTAATTAGTCATTTAAATGTAAATTATTAGCATCAACATGAGGGTGAACAAGTCCCATTTGCTGGTCAGGGCAAGCACACCAAAGCTCAGTGAGTGCTGCAGTGTGGACTTGTCTCCCCAGTGCCCACGCTGCAGCTGTGTGAGCACCCCGGGGTGCAGGACGCTGTGGTCGAGGCAAGGATGGGCTTTTGGGGATGAGAAATTCTGATTTACAGTAAACCCCCACTGGTGCCAAGCAGCTGTGGGTGACCCAAACCCCAGCCACGGGCTTGTCAAGGAGATGGGGCTGCCTCCACTTCACTTTAAACCGTGGAGGGCCAGCCCAGACCCTGGGTTTCCATGTGCCCATGCCCAGTGACACGTGCTCCCATTTCCCCCTTTTCCCCCCAGAATCATGGCTCTCACCGGCGCCCTTCGCCTGTCGCTCGCCTGCCTCCTGCTCTGCGGCGCGGCCCCAAAACCCACCTGTGACCCCAGCGCCTGCCCCCCGTGCCCCGAGGGGGACCCGGAGGGGACAGCCACCCCCACCGCAGGTGGCTGCTGTCCCCCGTGCCCCCTGCCCTGCGCCTGCCCGCCCTACCTGGAGAGCGACTGCGAGATGCAAGGCTTCCCCAGCGGCCGCGTCCCCGCCGGCCGCTCCTTCTACATCGACTTCGCCCGCAAGCTGTGCACCTGCCAGCCCTCCGGGGACATCACCTGCGACCCGCTGTGCCCCCGCCTGGCCCCCGCCTGCCGAGCCGTGGGCAGCCCGGTGGCCGACGGCTGTCCCCGCTGCGTCTGCTACGACGAGGAGGGGATGGCAGTGCCCGCCGGCACCGTCACCGCCCGCGGATCCCAAATGTGCGCCTGCCCTGCCCAGGGAGGGCAGCTGCAGTGCAGGTCTGCTGCAGGGGAGGAGTGAAGGTCTCCTCCCTGCTGGGAGAGGGCAGCGGAGCCTCTCTGGCAGCGGGAGGCTTCCTGCACTGTGGGGCATCCTCGCTGAGGAGCTTCCAAGCGTCCTTGAGGACTTGGGGGTTGTTAGGGCTGTGCCACCGAGAGGGTGACACGCTGTCATTTGTAGGCCAGGGCAAAGTGTCTGTAGGGGGTGAGCTTGCTTGGTTGTGAGGTTTGTTCCACAGGGCTTAAGCTGACTGCTGCTGGTGTGTAACTGCAGCTATTTATTTATTTGGAAGATGATTCTGCTTTTGTATGTGTTTGTGTTTATATAGTCTGTTTATATTAAACTCGCTGGATAAACTTCCTCCCGGGAGCCAGGCTTTTTCTTCCTGTAATTCTGTCGGGTTCCAGGTGGTGGGACCAAGACGAGAACGCTGGCTGACAGCTTCTCTCCAGTCTTTTCATGAGGTGGGAGGAGTAGGTGGGTTAGCACAGGTCTGTGTTCTTGGAGGCAAACTCCTCTCCTGTCTCCAGCCTTTGAAGCAAAGCCTTGACTAAAATGAGGATGCTGGCAGTCAAGGCTCACTCTTTCCTTGATCTTACCCAGGGCCGACCCCACTGTCAGTCCCAGTTTAGCAGGAATGCCCCAAAAAATGCCCCAAAATGTGTCTCGGTGACTGTATCCTCTGGATGCAGACATAGGATACAGGAGAACTGCATCTTCTGAATGCTTTGACATTATAAATACACACACACACATATATAAATATATCTATATACAAACCCCACAGGTTTTCATCAGGCTGTGTTATTAACACATGCTAATTGTTAAAGGATTGAATAAAATCAGTGTTACCAAAGAACTTTTGAAGACTTTACTGATAAGCACGCATATTTTCCACTTGTGTTAGCTAGTGGTACTTGGGCCACACAAGGCTCTCTCCAACCACCTTGCACACATTAAATGTGTCCCCTGGATTGTTTCAATTTTCTTCTCTCCTGCTCTGTCTGATGCTGTTAGACTGAAAAAAAAAAACAAAAAACAAAAACAAAAACAACAACAACAAAAAAAACAAACCCAAAAAAACGAAACAAAAAAACCCCCAAAAAACAACCCCTCCCAAACCAACCAAACAAACAAACCAAACAAAAAAAATCCCCAACCAACCAAAACAGTGAGCAGGTGGGATTCAGGTAGAGGGTCAGGAAAAGGCTGGAGGAAGCAGGTGAATTGGAATTTGGCATTTGGGATGCAGCAGGGACCTTAAATATCATCCAGTTCCAACTTCCCTGCCATGGGCAGAGACACCTTCCACTATCCCAGGTTCTTCAAAGCTCCATCCAACCTGGCCTTGGACACTTTCAGGGATCCAGGAATAGCCACAGCTTCTCTGGGCAACCTGTGTCAGGGCCTCATCACCCTCATAGTGGAGAAATTTTTTTCACATATCTAAGCTAAGTTTCCCTTCTTTCAGTTTGAAGCCATCCCCCCTTGTCCCATCATGCCAGACCCTTGGAAATTGTCTCTCTCCATGTTTTTTGTAGGCACCTTCAGGTACTGGAAGGCCACAGTGAGGTCACCTCAAAGCCTTTTCTTTTCTGGGCTGACAATCCCAATTCTCTCAGCCTTTCCTCACAGGACAGCTGCTCCACGTTTCTGTGGAAGGGGATTTGACCTGACAACACTTTGCCCTCTGCCCTTCCCCAGTCAGTGTAAAAATTTTTGGGTTTAGTAAGGTTAAATCTCACTGTTCACCTTCCAGACAGACACCAGACATCCCATGCCACTGTGTCCGCCAGCAGCACGAGGAATTTTTCCCATTACAGGTTTCTAATTACCTGCTGTCCAGGTATTAACAAATTGCTGAAGGAATCCACATCCTGTGTGCCCTTGCAAGGTGAGGGTGTTTGAATCCATGGGGCTGGCGCTCTTTTGTGTCTGCCAAGAATTTAAGGAGATCAGGATGAGTTTGCAAGCGCAGTGATGGGTTTTGCAAGCACAGGGATTATTCCGAGGGAGTCATGAGGGATTTGGAAAGACTCCTCACTGCCTGGGGAGGGTAGTGGGCTGCTGGGGTTGTTTATCCTTTGTCACGAATCTTATCTGTCTCACTGCTCCCTGCTTTGTGTGACAGATAACCTCGGAGCAGGGGGGAATGACCGACAGATGGGCAGCCCCTGCATAATATTTGGTTTGTCTTCTCTACCCTGTGTCAGCACGGGAACAATGAAAGAGTTATTGTTCAAATATCTCTGCAAAAAGGTCCCTGTCGGCTCCTTTGCAAGCTGCTCCTTGGAGGTGGTGCAGAGTTCCTTTGCTCTGCCCCCACCTCTGATGTGAAGATACCTTCTGTCTCCAGGATCTCTGCATTTCATTATATTGAAAGCAGTAGCTGCATTGTTTTACCATGAACAGCACCTGCACAGGGAGAAAATTAAAAACCCCAAATGGTCAGTTGTCACTATTTATTCAGTTAAATTTAATTGGGGTTTGGCATGCTTTGTTTGAATGGGTGTTGTCCTGGATTCTCCTGTATTAATCACCCACGTGCTTGTCTGCAGTTTGAACACGGTATTGCTGGCATTATTTGTATTTTTCCAGGTCAGATTTTCCCCAGTCTGGGCAGGGGTGTAGTTTTGTGGCTGCTCCTTCACATGGTCACTGTCACTTTGCATCACAGCCAGGCACGTTTGCAGGGAAGGACTGTAAATATTCCTCAAGAGCAAAGCAACACACCAACTCCTGTGCATCCCTAAATGAGCCCTGAGAACTGAAACCAAAGCTGAAATTTGCAGCTCCTAAAAAGAACTCATTTTGCACGTAGAGCAATCGGGGTTTGGGGGGGTTGTTTGTAAAAGATCATTACTGATGTTTAGTTAGTTGTGGAAGGGACAGGGCCTTTCTTTGTCGTGTTAAACATAAAATGACTGATTTAAATAGAACCATGCTTTAGCCCTCAGTCCTTTCACGACCCCTCTCAGTTCCTGCCTCTTGAGGCTGTCAAACATTAAAATATTCGTGAATGAAAGCCCATCAGGAGGCTTCCTTTGGGCACAGCCATGTCAAGAAGTTGAAGTGTTTGCCCAAGTCCTTCTGCCTTTTCCAACAGCCTGCCAGAAGTGAATTCCTCAGGTGTGATTCACCAGCTTCAGCACCCCAGACTACATTTGCAGAGCCCAGGTGTGGGGGGCTGGCTGGCTGCCATTTGGTTTGTTTTTTTTTTTTTTTCTTAGTTATTATGCTCTTAAATAATCAGAAATCTTGATCCATGGCAGGTTCTGCACTGGTGATTTCGGATCAGGATGAGAACAGAGGTTTCATAGAGGACCCCCAAATTTAATGAGAATGTACTCAGTGTTGGTAATGAACTGACTACATCCCCCTAGAAATAATTTTATTTGAAACTTGGGGTGAGGGAGAGAGGTAATATTGGGCGCTTTTGAATGGGTTCATTACAGGAAATTTGAAGCTGCCCTGACACACCAAAGGTGCAATGCAATTTATTAACCAGCAAATGGCACAAGGATGGGAGCTTCACACACAAGTGTATTTGGGATTTTATGATTTAATAGGGAGTGCTCTGGACAAAGTGGGGATCAGTGAAAGGTTGAGCTCCATGATCTTGGAGGTGTTTTCAACTTAATTCGTTCTGTGATTCGGTTCTATGATTTAGTTTCAACACTGTGCATGTACACTAAAAACAGCTTTTTAAAAAATCATTCTGATACTGCATCCAGAGCACAACTCAGCTCCCCAAGGCAATGCCCAGAAGGAAGCAGAAGACAACAGATCAACAGGATCACCCTCACCAGTTCCCACCAAAACCATAGAATAACAATCTATTTTATAGCTAAAAGAGCACTAGACAAACAATGCTTTATAACAAAAAGACATGCACTGATACATGGTAAAATTCTGATTTTTTAAATCTTTTTTTTTCCTTTTTTTTTTTTCTAATGAGTTTTTTCCTCTTCTTTTCACTGCAATTGCATCACAAGTAACAAGAATGAGAAAAGGACACAGTCCATCATCATTTTCACCATTTTACAAAAGTTTCTAAGAATATTCAGGAATGATGATGGGCAAAACCAGCACTGCACGAAGAGGAGGCAACTTCCAGTCCCATCAGAAAGGAAAAGATGGACTTTCTTGGAAAAAAATGCAATAAAATTTAAAATAAACCTAAAAAGTTCCCAAAGAAAACCAAAAATTAGGACCCTCCCAGGCCCTGGTACCCTGTTGTGTTGGAATTTCTCCTATTCCACCTCCAAGTTATTCTTTCCCAGTGGATTTGTTTGGAATTTTATCCTTATATTTCCCTTGATTTTCTCTGTTTTCGCTTTTTAAAATCTTTTTTTCCAGTTCCTTTATGCTTGTTTCCACTGCATTCTCATTTCCTGTGCTATACAGGATTTTCCTGGATCCGGATTGTGTCCTGCCTCTCTCCCCACCTCCCAGCCCCTGAAGTCCAAAAAAAAAAATCCCAAAAAACCTCAGAAGATTGAACCAGCACAATCTGTTGGGCTTTTTCCAGCAGCTGGCTTTGAATCCTGGAGTGATCTGCAGAGTCATTATTCATGGCTATTCACAGTTCAGAAGTTCAAGAGACACCAAAAAAAAAAGTCCAGGGTTTGTAATCAAGGATTAATTGTCACCAGTTTCCAAAGAAAGGAAGGAGGAAGGAAAAAAATAGGAATACAAACCCAGTTGCTTGACAGCAGAATGGAGGATCTTAGAGGAAAATTATAATTTCTGTAGCTGATTTATGTACAAGTGACTTGGGAACAGCTTCCCCCCAGCATCTGAAAAGCTGGGAGAGCAGCATAGGCATTACTTAACAAATGCCTACCCAGGTCCTCAAAATCTCTGGAATTTTGCCATTCTGAGTTTCATTTGATGATGCTGCTTAAAATTTTCAAGAGCATTCAGGTCTCGATCCAGCTACAGTACTGAGTTAAGAAACTTAATCAGAATCAGCTGTGCAAAATAGTCCTTTTGTGTATTAAAAAAAAAAAAAAAGGCAACAGAAATATTCTCTCTCCTTCCTGGCCTTAACTGGGATCCTGCCCATGGAACCATATATGCTGCTAAGTATCTTAGAAAAATCAGTACCTGCACAGTAATTGACTTTGTAATTATTGTAATTGCACGTATCAATAAGTCCCCTTGTCTTTTCTGTGTGCCAGCTTCTGCTGAGAGCAAAGAGTCTGAATCTTGAAGACCAAACAGGGCCATGAACTGAGCTGTGCAGAAATGTGAGGAAACAGTTTGATGAATGTTAAGAAATTAAGGGAAGTGTCCACAGTTTGTAGCTCATAGTGAGAGGTTGCAGGAGGAGGGACACACACAGCCCTCAAGATAAAAATGGCATAGAAGTCAATCCTTGGTTTCTTATTTACAGAACCATTGAGGCTGGAAAAATCATCTGAGATTGAGTCCCAGCTGTGCCTGATCCCCACCTTGTCCCCAGCCCAGAGCACTGAGTGCCACCTCCAGGTGCCACCTGCAGGGATGGGCACTGCAAAGCTCCCTGGGCAGCCCCTGCCAAGGCCTGAGCACCCTTTCCATGGGGAAATTCCTGCTGCTGGCCAAGCTGAGCCTCCCCTGGCCCAGCCTGAGGCCGTTCCCTCTCCTCCTGTCCCTGTTCCCTGCCAGCACAGCCCGACCCCCCCGGCTGTCCCCTCCTGGCAGGGACTTGTGCAGAGCCACAAGGTCCCCCCTGAGCCTCCTTTTCTCCAGGCTCAGCCCCTTTCCCAGCTCCCTCAGCCCCTCCTGGGGCTCCAGCCCCTTCCCCAGCTCCCTGCCCTGCCCTGGACACGCTCCAGCCCCTCCAGGGCTCTCCTGCAGGAGCCACAACTGGACCCAGCCCTGGAGCACACAGGGACAATCACTACCCAGTGTGATCACAATCACTACCCAGTGTGATCTGAGTATTTCTTCACGATTACTAAAAATCTAACTTGAAAAATTCATGGATCTTAGCAAAAAAAAATTTATCTAAATTAGGTTTTATTACCACAGTCACATTTAGTATATGCATCAGTTCATATTTAGGACTCAAGATCAACTTAACGAAAAATGTGCAAGGAATAATTTTCAGGAGTAGGTCCAAGGGCCTCAGCTCCTGCTTTGTGCCAGTGGTGACAACAAAGTCCAACAGAGAAGGTGAATACCCAGAGATTTTCCCTGATTACTATACAATACCCAGATCACACCTCAGCTGCATCAGGAAGACAAACCAAACTTCACCTGCAAAGGTCGTGTTGCTTTCAGATTTTAGGAGGGTATCTAAATGGTGATTTTTCCTTTTGTGTTTTAAATGCTCAGCAGATGTAATCCCACATACCTCACACACTCAGAACCTACATGAATTTATATATGGATAAATTACATTAATTTATATATGGATAAATAAACACTTCATATGTGTCCCAGCCATATTGTTGGGTTGTTTTTGCAGAATCCATATGTGTGTGTAGTTTATTTTCCCTTGTTTTAGCTTTGAGGATATTGCTCTGGTTTTTACAAAGAGAGTTATGTAGGAACAGCCCTAAGTTGCAAACTAAAGGATTTTGTAAACTGATGCTCCACAAAACCAAACCAGCTCACCAGTTATTTACAACCAAGCTTCTGATTCCTGTAATGACTTCTTGAAGAGAAGATTTATCTCTCAGGGGAATTTGAAACCATCCAACTAAAAATACTCAGTATGGGACCTAATTTAGGTGATAGAATTACAGAATCACAGAATGGTTTGGGTTGGAATGGACCTTAAAGATCATCCAACAATTCCCTGCCATGGGCAGGGACACCTTCCACTATCCCAGGTTGTTTCAAGCCCTGTCCAGCCTGACCTTGGACACTTCCAGGGATCCAGGGGCAGCCAGAGCTGCTCTGGGAAACCTGTGCCAGGGCCTGCCCATCCTGACAGGGAAGAATTTTTTCTTGTATCTAATCTAACCCTACTCTCAGTCTGAAGCCATTCCCCTTTGTACTTTACAAGTGGGGGGATTTTTTTTTGTTGTTTGTTAGGTTGTTGATTCATTTCAGATTAAGGAAAAAATTGCTCCCTGGCAGCAGTGAAGTTAAAATTATTTCCAGTTATATCACCAGGAGTTATTGGCACTACTCTCAGACACTCTTCTAATGCCAGACAAGGAAATGATAAATACTCCTTTGTCTAGAACACAAACTACTTGGCTCTCCACAGATTAACCCTCCAGCCACAAAATATGACCCAAAATCTGCCCTCTTCCCTTCTGGAGGCACTCATGGGTGTCACCATGCCAGATGCTGGGGAAGAGACAGCAGGAATAAATAATGGTCCAGCAGGAATAAATAATGCTCAAAGTAAGTACTCAGCAGAAGTAAATCCAAGAGTACCCACGTCTGATTTAATCTCTGCTGAGCAGGACTTGCACGCTGGATATGAAATGAATTTGAGATTCTTGCTTGAGAAGAATCTTACAATAAAGGAGCCGCTCATTTCCTGAAGATTTCTGATTTGGTAGAACATGGTAAAATTAGAAATGTATCACAATCTGGTTAAACAAGTTAACACATGGGATTTACAGAGAGGAAGGGTTTTCAAATAAGTCACTACCATATATGCTTGGAACCATCACTTCGAGTTTGATGTCCATGCCATTTTAATTAATTACTGCAAAACAACAACAACAAAAAAGACCCACCCAAAGTCACAAACATTATGGGCTATTTACCTGCTGATTCTTTCTTTCATCAAAGCTCCTCCTGCATTACAAAAGTGTAATAAAAATCCCCACACTGGTAAGAACTGGTAAACATTTTTTTTTTCATTTGCATAAACAAGAAACCCCAAACAAATACAAGGGCCAAGGACTTTCCCTGGCCAAGAACTAGTTAAATAGTTTGAAACTATGCTCAAGATTTCCTGAAAACGTATTTGTCTTTCAGCTAAACAATACTGTTAAAGCACTGTAAATGCTTTGCTTCCACAATGTGCTTTTTCTGTTCACAGAGAGCAGCAGTGTAAAAATAAATCATCCATGAAGCATATTCTCATTTTTAATTTCATCCCTTGATAGATCAGTTGCTTCAAAATCCCTTAACAACCAAGGAAAGGAAAGTTACAGGGTTCACATTTGAAAGGCTGTCGATTGTACAGACTCAGTGCTGCTAATCCACGGGCAGGTTTGGGCTGCTTCCATCACAACCTGAAACACTGGATTTTATTAACACCAGCTATGAATCTTTATGGGTGTCTACAAGGTTGGAAAGGCATTTCCCTGCCTTCTCACACCTTGCTTTTCTCTGGCAAAACCAACTGTGATCACTCAGCAGGTCCTAAAGAGCTAATTCACAGAAAAGGAACGGATTTTGTATTTCCAGGTGACGGGAATGAACAAATTACCTGATTTAGGCAATCACCCAAAAGCACATCAGTGCCAATTTCACTGCACTTTGCACTGGACCACTGAGTTACTGTAGGACTTGAAAATTAAATAATCCAGAAGATCTTTGAAGGAGTTTAGCATGCCAAGGGCAGGGGAGGGGGGGAAGGAATCCACGCTGAGTTTGAGTTTGGCAGAATGAACCTGCTTTTGTCCTCAGCTCCGGCACAGAGTGAAGAGCAAAGTGCATCCAGGTGATGGTTGGATGTTTGCACACCACAGTTAAACGTGCATGTTCATGGATATGCTGTTTTCAGGAGGTGGTGAGAGTTTGAATTTATTATCAGGAAACCAAAACATTTCACTTAGCTGTTTAACATGCGAGATTTTCATGAGGGAATGAAGGTTTAGTTACATTTCCAACAGGATTTCAAAACTACATTTTGCCTATTCAACTCTAAGCCAAATGTGAGGCTGAAAGGTTGAAGAGACTAATCAAAAGAACAAAAAGACAATAACAATACAGTACCTAAAAATGGGTAATTCACACAATTTTGACATTTGTGTCTTGCATAGACAAATACTTAGTCATTTTTTTTTCCTCCTAAGACTCAACTTCAGAAAATAAAATGTCAAATCAACTTAAATTACAATGAAATGCACATCTTCCAATTTTTCAAAACACCAGGGTGTTCTGGATTTTCGTTTAAGTGCAACTATCATCCCTTGGAAAGGCTTTGTTTTATCCCTTGGGCTGCCAAGTTCCTAAAGTCAGGAAGGTGGACTTCTGATTCTTCCAGAAAACAAATCCATGTTGTATTTTCCAGAACACTCTGAGGTGGAAGGGACCCAGAACGACTCCAAGTCCCCAGTGAATGGCCCATGTGGGGATCAAAGCTGTGCCCTGGGTGTCACTGGCACCACGTCCTGACCAACTGAGCCCATCTCAGGCCAGGAGCTGGGGTTTGGAACGTGTGCTCCTCTTCCACTCCAACATCCATAAACCCAAAGCTGCTTTGGAAGCACAGGAACTGGGAATTGCAGCTCCTCACTGCGGGTCTGGCTCCTGGCTGCGTTTTGAACATCAAAAAATAAAAATATTTGTTGCACCCCAGGTCACCATGAAATCCTGCCCTGCCAAGCTCTTCATCCATACCCAGGTTTCCACTGGAAGAAGAGCCAGGTATGCAGGCAAGGTAGAGATGGAGGGCTCTCCAAAAGATTCCTGACAGAGACCAGGTACCAGGAAAAGGTAAATGCAGCCTGATGTGGATCCTTCCCTGAGGTCAGCAGGACTCCACTGTCACACAATATCCAGATGTAGAAAACCTTCTGCAGAGCCAGAGCTGATTCTGAGTCTTTTCCAATGTGATTATTTCTTTGTAACAGTCACTCAGAAACTTATCCTGATCGTTTTGGAATTGATTTACTGAACTGTAATGCTTCCAAAGTTTAAAAAAAAAAAAACAAAAAAAAACCCAAAAACCCCAGAAAATTGCCTTGCCTGTTCCAGGAATATTGAAAAAATTGGACTGAGAACCCTGTTTTGGGTTAGATTGAAAAAAAAAGAATTAAAAGTTTCAATAATGATATTTGCAGAAGAATCACATTGATTCAAAAACCAAATTAGTTTGATTGCATACGAACATGACTTTAATTGGGGGCAGGAGGGGAATTACACACAGACTTGAAGTTAGGTCCCCTATGAAGACCTTTTAACTAATGTAAACATGTACCTTTCCTGAATGGTGATGCTTTGCTGAAACCAGCAATCTTTCCTACACAGAAGGAAAAAAAAAAAAGAAAAATAAGAAAAAGTAAAGAACTACTTGGTTTTTGTTTTTTTTCTTCTTTTAAATCACAAAAAGAACAAGCACTTCCCTGCAGTTCACACCCACTACAGAATTCTCACTGAATTGAAAGAAAAGGTTTGAGTTTCATATGTTAAGCAATACTTTTACACTGGTGAAGCCTTTTCAGTTTTAGGAATTCATGTCCCTATATTATTTTATGTTTCCAATCTGACAGTGAAACTATTCCATATTTCCCTTTCACAGTAAACTCTGTCAACTTCAGTCTCCAGGAATTGATTAAGTAGCTGAAGATAAGGTCATGTTTTGGAAGAACAGAACTTCTGCTGCATGTAAGGTGGGGGAAATAATAAATTAAAAAAAAAAAAAAAAAAAAAAAAAGCTAACTAGAAAATGGCTTCTTTCTGAAAAATAAACTTTCAGAAGTTTGCAAACCCTGAAGCCTGGTTGTTTCCAATAAAAACCCCAAACAAACCGACAAACAGAACCTGCTATTGAATGGAGACAATGGGGGTGATGAAGCACTCCTAGAGTTAAAAACAATTAAAAACAAAAATACAGCATCTGAGCTCCTGTATCTAAGCTATCTTTTGTAGAGGCAGTAGGCTGAATGCTTCCAAAGGAGCAGGATTTGTACATGGTTTGTCTTTTGAAGTGTTTTGGGGTCAAACTGGATTTGACAACAGCCTTTGAGATAGCCATGCTATGTCAAAGCCTTCCTAATTACATCTTTCATAATTCATTTACTTTGCTTTTTAACAAACATGGCACATTAGTGGCAAAGCAGAGAAGTCAGAAGAAAACAAATTCTTTAGAAATCACCAGTCCAGTGGAGCAGATCATTAGAGCACTTGAACTAAGGAAGATCCTCAGCCAGGACTCGGTGAGAGCCAGGGCAGAAACATCTCTTGTGTTGAATAAAAACCATTAAAAAAACAAAACAAAACAAACCAAACCCCAAACTCCTGTTATTCTCCATGTATGTGTGGCAATGCCACTGATATTTCTTCCCGAAGCTTTTCTTCCTACCAACTCAACCTTGCCTTGGAAGACAATCTGCCATGACCAGCTTCCAGCCAGTTCAGCATGTCCAGCAGTACATTCCTTCATCCTCCTGAAATCAGGGGAACACAAGCACGTGCCTGAGTGTTCTGAGAAGCAGAAATTAAGTGTTCAATTAAATATTTGCATCTGCCAAAGGGCTTTGCTCAAATACAGTGTCTGAAGATTCTGAAGGCTACCACCACCTGTCTCCCTGTTAGAAACACACCCAGATTTGGTTGAAATCAGAAGGAAATTCTGGCTTTGATCTAAGCCAACACTGTGACAAATGGACAGGGACAAGAGAGGGTGTTGATCATACCATGAGGCTCTTGAGTCTCTTATTTGTACTCAACAACGGGAAATACAAAGTTCCAAAAGCAAGTGTTCATGGATAGACAATCACAGACTTCAAATTTTGGGAAAATAAAAGAAATGAACTGTTACCACAACAAAAAATAAAAATCCCAAAACAAAACCAAACCAAAACCCAGCTGTCTGCATCACCAGCTCTTTGTTTTTTAAATGACACACAAGATTTCCTACTCTAACAAAGCCTGCTGTATATTCTGGTAGTAAACTTCAGATCTGAAGAAATTTTATATAAATCCATGTTATATTTTTCTTTTTGTATTAGGGGAAGATATTTCAAATGCAATAAAATAGCAGAGTTCATGACTGTATAGTAGGCAACTTTTCATTTTTTTAGATTCAGTTGTACAAACTATAAACTGTTAAACTTCTCTAATAATTGGAAAAGTTGTGGGTATTTGAACTTACTTACCTGAATACTCATTTAGCAAATATTTTCAGATACAAGTCTAGATACAGAGTTATGCAATTTGAATATTAGTTTACACATAATATAAATCAATGTTTGACAATATCAAAATCCCATCAAACAGTGGGCCCTTCTTATGCTATTATCAAATATAGTATATCACTGTGGGATAGCTGAGAATCATAGAATGCTACTGTAGGCTTGTTTATTAAATTGGGTCAATTTTCAGACCTTCCAAATAGGAATACTAAACATTTATTTTTCCCCTCTGGAAATTCTTTTTTTTTTTTAACTTCCTGCTTAATACAGTTGTCATCCCAATTTCTAGTGAATTTATAAAAATATTTTTTTTTTTATCCAATAACCCCAGCAAGGTAAAAATAGGAGTTTTTATAGCAAATGATAAACAGGCTCACGGACTATGAGAGAAACTAAACTTATTTAAATTGCCATACATTCTCTACTGAATCACACATCAACAGTTTCTTTTTATGTGTGTTGCTGTCCACCTCAGACTAGCAGTTTTTAAGGTGCAGAAGCATCTTTCAAATATATGCATCTAACTCAATAATCAAGTTTCACACACTAGTGTCACATGCTTTAAATTTACATCACCTGCCCATCAAAAGCTGTGTTAAATAACAGCACTAATTGAAACTGCATAATTCATCAGAAACTGCAGCACTTCCAATTCAGAGAACAAAGGGGTGCTCACATGGTTCTTTATATTACTAGATATAATTTTCTGAAATAAGGAAAGGAAACAAAAAAAAAAAACCCAACAAAAACAAAAACAAACCAAACACATTTGAAAGAAGTTGCTGCACCTGCAAAAACACTCTTTAAGCTTACTATGAAATACAAAAAAGTGCACCCTTCTATATCTACATATAAAACATATTAGAAATAAAACTTGTGTAAAATGTTTGCTGTGCAAACTATAAAAAGTCAATCAGTCAGTCAGTCAGTCCGTTCTCCTTTTTTTTTTTTTTTTTTCCTAAGTGTTTTCCCTCGGGGCTCTCCCTCTTTCCTACTGCAGGGAGTCGCTGTTATCCAGCACCAGCCCGCTGATGTTCGCTGTCGAGAGGTCGCCGCCGTCGTCCTCGCCGCTGTCCACGGACTCGTCCTCGCTCTGCCCTGCCATCATCACCTGCTGCACGGCCAGGGTGGCCCCATCCGAGGACAAGGACTGCAGACTGTCCACATTCATGTTCACTGGAGCTGTGATGGTCACGACAGCACCTGCAGGAGCACAGGCACAGCACGTCAGCACCTCTCCTGCCCTCTGCTTGTACGTCACTGAGATTGTTTCTAACCGAGTTCTTGTTCCCAAAGTTAGGAAACTTAGGGAACTACATTAAAATAGAAGATGTACAGGTTGTCAAATACTTAAATATCGGAATTGGGTTGGTCAGGAATTCTTAAACTTTGCATTGTGAATCTTTAATCTGTGCTATGGACACCCACAACAGCACCTGCAGGAGCACAGTCAGCACTTCAGCACCTCTCCTGCCTTCTGCTTGTATGTAACAAAGATTGTTTCTAGCCAACAGCTAAGAAACTAAAGGAACTACATTCAAATAGAAGATACATAGGTTGTCAAATACTTAAATATCAGGAATTGGGTGGGTCAGGAATTCTTAACTTTGCGTTGTGAATCTTTAATCTGTGCTATGGACACTCACTACAGCAATTCTCCAATCCAGTCATCACAAGGCCATTTCTACAAAGTATTCCAACTAATTCATTGCAGAAAAAGGGGAGTGTTCAGATTCAAGGTAACTTCAACTGATAAAGCTGTTGTCAGATCCAGCAGAGGCTGAGGGAAAATTTGTTTTGTCGGTGCTGCCATCAGGCAGCAGGACAGAAAGGATGATCCTGGCATTAAAGCAGTTATTTATCTTTCTTAAATGAAATCTTTTTCTTTGATCTGACACCGAGGAAGTTACTTCAGTCAGAGTCTGTGGAGGCTCTATGACATTTTTCTGCCTCTCATGGTTCAGCTTGAAGCACCTGAGGCAGATGTGGAATTGCAGCTGCCCAGCCATGAAGCTGAAGCTGCAGCCCAGTGCTGCCCCTCCAACAGGACACTCCTGTCGTGCACAGAGAGAACTCAGCTGTACATCTCAGTTTTACATTGTTTGTTCTGTCATTTCTTAACTTTTGAAACAAAAGCAATGAATTCCAATATAATACCCTTGCCTAAACCACAGAAAACTGTTAAAGAGAGGAAAAGTGACACATTTCTGTTATGCTTTCCCAGATTGAAATCACGTTTATACTGAAATATCCAGAAGTTTCCCTCCCACCACAGGCATCAAAGCCTCCATTTCCCTGTCAGAGAGGAATGAAGCTTATTATCCCTGTTGAGGCAGCTCTCCTCACCATCTGACATCGTGAGCTCGCTCGACTGCTGCTGAGCAACTCCCGAGGCAATGGAGTCAGGCCAGAACCTCTGGACCGGTCGGTTCTGAGCTGTTTTCTTCTTTGTTTTTGGAGTTTCAGAACAACTGGAATCCAGCATTGGCTGAAGAATTCGCCTTCTAGCATTGATAAACCTAAATACAATCAAGGGCAAGGTGAACTTAGGACCAATTGGCTGTAAATTCTGTCTCTCTCTCTCTCATACATTCACAAAGTATGCAGCAGGAAAAAATAATTAGGAATATAAAATCTTCTATCAGCTGGGCTTCATATTCTTTTGAAAGTGCAGAACCACTCCTAGAACACCAGCATCCTTCAGTTTTGGCAAACTAGCTAAGAAAGCACTTCTATCATTTTGCAGCTAACAGCATTTTTCCCCCACCTCAGAAGGAAAAATTCTCCAGACAGCACAACAGATGTACACTTCAGGATCTTATTAAAAACTAAGCACCAGAAAACCTGCTGACGGCCCAGCTCAGAAAGCTGATACTCCTCTCATCAGGGTTCACCTAAAATCTAGCCCTTGCCTAACCTGCTTTGTTTGGTCTGGTTTCATTTACTCCCTTAAGCTTCTGCATTACTTATTTTACAGGCTCCCTGGCTTTCCAAGGGCTGGCTCCTGATTCAGGAGATGACAGCAAACACATTTGTCAGATCTGTCCTGACTCCTTTTAGTTCTCTGATTTTCACTTGCTTACTTTAGCATGCTAATTGCTGCCCTTCCCCTTCCTGCTAGTGAACAAGAAAACTGAATCAACTTCAACACGGTGAGCTATGGCAGGGAGTTGTGACTGAAGACATCATCCCTAAATACCACAAAATTCATCTCGGTCCCAAGTTTACCTGCAGTGGGAGGAAATCAGGTGCAGCTAGCAGGTTCTTAAGTTGTAATACAATGCTCTGCAAAGACAGCAGTCAGATCCCAGTGCACAGAGCTCCATGGCCACATGTCACGTGTTTCTCTTTTGGAACCAGTGTTCTGTCACTATCTTGACTATTTTCCCCCCTGGACCCCTCCCCAGCCTCACAGCCAGTGTCATCTTTGAAATCTGAGGCAGATCCCTGTGGGACTTTGCTGCAGCAATTTTAGGAATAAGGCAAATAGGACACATGTCAGCACCTACCCTGCTCTCTTCTGCAGGGCAGGTGTCTTATCTTACACCTCCAGGAAAGACAAGACATGACAAAACATGCTGAACCAAGAACTGGTGCAGCTGAGGAACTGCCTCTCCATTCAGACATCACTGCTCAGGAGAGCATCCTTTGATGCAAGAACAGAATCTGTTAACAGTGACTTCTTAAACATCTGCAGCCACCAGGCTGCTAAATGCCTTTAGACTTCAATTTCTTTACTTGCAGAAGAGACATGAGAGTACTTCCATCTCTCTCAGCACTGGAACAGAACACAATTCCTTAAGGCTGCAAAGTTTTCTGGAGTCTTTATATAATTTAAATGGCATGAGTATTATTACACCCTATAAAAATAACGTGCTTGTGTGCCAGTGCATAACTCTTATATTTCTATATGTGTTTTGTAACATATGTAGAATATTTAAGTTCAACTCCAGATGTCCAAGTTATCCTCCTCACTATTTCTGAGCTGTAAGCACATGGAGACAAGGACAAATATTAAAGGCTTTGCTCTTACCAATTGTTAACCTGGAGTAGTGTCAGATTTGTTTGTGCTGCAATCTGCTTCTTCTCATCCTCTGTTGGATATGGATGCTACAGAGGCCAGAAAAGCAAACAAAAAAGGCATAAGCTTGTTTTTCATCTCCTCATCAAAAATAAGAACTCCTTTATTACATCTGATTAAAGAGGGTGGATTAAGGCCATCTGACTCATTAAAACACAAACCTTAGAAACCTCACAAACTCTTACAGACGAAAATAATTCAACAAAGAGTGCTTTACTACACAAAAAACTGATTTTATCCTTGAGAGTGTCTGTGGCACCACGAAGCTGCTGCTGTGTAATTCAGAAGAAAAAGCTTCTCATGGCTGACAGTCTTTATTAAAGAGCATGATCCCTGGGCAGCACAGCATGTGAGCAGCTCTGATTAGTTCTGCTGGCCAGGGCAGTGTCATATGAGAGAGCTGAGGAGCACTCTGCAGTTAAATAAAGCTGCTCTAAGCAGATGAGGACGGGGCATGTAACACAAGAAGTGCACACGCAGCTTCCCTGGATCAGTTCTCTGCTGCAAAACAGTTGTAAAAGGCAAAATATCAATCAGCTCAACATTGTAATGGCTTGAGAGCCATCTATCCTTTCAGAGTATTCATGCAAAGGGAAGATAAGTGAAAGCACAAGAAGATAGTGATGTGCTTGGTACACATCAGAAGGACTGGAAAGGAGATGAAGACAGAAAATTTGAAATTTTCCTCGGTCAAAAACGCCCCTAAAACACTGCAAAATACAGGTGGAATTGTTTTTCCTTGTGCCATGACCCAGGGTGTAGAGAGCATGAAGTTCTCAACACAGTGAAATGAAGAAAGGTTCCTTGTAACAACACTTACTGAGACCGAGCAGTACAAATGTAACATATTTATTAAAATATTAATAAAAGTCAACCAGCATTAGACTGTGGAACTACTCCAAATGACTCCAGGGAAAACTGAACTGAGACTCCATAACTGACAGCAGAATAAATGCATCTTGTTTATGAAGAAAAATTGTTAAGAGACCACACGAAAGAGCTACATAAAAAAACTGCCCATGCTCAGTCCTTACCCCTATGTGCTGAAATAGCCAAGATCTCATCACATTTGTAGCGTGCTTGGGAAGAACTCCTCTCTTATTTTTTGATGAGCCATCATCTTGATGCAAGATGCCTAGATCTTGGTTTAATTGCAACTGGAGCTGCACATGTAATTTTAGGAGAAATAAGGCACTTAACATAGTAATGGCAGTTCTGTATCAGTGAATGAGCAACTCATTTATAGAAGGAATGAAAAGAAATTAGGCTTGAATATATTCACTGTGTGCAAACATAAACAACTATGGAAGCTGTAAAATATTACTGATTTAGGACTTAAAAGAAGGATAAAGTAAAATTAATTATTATGCTGCAGTTGCAAACAAAGATGCTAAAGGTCCTGCTAAATAAATGTATTAAATTCTCAAAGAGCATTAAGATCTATACAGTAGAACCTATAATTCACATTACAGCATGCATACTACTTCCTAAATATTCATTTTTCTTTCTCTTTGTTTTTCACTTCCCATGGATTCATCAAATCATTTGCACATTGGTTATCTGAACATTTGGGAATACATCCTTAAATGCTTATGCAGAAATCGAAAGAAACAGCACATAAATTGCATATAAGATTCTATTTCAGACAATTGTAACCAAAATAATTCTAAATCAGGTTTTCCAGACAAATTGGAGCAATTTCTTAAGCCAATCAATATGTAGGAAACGAGTTTTAAACAAGGTTTAGGCTATCAAATTACTACAAATATATATTTGGAGCACATTTTAATTTCCAAAGTAATGTCTTACATTCTAAATAACCTGCTTGCATATGGAGGTTTTATAATGAACTTTCAATAGCTTTTCTGCAGTGTTTTTCCCTACCTCCACAGCATTCTGAAACACTGAAAAAGAAGACATCGAAGAAGGATTTTCTATGGGTGACCTTTGCATAGGTGGGTTTGGAGACTCCTAGTAACATCAAGAGTGATCACAGATGTATACAGAAGGTCAAATCCTTTTTTATTTATAGGCTAGAGGCGTTGTTTTCCTCTCAGTATTTTTTTTTTTTTCATAAAAGGTTAAAAAAACCCCAAATTCTTCAAAATCCCTTCAGTCCAGGAGAGTAATTTTACACATTTCTGTCTGAGAGGTGTGTGAGGACAGAGCTGGCTGTGTTCTAGGGGAGAACATGGCTGAGTGCAGATTTGCTCCTGCCAGTTCAAAGAACACTCTGTGCACACTTTTTTTGGTTGGAAGGCCAGAATAAGGGGGGGAAAAGAAGCCAGTGAGACAGTGATTACCAACAGATTTTATGCTGTGGAGATGGGAGCTCCTCATTCCCATTTCTAATTAAATCCAGATTCCAGGAAGATTTGGTTTACCACTTCCAGAGAAAGCTAGCAAGGTTTTCTGTACCAGAAGATGGTCTAGTTTTCATGTTTCTTTTTCTTTAGTTGTTTCTTTGAACTCTTCAGATCCAGCTCTTTAGAGCCTCCCACAAAAGAGTGCTGGTCTTTATATTTTAGGGTATAAGGACAAAAAATTGAAGCTCTCCCAGAGTCTCAACTAAATATTGTGAAGGTTTTATAGGAAAATTCTTCTCAAAATAGATAAACTCTGAAATGCATACAGTTTCACAGTACTAGTGGTTGCCATTGTGATAAAAAGTCAAATTTCTCACAACAGCAATGTGGCACCTTAATGCAAAGGTTAAACAAACATTAAATCAAGCATTAAAGGTTAATGCAAACATTAAATCTATCCAGCCATAAACATAGTTCAATGATTAGAAAAGTTATAATCATTGAAAAAGTATTCATTTAATTTGGAGGGGGTTGGTTTGCATTGGTGGGGTTTTTTGGTTTTTTGTTGCTGTTGTTCATTGGGTTTAGGAGGGGGTTTTTTAAAATTAGAGTTGTTTATTTTTTAATTTCATGTACCTATATTCTTCTGGCATCAGTAAAGGAAGACAATTAACAGGTAGGAACTCTGGTGAGCTGTTGTGGCAAGGGGGACCTTATGATGTATTATACAACCTTTAACTCCCACAGCAGTGGCTGCACTGATTTACAATTAAATACTCTGTGTGTACACAGAGCTCCTTCTGCCAGTGTGTCAAACTTAAATCAAAACTCCTAAAACCACTGAGATGTGTTTCCACTCAGAACACCACTCTGTGGAGCTTATGAAACAAACCTGAGAGTTCTGGATCCGAATAGTCCCAGGTGACAGTGCCTGTGTCACCACCTGTCCTTGTGGAGTGACCACAGTGACTGGCTGATACACTGTCCCCCCTTGAAGCAGAACAAAAACACAGATTATGGGGAAGAAAAAGCCCTTCAAGTATTTTTCTCTTTAAACACATCAGCACTGCACACCATACAAGACTTTTGATAATACATCAATTATTCTTTTCTAGTCAGCATGCAAGATGTGCTCTTTGCTACACTAAAATTTTCATCCATTCACAAAAAAAACGTACAAAATTTGATTTTATTTCCCTGTATTTTAGGCATTTTAAATTTATTTCCAAAGGAAAATGCCATGATTATCAGGCTATAAAACAGTTCCTCATG
This sequence comes from Brachypodius melanocephalos, assembly GCA_013398615.1. NCBI lineage: Eukaryota > Metazoa > Chordata > Aves > Passeriformes > Pycnonotidae > Brachypodius > Brachypodius melanocephalos. The sequence continues at coordinate 12,099,498 of VZSR01000920.1, forward strand.
TTGTTTTAACTGGGCTGAGTCTTCAGCCAACAAGGGTCACAACACCAAAATCACACCTATCTGTGGGCAGTGCTTAGGGCAGCTGGGTTTGATTTAAAACCTTGCTGAGAAGCAAGACTAAACATTTAATCTCAAATGTAATTTTCCTGTAACAAGGACATGAAGGATTTCAAACTCCAAGGAGCATGAGGCAGCCAAGTGCAATGGTTTAGCTAATGCATGTTTTTGTCAAATAGAATTCCTCTTTTTAAAGGGAAAAAACCCCAAAACCCAAGCTAAAACACCACAGTCTGTGGAAATGTCTTTTAACAAGTGTAGTGTTGCACATTAAGATCTCTTAATATTATATATGTAACTACCACTCCCATAGACATACTTGGAAAACACATATAAATCAAACATTCATAAACCAGTAAAGCGCTTGGCTGTACTTCAACAACTTTTCAGGTATTAAAACACGTTTTTAAAAGTCTTTGTGTAGTTTTTGTAACAACCATCAAGGAAACCAAGATGAAGAGCCAGGTGCCAGTTGTTTTTAGTGTGTCATACCTGCTACTGTTGCCATAGTGACATTTCCCTGCTGCAATGCTGATGCTGGCACCACGATCCCTTGGGGACTGAGTGTGCCTCCAATGGCACTTGGAATTTGCTAGAAAAATAAAACAATTAGTTGCTTACATTTTTTTAACTTTTTTTTTTCTTTTTCTTTAGTGTAAGGAGATCAAGCATGCTTGTGCATTTTTGTAATTTGCATCACGTATTTTTGGCTCTAAAATATGTTTGGAGTTTAATCACAGGATTACCTTCAAAGAGAAAGATCCTTCATTAGGGGTTCATCATTACCTACATTAACTTCCTCATTATCACCAACCATTACCTTTGAAAACCCTCATGAAAGCAACTGCTAGAAAAGATATAAAACCATTTTGAGAAATTTTAGTTCTAGGTATATAAAGAAACAGTTTCCAAAGGCAAGAGAGAAAGAGGACAGATGAAATGACCCTTGATGCTCTTATTACAAACATCAAAAGCTTTAGAATTTTAGTTATTACCTTAATTCCTTCAATTTGAACATAATGTATTAAATATTCAATATGTTTTATTCTGCTCAAGATAGCTCTTACTCAACCCTGAACATGCAAACTCTTACACATTTCCATACTATGTATGAATAATCTCTTTTGATAGCAAATGCAAAATGGGTCCTTCGTGTGCCTACAGAAAACTGTAAGATATACAGAAAAAACCTTTTAAAAGCTGGTTTTGCCTGATTTTAGAATCTCCTTTCCACACTTTCAGACATCAAAGCCTAAATAAGGAGTCCAGAAAGTGAAGTTTAAAAGTCATTGGGGCTTTTTTTAATACAGAGCATCAGACACATGAGTAATTCAGAGAAAGGCCATGCCTTCAGGATCAAGTGGGTACTGGGCAGCCTCTGACAGCAAAAACATCAACCATAACCTATTAACTGTGGCCCATTTAATACAGAAAATGCAATATTGCAACCTTAATCCATCAGATATTGTCTGTTTATTCCAGAATACAGGCTGTGTATAAAACATATCAGTCATCTCAATATTTTAATGAAGGAGGCAGACTAAGGAGGCCTTAACAAGCAAAACTTTTCTTCTTTGTTTATTTTGTTTCCTAACCTCCTTCCAACTAAATAGCAAATCCAGGCTATTCTGAATATCTCCACTTGCTGAACTGAGAGAAAATCATAAAAGGAAGACAGACCATAAAAAATTGACTCTGTGCTCTGGCACATTTCGACAAATTTGTCCATCGGGCAGTGGCCCAAAAAACCAACCAACCAACCAACCAACCAACCAAACAAAATCAAAACAAACAAAAAAAAATCCAAATTAAAAACCTCCACAAAACCACAAAAAACCCTCCAAAAAACCTCCCTCTTTCTACTCTTAGTAAGTGATTTGAGGGAATACAGGAAACTGCAGCAACTCTGTTTGGAAACTGATAGTGAAAGAAGCATAGCTGTAACTTCCTAGGGAAATCTAAACAAAAATCCACTGAACAGTATTTGAAACACACCTGAGATTGCACAGGTGAATAAGGACTTCCAGGCTCTCCACTTAATAGAGTTTCACTATTCATTTTTGTCTTCAGGCAGGCAATGTAACGACTACAGAAATCCTTGCAGAGCTCATTAACCTTTTCTAGCTCGAGCAGATGGATACGCAGAACTTGGATTGCTTTTACCATCTGAGGGAGAGAATTGGGGAAAAAAAATTCAGAAACAAAATAACTGTTCATTAAAAAAAATATTTAATGTGAGATTTAAGCAAACATTACTTTCCAGTAACAAAGATCACCCAATTAAAGCAGAGGTACTAATTGCTAAATCCTGGAATGTGAAAGGAACACAATAAACTGCCACACAGGGGAAACAAAACAGGACAACAAAATGATTTTTTGTCACATGTGACACTTCAGGAAGACAGAGCAGTTCAGGTGTCACAGGGCACAGCATGAGTCCATGTTGGTCTTTAACCCCCTGGTACAGCTCTGGGTCACAGACCACACAAGACTGCAAGTGATGGAAAGCAATCCCATCCACACCAATTATTTGGAAAGCAGGGCTGGGACAGGCTTGGCCAGCAGCAGTTCTCTGGAGCTCTAGAAATCAGAAACACCAGGTGCAGCTCCACGTACATCCTGACACAAGGAAACCAGAAGGGTACAGATGAGTTTGAGGTACAATGGGAAAGAAGACGTTCCTGTGATTAAGCATAAATTTGCCCCACAGATTGCTAGGGAGGATGAAAGCTTTTGTTTTTCAATAAAATCAGAATAAAGAGGTCTCAAATTTAGTTGGGCTGTTCAACAAAACTTAAAGTAATCAAACAGTTCTTCAGTGCTACAGCTTTTAAGTTCCTCTGTGATTGTATGACAAACATGAACAACTCTCAGGGAAAATCTTGTGAGAACTTTCAGGTGAAGAGACTGATTCTGAAACACACAACATTAAATACAAAGCACTAAACCAAATTAAAAAAAAAAAAACCACCATATTTAAGCTAAAATCCAAGTACAGGAGATAGGTATGTGAGAACACTTGTCATGCTCACTGTGAGAAAAGCACTGTAAGCCTGGATAACCAATGGTATTACATACTGCATAAAAATAGCTTAGGTGATTGTAAGGGTCATGGCAGAAGATCAGAAGCTAAAACCAAGTCCAGATGGTCTAAAAGCAGTAGGAAATCCAGGACATTCAAACACGAACACAATACACCAGCAAAGTAATTATTTTTTATACAACATGCCACCCCCAAAGTTTCTGTGCTGTGCTGGATCTCTCAGACAAATATCCTTCAGTTTTATCAAATTGAACATTTTGAAGCATAGTGCAGAGCTTGACTTTACAATTATTTGGAAAAATCTGTCCTATATGAATGGTTATTTACTTGGGCAGAGCACAGAATCCAGTGAACAGAAATTATACCCTCCAAAATAATCTATTAGTTCCAAATTGAGAAGCCAACTGGGAGCTGAAGATGTTTTTGCTTAAGTCACCCAAAGGAGATCAAGGCAGGAAAATTTTTGGGTGTGCTCCCCTCTCCATCATGACATTTTAGCTTTCATTGAGACAGATCTTTTCCCTGATTTTTCAGCAAAAGATTCTAGGACATTCACTCTGTGTAGACAACTGTGTGTAAAAATAAGGAAGATGAAAAAAAAAAAAGAAATTAGGTGATTAAAAAAATTTTCTTCTCAGGGATAAAAAGAAAAAAAGCCAAACATACATCTTTAAAAAAACAGCTGCAGAAAAACCTGAGCTGTAGATTTGAGGGAGTTGATCCAAATTAATATCTGGTAATTCTTGATCTATGACACTGAAAGCTTTGAAACGCTGAGTGCAGTGACCCAGCACTGAGACACAAACCAGTGATTTTCTAACCCAGCCCAGGTTGCTGTTTAAACTGTGCTTAAGCACCTTGAAACACAACAAAGTTAAAGCATGCAAATGTAACTAAATTTTAACACAAAACAAAGGTCATCTGTGTTTCAAGAAATTCTGTCTCTGTTTCAGAGACAAAAAAAAGCTTAAAATAGAAAATTCTCCTTGTGTGACTGATCAACAAATTGCACATCATATTAGTGAGTTGAGCTAGAACTGAGCTAGCAAAATATGCTTTTGGACACAATATTTGACCATAGTAGAGATTAGTTTATTTTTGTTCAGTCAATAGAGTTGGTTTTTTTTTAAACATTAGCCTAATTTGTACTATTTATTTATCAGCATGTGCCTGGAGGAAAAAATGAAAGTCCTTTCTTCAGCTTAGACTTAGTTTAAAATTGATGGTTGACATACTTGAGGTGAAAATTGAATTAAAGTCAAATTTAACCACAAACCCAGGCTCAGTAACACCACCCAGGTTTCTGCAGAGCCCTCTCCACCACACTGCTCCTGCAGGAAGCTGTGCTGCTGTGCTTAGGAGGAGAACAAAACTTTGTAAATATGCCATGCCTGTCACCAGGACTTATTAATTCATTTACAGCTACATTAATTGTGGCCATATGGCTCCTGCTCTCTTGCAGCACAGGTGGACCAAACCTAATGTCAGCACAAGTTCACTTCTTCCTTAAAAACCAAGAACTCCTGATAAAATAGCTCAAGTTGGACAAAGGCAATACAAAGAAGTGTTTTCAGACAGGACAAAGCAGCAGTAATATTTAATTTATTCAGTGCTACTGCATAGAATATGCCACAGAAAAATGAAATTTTATAACTGATTCAGTCTTTTCAGCTGTAGCAATAAAACTGGAGTATCACTTCAGAAAAATGCACGAAGATGAAGTAACCATGAGATTTGTGTGTATTCACAGAACCCTAGAATGGTTTGGCTTGGAAGGGACCTTATAAATCATCTTGTTCCAACCCCTGCCATGGCCAGGGACATCTTCCACCATTGTTGAAATAGTTTTAAATAAAGATAATGGTAAACTATTAAGCAGAGGAAGAAAAATTATTGAAAAATAGTTCCAGTTCTTGCTATCCAGAGCATATTCATGTATAAATATGGCTCCAAATTTAAGAAATTGTATCTTTACCTTCACAGGCCACCTACCTCCCAGACCCAAAAACCTCCTGCAATTTAGAATTTCAGTGGAAGAACACAAACTCTGGAAGAAAAGCTATCTTTGTTTTCATTTGCTTTGATTTGATAACCTCACTTCTCTGAGTCCCAGCTACTAGACACAGCTAGAAAAGGTGTAGCTGGAGGTTTATGGGACAGTTCTGCACATTAAAACAGCAAAAGCACGACTCAGAAAGGCTTGGCTAGCCAATATTCAAATGACATCAGCTGGCTTCACCACTACAACTCAGGTTCCTGACACAACTAAGAATTCAAGAGAATTGAGAAGAGGGTACTGAACCAAAAATCCTTACCCCAAACGAAACAAAAAACTCGAGGGGTCTTCAAAAAAGGCAGTGTCCTGTTCAAATACAAAAGGGAGAGTATATTTAACACTCCTTGGTTTGTATTGTGTCCAGACCTGACAAAGCCATAAGTAACCTGCTCTGATTTCACAGCTGACCCTACTCTGTGCAGGAGCTTGGCTACAAACTTCTTGAGCCCAAACCATCCTATGGTGCTGTGAATGTGGGGAAATTAAAAAATCCACCCTTGTGTGGGAAGAGTTTACTCTGAACAGAAGCACACTTCCAGAAAGCAGCAACAGAGGCCATCAAAATCTGGTTATTCACAGCAAACACAGGTCTTCTGACACTGATGCTTGGTAAAAGGACTAAGGGGGTGCAAATAACACTCCAGGAAGATACAGAGGAAGTTAAAGCTCTAAGAAAGCACATTTCCAGTCTAGTAAGAACTTGAGCACAACCTTCAGCTTCCACTTCATTCCCCCAGCATTTGAAAACAGGAGATCTGCAGGACAGAAGCACAGGGTCATCCCAGAGCACAAGGCCCAGGATTGCACCCAGACCTGGGAAAGGCATTGCAGAAGTAAAAAAAAAAGACCTGGTAACAATTCTTCTGGATTGACTATGATCCTTTGCCCTGGTGATTCAAGGAGAGTTTAACTGAGAAGAACAGAATCCTCAGAACAGAATCCCTCCATCTAGATAGTAACAAGGGTTTGAAACCTGCTTTACAGGCAATTTAGCAATTTATGAGTATCCTTAAAATTAAGTTTCAGGTGGATGCTACCCATATTTCCCGATGCTGAAATCCTTTTTAATACTAAAGCAGGAAGCCACCAATTAATTTAGAATGGGAATTATAATACCAAAGTAACAAGATAATCCAGGCCATAGCTTAGTAAGAGCTACTCAGATTGGAACAAACATCCACTCCTCTTAATGAACTTCCTTTCTGGTCAAACTGATCTAATGCCTGTGCCACCCAGATTAACATTCTGTGGTCCTCTGGATGAACTCCAAACTCCTCTTGTGGAGTATTCAAGGCGCTTCCAGTGAGTGCACAATGTGGAATGTTGCCAGGACTGTAAGTGACCCTACAATCACTCTCTGTGACCCTTGATAATTTCTGTTATCTGCTTAATTAGCCCACGGGCAGCATGGAGCATGGAATTATATTGGAATTATACTCTGCTGCTTTGGAGCTGTGTGTTGAAGCTCTGTCACAGACACTGCAGTCTGGCTGAGTTGTACATGCCACATCTCAAAGAGGTAAAAGGGGAAAAAAAATGGAACAGCTGCCCAATTTCCTTACTGTAACAGGCCTGTGATTCTTAGATAGGACTTGAATTTGGCTTTTTAGTTCATCTCAGTTTAGTTCTGGCTCCGAGCTGATCCTACTGAGCAAACATTTACACCTTATTTGTTTGCTCCACTCTTCTAGCCCAGTCTAATTATCAATCTTAACAGCTTCTCCTTTCAGATGAATGGCTGAATTAGCATTGGAGTTAAAAAGGGAAGGACAGCAAGAGCAGAAGATGGAACAAAGGTGCACAATAGTGTTTCTCGCTACTAAAGAGGCTTTTAAATCTCTAGTAAAAATATATATTTGACATGAGGAAGAAAAAACTGCCTGTCTACAGCCTTCCCTGTGGCAAGCACCAATATTTCAAGGCGAAAAAAGACTAAAGCCGTGCTAGCCAGTTCACAACTTGACAGAAACTTGTGCTCACTGCTCCATACCAAATGAAGAGGCTGTCAGAACGTCAGCTGTTCAGAGCTCCCAGCCTCCAGGACAGGCAGAGGACAAGCTGCACTCAGGTTTCATTTGGTGTCCAGTAACAGACAGTCACAGCTAACAATACGACCACAAGACAGGAGTTCAATGCCAAGGATTTCTGATTTTGCAACGTGGTTCCAGTTTAAGCCACTACTGACCTCAGCAGCCTGAATGGAATCCAGGACGTAAACAAATAATTCCTCACCCACCTCAAGCAAAACCAGCCAGATTTGTGCAGCCCATCAGCAAAGGGGAACACCACATAAACCAAGAGACTTTGTCACCAGAACCACAAACTAAAACCATAAACAGGTCAATGACAGGAAGGACTGTTTGAACACACCAGACCCAACTACAAAGTAAGCTGGATCTGAGAGAGTGTTTATGTATGACCAAAAGCACAGGGAACAGGCCAAGGCAAGCAGGATCTTTAGGAAACCAATTTGGAGGCTCACAGAAACCACTGAATAGCTGAGGTTGGAAGGGACCTCTGGATATTGTTGAATCCAACCCCCCTGCTCGAAGCAAGGTCAGGTAGGGCAGGTTCCTCAGGGTCATGTCCAGCTGAGTTTGACTCCAGGGATGGAGACTCCACAGCTCTCTGGGCAGCCTGCAGTATTCAATCATCCTCACAGTAAAAAGGTTTAATGGAACATCCTGTGTTTCAATTCATGCCCATTTCCTCTTGCCCTTTCACTGGGCACCACTGAGAAGAATCAGCTTGTCTTCTTCCCCTATTATGACTTGGCATTTCCCTTTGCTGAATTCCACGAGATTCCCATTTTTTCTGCTTCTCCAAAAGCAGTGCAGTACCTCTGAATGGTGGCAGAGCCATGTGTGGATCAGCCCTTCCTCCCAGTTTTGGAACACCTGCAGACCTGCTGAGGGTTCAGTCTGCCCCATCACCCCAGTCACTAATGGAGATGGTAAACAGTTCTGCTTTCACAAACAGTCCCTGGAGAACAGCACTTATGAGCAGCCCTCAATTACACTTCATGCTGCTGATCAGAATCCCTTGAGCCCTGGGGTTCACCCATTTTTCAGTCCACCTCACTGCTCATTTATCTCATCAGTGTCTTGTCAGTTTGTCTATGAGAATGTTGTAAGAGACATCAAAAGTCAAGATAAACCACACAAAAGTCAAGATAAACCACAACCACTGCTCTTTCCTTGTCCACTGAGCCACAGCTCCTACATTCCAACTATTAGATTTCAGTGTGCTTCTGAAAAGAAATTGGGATTAGAGAGATATGAGGAAACAGTGATTGTGTGTTGGATTCTGAGAGCTACAAATAAAGAAAAGAACCTGAGGCTCACAAGTCAGCAGACCTGCTTCATGCAGAACAGAACTAACTCTCATTTTTGAGTAAAATATTGAAGGCAGTTATATTCAAAATAGGGAAATCACAACTTCATCACAGGAGTGACTTTCAGAAAGCCTAAAGGAGTCAATGACATGAAAGAAAAAAATGTATATGTTAAAGACTTTCTAAGATCATCTTATAAGAGCTCTTTTCTCACATTAACTAGGTGAACCATGATTTACATAAAATTAGAAAAAAATTACATCAATGACATGTTTTTGATAAATATGTTAAACTCTAAAATTAATTTTCAGTGTCAGTCTGGCTGTGGAAAGGATTTGTTTCTGTTTGTCTCCAATACATTCATGTCAGCTGAGAACAGGAAACAAATGTGAAGAGCCCAATGTAAATTTACAGATAAAAGGGGAAAGGAGGTCAGAAGGAATTTTAAAACATTTTTTTAATCATTAACATAAAGAAGAATCTCTCAGAGGCAGAAAAAATGTGAGAAAAACTATAGGGACCAGCTGAGATCAGAAATTAGGAGGATGCTGAAAATGTGATGATTGTTAAATAAATAGTAATACTTACCAAATTATCGGTTTCTGGATCTTCACAGAAAAAAGGTTTTCCTTCTTTCTCCTGCTTCCTTACAAAGTTTTCAATATCTACATCAAAACTGGCAGAAGTTGTGCCTTCTGAGCCTTGTGTAGATTGTTCACATTTTTCAAATAATAGTGCTAACAAGGGAAATAGTGGGTGCCTAGAAAAAGGAAGTTTAAGTACGTGAATAAGTATTTTCACTTACATGAAAATTAAGACATCTAGCTCAGAAAAGCTCACAGTCACTGATGTGAGTGTGATAAGTTCTGGAAGAGACTGCATGTAACACCACTGGCTGGAGCAAAATAAGACAAAGGTTTATTTTAATTTTGATTTACCACAGTTCAGAGGCAAATACAGCAGTAGAATATGTATATATTTAATTAAAGAGAACAATCACACACAGAAAAGCTCTGGCTGTTTAATTCACTGTAATTGAGTGGCACTGAGACAGATTAACACAATGCATTAGAAATGAGATTCAGGATTTACAAAGAGGATGAATGCAGATTGAAATGAAGCCTGATAAAATGAATTTATTCTTCAATGTGGGCCATACTTATACATCACAAAATAACTTAAAAAAATTGAGAAGAGTATTCAGGCTGTGCTCAGAGGCCTCTTGTGAAATCATGCTCTGAGGAGAAGATTTGGTTAGCATAAGTCTGTAAATGAATGGATGGATACATCTTTTCTGCCTCAGGTTGAGGGTTTTTTGGTGTTTTGTTTGGCTTTTCTCTGTTTTGGTGGTTGGTTGGTTTTTTCCTTTTTTTGGAACCTGAAAACCAGTAATAATTCTGTCTTTATAAAGTAGTCAAAATGAAAGAACACTTAACCCTGTGAAAACTGAGCACACTGCTTAGCACAGCACTTTTCACTGAAAAATCTTAAATTAGTGTGCTCATACATCAATATTTAATCCATTTTGAGCTAATTACTGGGGAATAGATTGTTATCCTGAAAGAAAAAGGAGTAAAGATTGACCTAATTACAATAAAAGTAAAAGCTCGTTTTTAAAGATAAAAACTACAGTATGACAAATAGTGACCACAGTTTAAAGTCTAAGGCAGCTTTCTAAATTTGGCAGCCACCTTTAGAACACCCTTTAAAACTGCTGAAATTTAAAAATCCCACAAGCTCTGGAGGTTTTTCCTTGGCTGATGAATGACAGTGAAGCCTATATGGTCTCATTCTTTCCCTACAAACTGTGAAGACAACCAAGTAGATTTTAAGCTACTTATTATTTATTTGTTTTTTTTAAAAAAACCCAAATATCCTCTACCCTATCATTCACCCTTGAAAAGACAGAACACAAGTCCATCACTACCTGTAAATGGCCTGCTTGTCTGCATCCATTGGAGTCTGAGATTCTACAGGGGCAGGACTCACCCCTTCAGCATCAGTTTCAGAGCAGTTGGGATCTTGTTCAGTTTTTAACTCTGTTACCACTTGCATCTGCAGAGAAAAAAAAAAAAAAAAAAGAGTCAATCTGTAGCCCTGACGTAAAATAAGGGTGCTGTGTTCTAAGGAAAGAGCAGTGCAAAGGGCTCCTAAATTGCCAGGAGGTTGGTGTGACTTGGCAGTGACATAAGAAGTTGTAGCAGCAACAAAACCCCTCTTTTAATCCCTGACACTTTTTGATGGATAAAAGGTCACGTCCAAGTTTTAGCATTTGGCTTTAAAATGGGAATGACAGATATTAGTAAATTGTTGAAGCGTTTTGTCTCTGAAGTGGCTGTTTTTGGAACAGCCTAGAGTACATTGCTCCAAAAAGTTCATGGGAGTGTCTGCATAAAAATCCTTTAGGATGAAATCAATGTAAAGAAAAGTTGATCCTCTTAAAATTTTCTTTCTTATTTTTATTGTGCATTGTATAAGGGCACTGAAGAAAAGGATCTACTAGGGTTTTTTGTCCATTAAAATGCACATTTGCTTTAAAATATCCAAAATATTCTGTATCCCTCCAGTTCTTCAATTATAGGAGCATAACCTCCCGTGACCTTTGGCACTCCATTTTACATACTGTGAGAACCAAGTGTTTTATGGCTATCAAACTACAGGAGAACAGCAGTAACTCCTTCTACACATCCATTTAACACACATTTATACCATGGAAAAGCAACACAGAGCCTCAGCTTCACCTGAGCATCTCCTAAACTGCATTAGGAGGCTGGGCACACCTTTGGGGTGCTTTGAAGGTGTTCCAAGTGTTTTTCCCAACACCTCCAGCCAAATATCTTTTGGACTAAAAGGTCTTCCAGGAACCTGAACTGTGAAAGTCAGAGTTTCCACCACTCAGCCCAAACTCTTTGATTTTCTCCCATTTGAGCATCTGCACAAAGACATGGAATCACTTCAATCTTTTTTCTTACTTTTACCTCAGGTAGAGGACAGACACTGTTCTAGGTATCTCCAGGCAGCCAGAACTGACAGCTGCAGAGATGAAGACCTCCAGAAACTATTAGAGAACCTGACTTTAACAGAATTTAATTTATTTCCACATAACAGCAGCAGAAAATTTTATAGTGTTCTTAACAGTCTGCAAGGAACCAAAAAGTTTGTGCTTTATTACCTGTTGGGTCTAAGCCATCTCCTAGAAAAATCAGAAACTGAGAAAATTCAGCATCTCCCACCCAACAGAGCAGCCTGCCTTGCAGAGAACTCCCTCAGCAAGCAGAGATGATTTTCAAGCCAGAATGTTTGCAGAAAAAAAGTTACTAATGGGCTAATTTCTTGGCTAATGACAGGAAGGAGGAGCAAATTAAAAGGGAATGACTCAGAGAAGTGATTATAAATGTTGGCCATACATCTGCAGAGTTTGAAGGGAGGAAGTGTGTTCAGTTAGGGTTCTATCTCCCTAGGAGGAGGAAACAGCTCACGTAAAACTGCAAGGTTTTTTTTTCCTGTGGGCCATTTCCAAACTAGAAAAGCAGCAGGCACCTGAATTATCTGTCTACCTTGGACACTCAGAGCTTGAAATACAAACAAATAGAAAGGAAAAGCTCTCTCCCAGTCTGTTATTTAGAAAAAAGCATATTTTACTTTCACTGCCACAGGATGGTATGTATTTGCTGGGGAATAAAGTCAAATATGTAAAGTAGGTAAGAGGAAAGAGAAAAATTAGAATTGCAATTAAAAAACCCCAATAAAACTAAATATCAAAGATCTGTCTGCATTCAGATGAACATCTTATAGGAGATGTGGAAAGTTGCTGGGTTTTTTCTGACTGTTCCCCATTGTTGCCATCTGCTGACAGAAGTATTTGTATTTATTGCTTAGGGCTGACACAGAGTAACAGAAAAATGAGTCTTCAGAGGACAGGCCACCTCACAACTTCCCCCCAGTTAAGAGAATTTAATTTAGCAATTTAAAGTGTAAAACCACACAGCCTGTTGTACAAAAGAGAAACATCATGACCACATATACATGACTATGTTTGATTATTCCAGCTTAAACAATGCCAAAGCAGGCACTAAGGACAAAGTCACTATTTTTTTCCCCTTCTTCCTAAATGTATTTAGTTCCTAGAGAAAGGAATACACACTTACCTGTTGTCCATCTTGATAGTTGTCTATACTTAATGTCTGTGTTGCCATCATGGTTATTAAGACATTAATTGTGTCAAATCATGATAAGCTTGAACAAATATTCTTTAAAGAAAAAAAAAAAGTCAGTTAAAAAAGTGGCCCCTTAGAATCCAGTTCTAAAGGGTGAAGAAAAAAATAAAGGTAGAAATTCAGATTTATGCACACCTCTCAGAGAGTTTACTGACAACAACGGCCACGTGCAAATTCAAACAATAAATAAATTCAGTTTGGAAATTTAACAGGTTTTATCAGCAAAAAGTTCATTGTATCTTTTTATATTTTAAAGTAAACTTTTGAATAAGAGGCTGAGGTTTTTTTTTATACTCACAAGGCTCAAGTGAACTTGAGCATTCATCTCTGCACTACTTAACTGACATTCTAAGGTAATACATGAAATCTAGAAACAGGCAGGTTTGTGTTTCTGTGTTTTGAAAAGGCTCCCAACCCACTGAGCATCACTGTAACTGAAATAATAATAGTTAAAAATGATGAACCAAATGCAAAATGGAATAGGAATACCCTGTTCACTTTGGGGTGTGAATTCCAGATTCTAAAGTAGAGCCTGAAACTACTTTAAGAGACCAAGCCTCAAATCACTTCTGACATCAGGAATTTGCCATCCAAGTCATCTAAGGTTCAACAAAGAAGGGAACGACATCTAACAAATTTTAAACAATTGGGCCCACGTGATTATAAAGTTTCAAAAGGCACCTAGGAATTCAGAAGTCTCAATTTCAGAGACATTTGATATTTTGGGAAATATTAACTACAATAGGGTTTAAACACAAGTAAAGGCATCATGTTAATCTCTCTAGGCATTAGCTGGAGTTTGGTGCCCAGATGAGTTAAACATTTTTAAGTTAAGGCATACAGCAATTAAAAAAAAAATTAGCAAAGCACCACCACCAGATAGAGTGTACCCAACACATTATTACTTCACATTTCATCTTCTTGTCAGATTTGCAGTCATTACAACTGAAATCATGTAACTCATTAAGCTATTACCAGTAACTATTAACACAGAAGTCAATTCTCCTTGACACAAAGGAGTCCTAATGTTTAGCTACTATTAAAAAAATCCATACTGAAAAAGTCAGAGCTTATGTCTTGAAGAACATTATACCCAGGTAATAATTCCAGGTTTTCTTCTCTTTTTCACTTATGTCAGTATTGAAGAACTAAGTTTTAAATTTTTCAGCAGTTTAAGATCTGAAACAGAATCTTTTTTTTTTGCAATGTGTTCAATCACTACAAATTTTTCTAATAAGTCCTTCCCTTATTGCATACTACTACTGCATATGACCATTTTTAAGAGCAATATTTACATTTCTGGATATTTTCTCCTATAGATTATAACAGTCTCAAGTGAGTGTTTCATTTTGCAAACACAGGACAAATTTCAAGGTTCCTTTCTTTGACAACTGTTTCAGCTACACAGACAAACCAAACTCCTCAGGAGAAACCTCGAGCCTCACTTTGCATCAAATTCACTCAGTGTAATTCCTAAGTATGAGTGCAATTTTAAAAATCTTTTCTTTTTAATTAAATTAAAGAGAACAATCAAATCAAATCAAAGACCAGAGAAGTTTACCAAGATGATGTAAGCATGGCTTCCTCTACAAACTGGTTACATCTGTTTTTACAGAACATCAGTATTCTTTCTTTGACACTCCAAAAACATTACTGGCTTCTCCACCAAAATTAAAAATACAAAGGGAGCAACCTAAATGCATTCATGGATAGAAGTACTTCAGATTTTAAATTTTTTTCTTACAGTTATAAATCATTCAGTGTTAAAAGTTAAATCAGCATTTGCCACAATGAGATACCTCTCAAATACTTTAAGAGAACACATTCTAAAGCATCAGCCCTGTAAGCATTTGCCTGATGTTTAAACATTTATTTTCTTTCATAAATGGCAGCTGACAGCCAGTGCAAGTGCCTGTCTGTATTGACAGAATGAACAGGCACATAGAAAATGCTGCTTTTCTTCCTTCTCAAAAGACATACATTTAATTTATGACTGTGACATCCAAAGCATGGGCCAGGCTACCCTCAAAATAAAAGCAGGCCGGTTGAAATGATCAACAAAGAAAGAGCAAACAGTATTTAATGATTATTTTAAAGCTAAGTCCCATGGAAAACACTGCTAAAGAAATTGTTTGACTTTGGGAGAAAGATTAAATCCTTAGGCAAAAATGAGAAAATAAAGGTGAAACACTTGTAGAAGAGGAGAAAGTTTTAAGAGTTCACAGGGATGTAAGATCATATTTGTGGCACAAAGAAAAACCTGGAGAGGGAGGCCACAAAGATAATAGATGTAAACTGGTAGAGAGTAGGACATGGCAAGAATTTTTGGAGAACAAGACAAGCTGGACTAACCCCTCCTTCCAGATTTCCATAATGGAGAGACGTTCCACATCTGGAAGGCCCTCAGGCCACACAAAAGAAGAAAGGAGGTGCACAGCTTTGAGCTAGATCCATAGATTATTTCATCTAGAAGGACTTTTGCCACATTTTCTCCCAGGGGAACTACTGGAAAAAATTCTGCATGGGTATATCCTTTATTTCCCACAAGAGCTTCCCCTCTGACTTATAATTACAGTAAAAAAAGATTAGGCTATTAGGCAAGATAGGAACTGATGAGATTTAGTGAAGACAACCACTGCAAATCAAGAAGAACAAATTGAGCTAATCACACACTTAAATTGAGGCAATTAACTGAGGAATTACTTCTGATCACTAAAAAGAAACATTTCCTCATTACTCGGTAGAGGCAAGAAACAAACTATGCTAAACTTTAAGGAAAGTAACTGAGGAGGTATTTACAGATTTGGCTTTTATAACCTCATTTGGGATGCAGCAGCCAGGGCTCGTTAGCAGGCACAGCCTCAGCAGATGCTCAGGCTGCAGACAGCGATGGGGCTGCTATCGCTCCCAGATGTTTATCACTGCCACAGCTAATTACTTCCACAGCTCCTCCACACATGGATGGTTTCTGATCTTTTTTACATCCAGGCAGCCAGGCTGGTTCAGGTCTCTCCCTGCTGAAGGTGGCTATGATGGAAAGCAGCTGACTTGATCTGAAGTTGTTCTGTGCACTGGAACAACCCCTGCTCTTGGCTGACCTACTGGTGTGGTAATTTCTGGCTCATGTGTGTCCATTCTCAGCTCACAGCAGGACCATCTCCAACCAGCACAGCCTACCCCAGGGCACAGAGTATTTGGGTAGCTGAGGTGAACCCAAGAATATATGATTTCTGGACATCTAGCTCTCAAAATGCCAATTATTCTCTGAAAAAAGTTGAGAGTAGAAGAAAAACTGTGTTTGTGTTACATTCAAAGACTTACAAATAACAAAAATAACCTGAGGGTGAGTCTGCTGGTCTGCTTCACACAGAACAGAACTAACTCTCATTCTATTTGAAAGCAAAGCATGTGGAAAACGCAAGGAAAAACTTAAGGTCATGTAACTGGAAGCTGATGCATGACCTGCAATCAGAAACTCCACTGATACCTGTGGTGAAAGAGAATTCATAAAAGATCACGGTCTACAAAGCAAAGAGGAAAAAAATAAGGGAAGCCTTTTATAAAATGAGGTATGAAGGGGAAATGTAAAGCAGAAAGGAAGCCAAATGAAGAGGGGTAATCATAATTAGAAATGTGGAGACTTTGTGCAAGTGGAGTATGTAAGAGAAGAGATTAAATGTGAGCTGAAACAGACACACAAAGCGATCACTTAACATTCATCACTCCACTCCTCACTTGTTCCACTTACTCCTTTATAATTAAGGGCACAGGGACCACCCAGTAACATTAACAGAAGGTGCAAGTGAGCTGCTGGAGATCAGTGGTATCATTTTTAGCATACACAAGCTACAACAGATGTTTGTAAGAGATATAAATAGTTATGCTTCAGGCTACGACCTAACCACCAACCCTCTTAGGGTTGTGAAGGAACTACCCAACAGACTTGTTAACAAGTAATGGTTCCTTCTAATTTTCCCTCATACATGTTTCTTTGAAGTCCTTCAGAAAGAAATGCATGACTGGCAGATTCGGCATGGCTCTTTGTTCATTGTTGTTTAACTTTAGTCCTGGCACTTGCTATGTAACGTTAGATCCTTACATTCATACACCAAGTTAAAAAAGAAACAAAAATCAATTCTCTTTGACACATGAAAAGCATACAGAACTGGCTTCCTTTTCGACACAATACAGGATGATATTTATTTCCAGGGCACACTGTTTTCTAAAAAAGACAAAATATTGGCCATGAGAAAGCTGCTCACCCTTTTCCCTCAATGAGTTGAAGACATTATCTTGTTTCAGCACAGAGATCCCACTGAGGTACAACGTTGAAGACAGAAACCTAAAAACCAACAGAGAAATAGAAGAAAACACCATAGAACACATATTCTGAGACTCAGTATGATTTTTTAAAAAAATTGTTTTATTATATGGTTCCCTTATCAAGTTTTAATGAACAGACAGGAATCTTTTTGCACGTTTTGCAAATTTTTGCATTGTTAATAATCTCTGATCACACCCATTATCCCACGCTTGAACTTCTTATCCCATTATTTGATCTTTCTCTCATCTTATTCCATTCATTCTCTACACTCACCTTTGTCTCTGCTGACACCTCTAACAGAAGGTTCCACTTGGATAATAACTCCCTCAACTGTTCAACCTTCATATTTTACTCCTTGGCTCGGTGTCTGTCTGCCAAGACTAGACAAGATACATCCCAAAAATAAAACCATGAAATGCAAATAGGAATAACTCACCACTATTGTGAAAATTAAGCATGAAATCAAGAAAGGTGAGAGATATTTTTCCCCTATTTAAATCTCCTTCATAATCATTTGTAAACAATCCATGGTAAAATAAAAGCATGATGCTAGAAATCGGCCAGTGTTAGGATCCTATGTTCTGTGAAGACAGGTTCTGCTACAGGATTATTCGGCAATTTTAAAAAGCTTTCCAAAAACTACCACTTAAAATTATTTTAATTACATTTAATAGCACCCATTTGATACATTGAAGCTACTTGTAAAAAGCAGTAAGGATTGTGAAAGCAAAGATTGTGAAAACAGAAAACACAACTGCTGAAAAGCATTAAAAAACTATCTCAGGGGAAGTTCCAGACACTAAGGTTGCACAGAGGCCACCAGAAATTAAATGATGGCTAAAACACAGCTGAGATTTTGTCACACAAAGTTCACAATAAGAACCAGAGAGAGAGTAACTCCAACATTGTTGAAAGCAAGATGAAATTGGTCTTTGAATTGGTCTTTATTAAAATTTATGCATGTGTTGTTTTCCAAGTGATGGTTTTCAGACAAGTTCACAGAAAAACAAAATGTGAAGGGCCACTCAATCTAGATGACACCTCTGGTTCAAGAAACCTGGTTCTAAACAGAGCAGGGAAGGTATTTGAGGAGTTCTAAGGCAGTTTAAATTGCAGCCATTGGTTAGAGACTGGACACTGAGCAAGAAGGAGTTTCAGTCTGAAGTGATACACCTGGTCTTGAAGGTTCAAGGAGCAGACGACACATTAAAAGTTCTTACCAGTTTTCCTTAAACTGTCAAAGATCTGTGTCTTCAGAAAATGGGCTTCTCTCATTTTTGCAGCTTCTTAATTCTGAGGACAGTGTAACCCTCTTACTCCCTTCTTCACACACCATCCTTTTTGGTGCTCATTCTCACTTCAGTTTCCTGGGCTACTTGCAAATAAAAGACTTTTCACTATTCATGGCATCTTCAGAATAGAGGTCACAGAGGACAGATAAATCAGAATAGATAAATAGATAAATTATCCATTCCTTGTCTCTGGTCAGACAGGAGGACTACTGCAAATCTGGAAATTCTGCTCTTCCATTCAGAAATAGCTGCAGCCAAGAACTGATGGGGCCACTGCTGCCACTGCTGGTTGGTCAAATATTCAGTGTATGAAATAGCCCTTGCCTGCAAAGCTTTCAGCTGAAACTCTGGAAACAGCAAATTTCTAGCCAGCTTGTAAGATATTGAGGGCAGGAACAAAGAGGTGCTAAAGAAACTCAGGCCTGGGTGAAAGATGCTGCAGAGGGAAGGATGTGGCTGAGAAGGAGCCAGAGGATATTGCAGTGGTATTGCCCTCTTCAAAGAGACACTGCATAACATTTAACACTGCTGTCTACCCTAAAAGATATCAGAGGAGAGATCTGAGCTTGCAGATGATGATGTCTTCTTGCACCTTTCAGTGGGGGCAGGAGGGAGCAGATGCACCTGTTATAGGGTGGAGACAACACCCAGGCACTGTGGAGTCTCAACCTTGACTTGCTATTGCCGATTTTTGTTTTCCTTTTATTCCTCTGGCAGACAAGCTTTAAAGCAATGCCATCGTAATAAAAATACCTAACTATGAAACTCAAACAAAAGGCAACTTGCTTTGTCTCTCAGAAAAGTGAATCACCACTGAGGTTTTAACTACAAAGTGAAATAGGAACTTGTTCATTCAAGCGTTGAAGAACCCTCATTTGAGTCATCCTCTCATTCTGCATTTCAGATCTTTGCAGGAAGCAAAGACCTGTGTGTACATTCACACATACAAACATGAGCAGACATTAAGATCCCTGTATTTTTATAGATTCAAATAATGATAGTAATAATTGATTCAAATAATGAAGCAGTAAGTGGAGCACACATGCCAACATGCAGGGTTCATTCCACCTTTGCTGCAGTCTATCTCCATCTCCACTGACCTGCCCATGCAGAGTCATTCACAGAAATTAAGAAAAACAAATCAATATGAAGGTGATGCAGACAAGTTTATTAAAACTGTGCTCAATGAGAATGTTCCTCATTCAGAACCAAAGCGGCTTCCATTTCCTCTGTCTCATGTACTTAAAAAGTACAGTCATTATTTAGAATATTACACTTTTAAGAAAGACAATGTTCCTGTTCAGGAACATAATGCCAGCCTTAGGGAGTCCCATCACACAGATACAGCCACTCAGTTACTCTACAACAGCTATGCTGTCAATTGCCCTGGGAGTCAAGCCCTAAAAAGCCACAAAACCAATTTTTGGCTGCAGTAAAATGAGATTTATTTTGTGTCACTTGGTTCCCTTTATTGTTTGGTAGTGCAATAGAGTTATTTATATGTTAATCGTGATGAATATGAGATTACATTAAAAAATGAATGCAAATTGTACTTTGAGAAACTGAAAATCAAAAATATATTAAAATCCACAACTAAAGTTGAATTTCTGCAGAAATACAGGGTACACTCCAAGCTACCATCAACCTTTCTTTACATGTAGGATTTTGATGCTATGTAATAATGACTTTATTTAGCAACACCTCTCCAACAGTGTATCTACTGCTTTGTGGTCCCATTAACCTTTCATAGCATCCTCTTTTCATATCCCTCCATCTAGATCTTAACAATCCATACGAAGTATTCATACCAGAGGCCACCTCCCAAGCATCACCACACATTGTCACACAGCATGACCAACAACAAACCGTCTCATTAAAAGATTTGTGTTCCTTTAGCAACTCACTCTTTGTTTAAACTCTGTTTTTGGTACATTAAATTCTATAAATTCTGCTACTTGAAATTCCAGAAGGAAATCCTCAGGTTGCTCTCCTACCTTCTGCAAAATAGAATCCTCATTCTTCTGGCTATGGAAAGATCCTCAAATTCAAGGAACTTCCTGCAGCATCTCATTTCTCCTACCCAATTCACACTGTAATTTGACCCTGCTTTATTAGCCCTATAAAGTAATAGTAAGGAATTTAGGGGACTAAACAGCAATTTTGGCAAGAGAAAAACAAAACTTGGAGGAAATGAAACCTCTCTCTTTAATTGTTCCAAGACTCTTGAGGGATTAGGGTACGAGGGAGCAAAAATATTTCCCATCACTCCCTCATCCACCACCAATATTCACATAATAAATGAAGATTCCTTTTTTCCTGTATTCTTAATACTACAAACAGAAGGACTTTATGGACTCAGCATGAGAATCCTCACACATATTTATTGTTACAGGACACAGAAGGACTTTTTGCCCTCACTTTTCACCCAATGTGCTTTCATAACATGTTGGACCCAAAAATCAGGAAGATGCTGTCACATCTGCCTTGCTGCTCTTGTGGCAAGAGGGTGGCACTGGACAGACTACAAACATTCCTTACATCCCAGAGGATGTGTATCAGCACTTCCACAGCTGGAACTGATCCTGTACAACTCCTGCTTACTGATATTGAACTACTTTTTCAAACGAAATTTCATTAAAAAAAAAAAAAATCAATAAACAGATTTAAAAAAATGTGAGAACTCCACCACCTCTCCCCATTTCCCTGGAATTCCCCACATGGATAAACAGGGTTATGTCCTAGACACAAATCCATCCCTCTGCCACTGAAGCATTTGGAATATTCACACGAGCACATCCCAAATTTCTTACTTTTGGAGACACTCATGGAACCATCTCCTTCCAGGCAAATTAAACCAAAGCAACAGGAAATCCTATTTTAATCATGATTTGCATCAGCACCCAATAAACTATGGCCAAAATGAACCTTACTTTGTGTTTATACTTTGTGGTTTCATAAAGAAGACACGGAATAACCACCAGTCTCTCTGCCTTTATTGCTATTGAATACTTTACAATGTGAGCAGTTTGTGTAAGCATATGTTACGTTTTCCAACATTTTTATTATGAAACCATAAAAGTTTCCAATTATTCTATGAAGGCATGAATTCCTGATGCTATTGAAGTACAGTTGAAGGGTGAATACGAGTTTTATTTAAATAATAAATGCATTTTAAATGGACTTAGGATGTTGAATGGGTAAGAAAATGCCCTCTACATATTTTTGGCATTTAAACAATTCATCATGATGAAGATGTTCCCTTATCAATTATTTTATTTTTATTTATCTTTTATGATTTCTGGAATAAGAACCCCATTAATGAATCAAGCATTAACTTGGACTAGCCAAGACACCTGAAAGTTACACACAATCCTGGTCCTGCAACTCTCTGTGAAATCCCATTCCAACCCGTAACTAACTTTTCCAGAATCTTCCCTGTTTTGACTCTAACATTTGGTCAAACTTGAACACCTAACTTTGTTTTGCTACTAAGTTCAGGTCTTAAAATGAACTGTTATTTTTTTTTTAAAACGAGGATTAAATAAAAACTCTTCTGCTCCACTCTTGTTTCCCACCTCTCCCAAACACAAGTCTCCATCCTTCCAGGAGTTATGACTGCTGCCTAAGTGTTCTGGGGTAAAGAAAGACTATTTAGGATTAAACTTGCCCATCACCTACTGCTACGAGCTGCATCATACTGAACCACTTGGTCCAGGTGATGACTGCACAGGCAGGTGACATGCAAGGACCAACAGACAGGAAGAGACTTGTGTCACATGGAATATCCAGGTAATTTAGATAATAAATATTTGCCCAGTGCCATATAAACCAGGTTTTCCAAGAGGTTATGGTCTGTTGGAGTTTCTCAAGGAACAGCCATATGGTCCATGTGAATGCTTATGCTCCTTTCCCCTCTGCAACACTAAAATCCACAACTCAACTGCTGATACGCTCTTAAATAAGAAGAATCCTGCCTTTCTTATAAATTAACGTATTTGCTTTCTCTTAGAGTCATTCTCAATATGCTGAGTCATTTCAAAGTTGGCAGAATAACCCTGCTCAAACATTTTCACCGTGGCAAATTTCAGTAGGACTAAGAATTAAGCTATTGAAATCAACACCTCAAAATAATAGTAATAATAAAAGATATCCAGGTAATCTCCCTTTTGATATTGCTACTATCGTAGCCTAGACCACATAAAAATGGGCTAGAAAACATAAATTAAGGGACCACAGCCTGACCCAGAAGTTCTTTAGTTAGAAAAACATACAACACAGCACACACATTTTCATTCCCCTGTTCTCTAGGCACGTTAAACGTCGGTAAAGATCCAATTTCTGTTCTCTAATTGCCTCTGTTTCCTTGGAATATAAAAGGCTTGGACTTTATTTTTGAGCAAGTATGATAATATCCTTTTCCCTTTGCTTTGTTTGCTGTGTAACTCGTAAAAAGCCAAGCAGGATGTGAAGTATAGCCACACTTCCTAGCTTCTTCTGCCCTCAAGAAAAAGCATAGGCTATTCCAAAACCTCACCAATAAAATAAAAACTGGAATTTGGAGGTTTAAAAGAAATGGATCCCTCTTTCAGTATACCAGAAGTAAGCTGCCATATTCTACTTTTTTGCCTGAAGTTCCCATCAGCTGCAGAAGAGAGAGCTGCAGATCCTTGGGCACAGCAGGGTAAGGGACAGTCTGTGATCATCACACTCAGCTCCTATTTTCAAAAATCACCTTTTGACTTTGTGTGTACTTAAAAAGCCCTCAGGTTTAACAGCAAATACCTTTTGTACACCTAGATACTAAAAAATGAGAACACCACGGCCTGGAGCAGCTGCCACATCAAACCCCAAACAATGTGTCCTGTGAAGGATGAGAACCAACCATGCGAAAACAAGATAAAAGTTTTATTTCCCTTTCTAGCACCAACTTTTTCCTCTCAGTGCCATTCATGATGTGGTACCCCCTTGCTGCTGGCAAGGGAACCAAGTTAGTGTCCCTCACCAACTTCATAAAAATGTGCCACAGCTCCATAACAACAAAATCAGCATTTCCAGATCGGTGGTGCCATTATTTTCAACCCCACCCCCAGTTCTACCCCATGAATCCCATGTTCCACACTTCTGGCACAAAACCACCTCAGTGAACAACAAAGTGAAGAACCTGCTCCAAGTGTGAATATTTCAGCGTTCAGTTCCCTTGGGGAGATCTAAAATGGTTTGGGTAAAAGATTTTGGCAACATCTGGCATCAAGTAAGCAAATGAAAGAGCTCTATCAGCAGCTTTTTCTCCTTGGTCTTGGAATCCTCTTGCTTGGAAGAGCAGTAAGTTGTTTTACATTTTGTACAGCACTGAGCTGTGGCAAAATAAACCCCTCTGAGACTTCTCATTTTTAAACCTACAGACTCTTTGAACAAGTGAGAAGTGAAGTAACCAGCTGCTGCTGCAAGACAAGTAACATTTGCAACATTTTTAATTTCACACACACAAAAAAAAATTGCATTTGGTCTTACTTAGACCAAAATAAAAATATTAATCTGCTTTACTGTAAGCTTTCACATATGTGCCAGTTTTGCAGAGGCAACATTTGGCTCCCAGACCACGACATAATATTCTGAAATACAATTTGGACTGCTTCATTCAGGACATTAACATGGCCATTAGAACAGGCAGTTCCACTGCCACAGTGCTGGTTCTGTGATCATTCGCCCTCGGCCACTAACACAAGGCTTAATTTCACCAAAGAGTTTTAGTCTTTTCCAGGAAATTGAATTGCTCCTGAACACTCCCAAACTTGCTGTGGTAGTAATCAGAATTATTAAGGCTTTATTAGAGCACTGCATTTACAGCACAGAAAAATACAGCTGGAGAGCAAAATTCTGAAGAAGAAATTACAGCTTCTAGAAAACTAACCATTTTATAAGACTAAAGCATTTAAAAGAAATTAAATTTGTATTTCATTCATTCTAAGCTCCTTTCTGTCCTATCATGGAAGACTGCAAGGACTTAGTTTTAGAATGTTATTTTTATTTAACCCAAATATTACAAATTGTATTAAGAGTACAAATCTAAGCTGTAAGTACTTAATACCAGCTTGACTTTTTACAAGCCAAAGTGAAATTTCCAAATACAAAATAAAATCCTCACCAACCCTAACAACAACGTACTCAAAATGTGAGGAATTCTTGGGTTTTCTATCAGCATATGGGAAATGATAACAAGAAAAATTTCAGCCCAGCAAAACACATAAGTATAGATTTAAAAAAAAAAAAAAAAAAAAAAAAAGAAAAAAAAAAAGCATGGCCCAAACCCACTGGGGAGAAATTACTTGAGCTTCCAAAATCTTAGTGCAGCACAACAGCCTCTAGTTTACCCTGTGACTTCCCATTTTCACCCTGTGACTGAAGAACACTGAGCTCTGTCTTTCACTGAACTGGAGATTATGTAAAGAAAACACAGTAAAACCTACACTGAAATTTTCCTGTGCATACTTTAATTATGAGATGACAAGAAAATATTTCAAGTAGTCAAGAGTAAAAATATACTGTACAGTTCATAAAATAAATTGAAGATAGAACATACACGAGGAAAATAATTGGAATTATTTCTAATAGATTATGTGAAATGTTTGGGGGATTTTTTTTCCTTCAGAAATCTGAATGTAATTATTCTATATGTGATTACACACAGACTTAAAAAAGGATAAATCTGCAATTTTACTTGCACTCAAAATGCATTTGCTGTTGCTTGATACTATAGCAATGACAGAGTCCGGAAATACATGTAAGGATGGATTTCTGATAAAATCACAACTTGTTTCCTGGTTCATTGTAATCCATAAAATTCACACACACAGCTAACAGGGACTGACCAGGACTCCATCCAGCTGCAGAAGCCATCTCACTTCAACCACAAATACAAATACAGCCAAAGGGATATAACCCCATAGCACAGGCAGCCCATAAACAGATTATATCCCATAGAGGACAGGGAACAAGCTGTCAGTGTATTCACAATATAAAGAACAGTAAGATGTGTGGATATCCTAAGCCATAGCTGTTACAATTCTCCTCATCAGACAATCTACACTGGTGAAATTTTGTGCAAGAGCAGGCTCAAGAATTAAATTAGGAACTAATTAAATGTGCATGCTTTTTGTAAAAATTAAGAAAGGATTTAGTTAATTAAAAAAAAAAATTGAGAGTGACCTACACCCTCTTGCTGTTCTCCACAGGAGCTTGGCTCAAGTGTTTTCTAACATCCAGAACATAATGCCCATGTTCCCTGTTTCTGGGATCTGTTTAATGGAATGCAC
>VZSR01000920.1:12126824-12175560 GCA_013398615.1 Brachypodius melanocephalos
AAAAAACAACCAATTCTTAGTTTGTTTCATTGACAAGAGCCTCTTTCTCTGTTTCCACTTCTGCGCTATGTAACACCTCTCATACAGTTCCTGTGGCCAGGTTGGCTGCTTCTACCACAAGTTTCAGCTCTCATTATCCCTGACACATCCATTAGTGACACATTCACTAAACAGTGCTTAAAATTAACTGCTTCCCATGTCCAGACCTGCCTCTTCTTCAAATTTGATTCTCCCTGCAACACCTTTGTTCTCCTTCTGCCTCGCCTGCACTTCTTTGGATAGGAGTTCACTGATTCCTTCTGAGAACGAACAGATTAAATTAAAATTAATTTAGTTTCTGTTTAATCTCTCCTCCCAGTGATCTTCAAAGCCTTTCTGGATGCCGTTCCCAACTTGAATTTTCTTTTCTCCTCCTGCTTCCCTTTGCTTTTCCTTCCCTTCCTGCCTGCCACTTTCTATTCCTGAGCTCCCCCCTCACTCACAACAGGTGTAGAAATTCCTCATCTGCTGTTTCCCCCTCACCCCAGTAATCCCATATTTTGGTTGCCTTTGTAGTTAAAGTTACTCCATCCATTACTCTCCTCAGCCCCTTATTCTTTTTGTGATTTCAGTAGATGTTTTAACTCACTCGATCTTAAAGTTTGTGATCAGAATGAAGAAAGAAAGTTCCCCACACGTCTGTGCCTCATGGTTTGTTAACTTCAGGGTGTAAAGTGCAAGTTTTAACTGAAATCTCTTCCAAAGTTGTGATTTATTTAAGATTTCTCTTTAGTCAGTGCATGCTGTTGCCCAAAGGTTCCCGTTGCAGATTTTCCATGATTCAGGGAGAACATGATACATCCTCCCTGCTCCACAACTTATTTTCATGAAAGTCACAGGGAGTAACTTGTTCTGTCAGTTTTAATCCTGCCTGCAGTAAGCCAGTAGAATCAAACATTCTTAAACAACATGGATACACCCTCAGATATACCTCTACCTACATGACATGACCATATAAACCTCATTTCCACAAGAAAGTAACCTAAAAATCATTCCTGATCAAACTTGTGACTTCCAGCTCACTGAAAGCTCTGATCCCACTCACTGTCAAGAGGTCCCTTCTTTTCAGTTTGTCTTCAGTCATCTCTGATACAGCTTCTGCAGGCTTAATTTTTAAAGCTTAAGCTTAATTATTAAAATATCACAGCTGAAATGGCTCCAGGAGATGAAGATTTAAGAAAAGCCCTAAAAATTACAGGACCCTTGAGAGAAGCCAGCAACTTGGAAAACAGGAGCAGCAGGGGAAAAGAATGAAGAACTGAGATGAGTGATCCAAAGGCAAACAATAAAAAACCCCAACAAAACGAAACAGAAAGGACAGGTGCCTTTTCTTTCTGTTTCTGATTGTCCAAACAAACAGTTCTGCAAAAGAACAAGGATCCAATCCATAGGATGGAAGACAGCACTCCTGAGGAAATTCTCCCTACTACAAATCTTACAAGGATTATTACACAGCTGATGAGGTTTTATGCTCTGAGCTCCCATTGGTATGGGTGCACTCGCTTCAATGCAGTGGTGAAAGGACTGCTTTTCTTTCTAAAAAAGCAAAAGCCATGTGCCAGGGTGAATGAAATGTCACTTTAATACTTTGTAATAGCGAGTTACAAATACATAAAAATGAGGTTTGACAATATTCAGGCAAATAACAGAACACTCAGATTCTTTAACTGCTGTTACCTTCTTCACATGGTATATAGTAAATAAAATTATTAAGTATAGCTCATCATTTAAAGCATGCACAGATAGGTTTGTGGGGTCATGACCTTACTTGACTATTCAGAACAGTCCCCAGTATATAAGAGCACTCCTCACAGCTGGCACAAATAATTGCACACGCTGAACTATTAAGGTCCTGCCTCATCAAATGAGACAAGCACTTTCCCACATCTCTTCTCTGAAATACACTTTCAGTATCAATTTAAGTGCAGTAGGATTGTGTATTGGGGAGCAAAACTCTGTCCTGTGTACAGCTGCTAGAGGAATCAAGTTTACTCTGACATCCTTCAGCAATTATCATGTTATGAATATTACAGCTGTGTGCAAAACACAACATTCACCTGCATTTAACCTGTTCAGATCACTTCTCATGCCTCTTGACTGTGTACGTGACAACTCTTTCATAATTAAGCTTTCAAAGGCAACATTTACATAGAGATGAAGGGATGGGCTTCCATGCAGGTGGCAGAAATCTGTACTAATAACTTGTGGAATAAAGCCTGTAATTGCAGTGATAAGACTGGAATAATCTAAAGAGAACAGTGCTTCCCCCAGATTTCCATAAAAATCAGGTGAGTTTTTAAGTGTTGATCTCCTGACAATGGGAGGCCTCTGCAGAAAACCAGTTTCTCCTTTCATCACTCCAAGGGAATAAAAAGGATGTAGTAAGACATGTCAACAACTTAGATGTCCTCTGGCTGTTTGGAGAGCATTCCCAAGAGCAGCCTTGGTGTGCCCCGTTTGCAGGCATAGCACATTCACATCTGCAGCCACAACTTTGCATGGCATAGGAGGAGCCTGGAAAAAACGTGTGATTTACTTTATAGTGGATACAGCTTTTAAGATTTTAAAGCCGAAATTAATGAGTTAACTCAGTCTAAATAAGTGCTAAGCTTTTCTTGAACTAGATCATGGAGATCTGGCTGGGAACACTCCCTCTGGAGAAATTAGGAGCTCGTGTCCCACAGCAGGACTTGGGCTCAGACCAAGAGCTGGCACTGCAGTGCAGCACTACTGCAAGGAGTTTCTGTGCAGGGACCAAGGATGCCATCCTTTGAATCAGTGCTTGTTGGCTTATGTTTTTCCACCCTCTCTGTTCAGTAGAAAAACCAACCTACTTAAAGCTTCCTCAAACAAAAGGAAAAGCTAGAAATACCTTATTCAATATTTCTCCTGATGTTAAATCAAATTTGAATTTTCCAGAGCTGTACATTAGCTGAATCACTGGCTGCACACTACTCGCTCCATCTGTTTATATGGTTGAGTCACTGCATTACCAATATTTTAACACGTTGCTTGGAAAGAATTTTGGGCGATCTGGAGGACAACCCCCCAGAGCTCTGTAAGATAATGTTCCCTTCTCTGTGTTCTGTAGCACCATACTCTACTCACTGCTCCCTTTCTGCTACCAGAAAGATGTTAATTGGAACAAACAGCTATTTTAGGAATAAAAGCACAGCTTCCACTTAAAAGCTGAAGATTGAGCTGTGATGTAGAAATCCACTGTCACTTCCCTGTGTGCCATGTCTTGCCCTGGGAACTGTGCAAGGAGTTCCATGGTGATGGAACAAACATCTTTCACAACCCAGCATATCTTTTTTCCACTTGAGATACTACAAACAGGTTATTTTCCGAGGGCAAACTGTCTGTTTTTAACGATGCCTAAAGCTGAGGGTATTTTACTGCTCAAAGTTTCATCGAAAAATGTGCTATATGTAA
Source organism: Brachypodius melanocephalos (assembly GCA_013398615.1). Taxonomy (NCBI): domain Eukaryota; kingdom Metazoa; phylum Chordata; class Aves; order Passeriformes; family Pycnonotidae; genus Brachypodius; species Brachypodius melanocephalos. The sequence goes on from VZSR01000920.1 coordinate 12,130,299, forward strand.
AAAGAAATTTTTATTTACCTCTGTGTAGAAGGTCAGGAGGGTGGAAGGGGGCAAAAAACAGAGCTAAAGAACAGAGGCAGAAGAGCAGAGGTGGAATTGCTGATACACATTTTATTTTATGGAAAACAAAAAGAGAATATTTTGTATGAATGTCACCATGGAGGACTATGAATGCATTCATGTTATTCTGGGAGTTAAGAAGCAGAAAGTGAAACCAACTGAAATAAAAGAAAACCAGTGAGACTAGTTTTACTTTTCAGACCAGGGGTTAGATCCAACTCTCGCAGAAGTCAGTGGAACATTTCCCACCAGCTTGAGCAGGATTTGGAGTCAGCAAAGTGAAATGCAGAAAAAATAACCAGGAAGCACTAATGAAACATTCTCAAACACTGGTCTACAGAACACTTTCTTCAGTCCACAGAGACGTGACTTCCTTCTCCATTACTCATTTACTTCCAGCTGCTTTTATGGGTTTCTGCATTTTGGAGCCCTGAAGGACTGAGAGGTGTTGGTAACCAGGAATGAGAATGGCTGGCCAGCAGAGCCTGCTCTTTTGGATATGGAAGAGGAAAGAATTCAGTTGCTGAGCAAATGGAGAAGGAATAAAGAAGGGACTATCTGAAGGAGCAGAAGGCTATTAAGCTGAGAGGATTAGGTGGCCTTCAGTGAGGATTAGGTGCTTTGCTGCCTAATGCAACTGTCTAGCCAGGCACCTGAGCTCCCAGCACAGAGAAGGAAAACTGAGCCCCACACAGACATCTGCACGGAGCTAAAAGCAAGTAGTAAATGCCAAGGGCAGAAGCCTTCCACAAGAGCTCCCCTTCTCGTCTCTGCCAAGGTGGGATTTGTGGGAACTACCACGCACCCCCACCCCTGGGGTGAAGATAGCCAAGCCCATCTCTGATGGTCCACACTGCAGCACTTGCACCATCTCCTCCAGGCCCACAGCCACACCGACATCCCAGAGCTGACACACCTTGCTACCACCACATCTGGCTGAAGCCCAGAGCTTTGGAGCAGCCAGGCCTCTGGACCAGGCCCTGGATCAGCTGATGGGTTATGTTTGGGGCAGCATTCCCATTAATACTTTCAGGGATTCCCATTAATGCTTTCTCTTCCTCAACATGAGGGGCTGCTGTTATCTGAGTACAAGGACAACATATGCATTTAGGTTGGAAAAGACCTCCAAGATCAGCAGGTTCCACCTTTACAGATCTCTATCTTTGTCAGCCAGAGCAAAGAACTGAGTGCCACATCCAGATGTTCCTTGAACACGACCAGGCATGGGGACTCCAACACCTCCCTGGGCAGCCCCTTGTAATGCTTGGCAGCTCTTTCCATGAAGAAATTCTTCCTGATGTCCAGCCTGAACCTCCCCTGGCACAGCTTGCACCTTTCTGAATCAGAAGTTGCAATCAGACCATCATAGTCAATGGCTACTGGCAGACTTCTTCTCCATTAATTATTTTATTCCCATTTTTTAACAGATTGCAATTCTGTAATGTCCTTTTGCCTGCCAATAAGTCTCTCCTGGAGTCAGATTACCCAAGTCAGCCTTTCCTCACAAGAAAGAGGAGATATAAAAGACTTTCTAGACAGTTTTTCTAAGATTTACTGGCAAGAAAACATTCTAGAAAACAAAGTCTATGTCAACACCTTGCAGAGCAGTAAGGTACAGAGATCCCCATACTGGCTCTGCATGAAATAGCTTTGGATCTGGAAGCAGCAGAAGAAATACCAGCTCCACACTGTGCCCGGGTTAGCTGGTGGGCTGGGAGGCAAATTGGCTTGAACCTGAATGCTCTGCTAGCAAGGCAGTGCTGCCTCTGGGATCCAGGCTTGTATCCCTGCCAAGCTTTGCTTCTCCCTCTGAGGAAGACTGGCCCGTTCAGCCCTGGGCTGGGGAAGGGCAGCACAGAGATGCTTTGTGCATGGCATTCTCCCAAAGCTCTGCAATGCCTGCAGCTACAGATCCACCTGCCCCCTAGACCACCAAACTGCGCAGTGACTTTTCAGCCCTTTTCAGTTTGTAATACCCTGTTTATTTCCCAGGGCAGGTGCAGATTACCAGGGAGAGATTTAAGCCTCCTCCCAAGAAGGGGTGCATGAAACCCCACAGACCACACAGCCCATACCGTCACTGTAGGGCTTCCTGGGACAGGGGCTGTACCCACCCAGCACTGGGATTCTTCCTCACCACACACAATATTTATTCATTGGCCCGCACAGAAAACAATGGAACAGTGCTCTGTAAGGGGAGGTTTAGGTTGGATATCAGGAAAAAGCTTTTCACCCAGAGTGGCTGGGCACTGGAACAGGCTCCTCTGAGTAATGGTCACAGCCCCAAGCCTGACAGAGCTCAAGAAGCTTCTGGACAATGCTCTCAGGGACATGGTGGGATTCTTGAGGTAACAGCTCACAGCTCCAGGCAACAACCAATGCAGCCCTGGAGAAGAGAGCTGTCAACAACTCATTCCCTTTTACTCATGTAAGGAACAAGTCACATCAGTAAGATTTCTCTTTTTTAAATCTAGTAAGTGGAGTTCATGTAGACTGCATCTCTTTTCTAATAATCTGCATATTTTCAAAGAAACAAAGAATCCCAGAATGGTGTGGGTTGGAAGGGACCTAAAGAACACAGAACAAAATTCTCTTGTTTCACTCCCCTGCTATGGACAGGGACACCTTCCACTAGACCAGGTTGCTCAGTGCTCCATCAAATCTGGTCTTGAACACTTCCAGAGATGGGGCAGCCACAGCTTCTCTGAGAGATCTTTGCCAGGACCTCAGCACCCTCATAGGGGAGAATTTCTTCCTATTATCCAGTCTAAACCTACCCTCTGTTAGTTTGAAGCTGTTCCCCCTTGTCCTGTCACTCCAGGCCCTTGTGAAAAGTCCCTCTCCAGCTCTCTTGTAGGCTCCCTTCAGGTATTGGAAAGCCAGCATATTTTGATAGCTTTACTGTCATAAATACAGCATTGATCATGGGCAGAGAACACACTGGAATAATCAGAGACCCTTCAAAAGGTGCCAGAAACAACACTGCTTCTGGCTTTGTAGGTTCACAGAGCAGGACCAGCACTGCAGTCCATTTCATGACTAAACCCTGCTCTCTGTAAGTGGCTTAAAGTAACAGAAAAGGCAGAGATGAAATTTGCTCTTCATTGAGAGGTGACTGTTGCTCTGCTCCCTCCTCATTTCAGGGATTTACAGTTCAGCTGCCTCCAGGGTTTGATTCCCTCAGTTCTACTTTCTAACAACTATCACCAAACCCAGTCAAAATTGTGCTTTTGTTTTGCACTGCCTTCTCCAATTCTCTTCTAAAAATGGTCCTGCTTTTGCTTTTCCAGTCACACAGGAATCAAAAAGCTGTTTCAAACCCAGCATGTTTGTCTCAGTACAACATCCCACGTGTAAAACATGTGCCTACTTTGCATGTCAGTCTTCATTATTTTCTTTACAGATACAGGGAAACAATCATGAGACACTTAGCAGATTTTTTTTCCTCAGTGCTTCTTCAGGATGCTGGCATTCCTTTGGCTGCCAAGGAATATATTCCCTGACTCCACAGCCTCCACAGGCAGCAAGCAGCCGAGCTCCTGTGCTGCACAATTTGTGCAACAGACTGTGTTTGCACATAGAGATTCAATCCTGTCTGCTTTTAGGGACATCCTTTCTTTTTGAAAACTTGGGAACAAAGTTTTACATTATCAAAGATCTGGTGTTTTGTGGTTTTTTTCCCCCCAGTTAGTGTAACACAAGCTGCGTGTAGCCAGAATCTGTGGTGACTATAAATTCCAGCTGCTTCCCTGGTCAGTGCAGTGGTAGGATGCTACTGAGGCAGTTAAACATGGAAAAATGGAAGCTTTCAGAACCTCCATTTTCCTGTCATACCTAGAGGCAGCCTTGCCCCTTTCTCATCCTCCCGTTCCGTTTTGTATCACCATCTCCACTGCTGACAGTCCTTTTTTCAATGGGAATATCACAACTGCAGCCACTGCCAGAATCTCTTGGCAAAGGAGCTGCTCTCTGAGTCAGAGCCTAATGCCATTACAAGGTCTGCAACAGCTGCAGCAGTCAGACATCTGCAAGTCATTTGAACATTTTATGATGAATAAAAACTATCCATTACATAGACCTATACATTATATATTAACCCTAATACTTATTCAGTTACACTAACAATAACCTTTTCCCTCTGCATGCTGTAAACTTCTTTGGCTGCAGCACATGGTAACAGAGATACTCAGAGCTCCAGTCTGGTGGAGCAGTCCCTGTGTACATATTACCTAACTTTTCTACCTATTTAACCATGAAATGATGGAAAGAAAGAAAGAAAGTGAATGCAAAGCTATAAAAACTCATACCATGCATAAGGAAACCATTTCTATATAAGTACATGAGACTGTATACAAAGAGAGAGGATACAAAACAATGAGAAATGCAGAAAAATGAGAACATGAGCTCAAAATGTATAGTGAAGAGATCTGATTATGATATGTACAGATCTCAGACCCATCCAGAAGTCTCCAGCCATCAACTTGATCCCCAACACCACATCTAAGCCATCTGAAATCTAAAAAATCAGAATACCAAAGACAGGGGAGCGAGGCTTATGGAAAAAGAAACTGGAGTTGCGAGTAGTTAAAATCCTTTAAAATAATAACGACAATAAAGAAACATAAGTGTGGTTTCATGAAGGAAATACATCCACAGCCACAAATTATGAAGTCAGCCCTCCAGGACATTACATTCCTCATGCAACCTGCTGAGCCCGTAGCACATAAAGAGGTGTAAAATACACTCACCGGCTGGGTGACTTCAGGAATGGAGCCCCATATGTGATTCCCTACCACTGACTCCTCTGCATATGTACACTTTACAACACTAGATGCAAACTGGGCAAGACATACCTCTCCCTCAGCTTCACCGTAAGAGTTTTAAAAAGGTAAGGCGAAAGTCTGGCGTGACAGAAATTACCATCAGTTCTCCATGAGGTTCATCCAGAGCCAGAATTTTCCTAGCAGTCCATATGGATGTCAATGTGATTGCATGTTTGTTCATTTGTGTAATTTGCAAACTCTTTGGATTCTCAGAAATACACCCCTACTGCTTCCCATTCACTTTTCCACATCCCACTGTATTTCATGTGGCAGTTTGGTGCCCATCATAATACCAGGATTGCTTTGGAAGGAGAATGTCAATTAACTTCCACTTTCACACCAAGTTAAATGTGTGGATTAATAAACTGGAGAACAATGTAGGTTTAAGTAAGAAACAGCCATTAGAATTGCCTTACAGTTAAAAGTGAGTTTTAGGAAATGTTTTCTTGACTTGATCTGCTTCCTCTGTGCAGTCAGAGGCCAAACTGTTTATTTTACTGGCAATCCATCTTTATTGCTTGTGTTGGCTTTAATGTTTCCATTCAGACAATCCACACATTAAATATGAGAAAAGCTCTAATATCCTAAAATCCTAATAAGTTTACAAACCATTCATTTAAAAGGAATTCAAAGGGAGTCCAGAAAAGTTTGGGGTTTGGTTTGGGTTTGTTTGGTTTTTTTTAAGTGTCAGAAAAGCATGACATTTCAAGGATGAAACCCCACTTTGCCTCTGACAGATGGGACACTTCACTTGACGTCACCAAATCCCCGCCATCAATTTGTGGAGCACCTACCTCCCACAAAATTTTTCAAAAAAGGAAAAAAAAAAAAAAAAGAAGGGAACATCGTGGCCCTTCTGATGGCAAAGATAACTTACCCAGCGTGACGCAATGATGCCTTTCTAAGTCAGCAGCCAGCCAGCTGTCTCCCTGCTGCTGCTCCAGCTTTTCCCATGCTCCAGGGAAGCAGGGCTGGAGCAGCCAGGCCACTTGCACAGCCGCTGTCAAGTCAAAGGGCAAGAGCAAAGCTTAGAATAAACACGTTGTTTTCACCCGCTCGCTTGAAGTGCTGCCAAATCTCTTAACATTCACGCACATAAATCGGCGAGGATCACGGAGCCCGAGGCCCGAGCAGCAGCTGGAATCCTGTAGCTGTTACCTGGGATCCTAACGTCCGAATAAACAGCTTCCACATTCCTTGAGGCTTCGTGGAAAATCTCAAAGACCACAATCATCAAAGGGCGGCCAGCGCCAAGGAAAAGAACCCCCTGATTATTTCTTTCTTCGGTTCTCGTTTTTTACAGTCATCTCAAATTTGCAGCGATGGAAGCAGAGGGGGGAGGAATGGGGTGTCCTTTCTGAGATATTTAAGGATGCTGGTTTTCCAAGACTGTGCAGAAGAAAGCAGCCATTGATTCTAGAGATAAATACTTAAGTTATTCAGAGGGATATGAAGATAAGCAGCTCTGGGCCCAGCAGTAAAACCCAAACAGCAGGAGCTGAGCAGCTGCAGGAAGGGTAGGTTGGTCGATTTTTCTCAGTCCAGTGGTGACCTTCAAGAGGCAGGAGTGGGGCAGAGTAGTAGTGAAGTTCCTTCCCTGAACTCCAAAATTCAACAGCTTTGAAATGGTTCTTCAGCAAGGACTTGAGAGAAAAAAGCTCCTTCTCCACATCCAGCTGCCAAGAGAAAAGGAGTTGAAAAACACCGATTTCTTATGGCTAACGGGAGGGTGATATAAAAGATGGAGCCCATTGACTGGTGTCCAGAGACAACAACCTGGTATGAATTCCTGCACCATTCCACTTCCCAGCAGCTGGATTTCTCACCAGGGTGGATTGCTGGTTTTGGACACATCCCCATTTTTTCCTGTCTGTTAACAGTCTTCCACTAGTAAGTATTTGGAACAGTTGTAAAGCTTTTTTTGTATCTCAATGGCCTTGCCATTGCCTGAATGCAGTTTCAAAATCTCTGGTGTTTCTGCCCAGCCAATCTGAAGTGTATTTTTGTCATGCTGTTAATAAGCACTGCATCTCCAGGGAGAGCCTCAGCTAGCTCAGAGCTCTTAAACGATGTGTGCCCCCAAGACAGAAGTTGTAAGGAAAAAAAAATCCTTCTCATTTTCTCCTCGTTTTTATTCTGAGTTGCTCACTTAAATAGATGTGATGTACAAAGAGAAAGCTGGGACCACTAACTCCTCATCTATAAAGTAAGGATGAGAACCTAAGGAATTGTGCAACTTGCCAGGCAGCCAGAGGTCTCACAAATGATCCAGTCCAACACCTGAGTCATAAGGACCATCCACACTCTCAGTTCCTGCATTTTCCTCATGTAGTCTGAGTTTCTTTCCAGCTCCCCTCACATTCTCCCAGTCCTCAAACTCTAGGATGCAGCTCATTTTTAGGAATACACCAGGAGAGTTTGGGAAACATCCATGCACTTCAGAATGGCCTTGTCTGGCATGATTTTAAGCTAAATGTAAAAAAGCATGGAAGATGCCTTTTGGAAAAGAGCACCGGGAAATGAGCAATGGGAGCATGGAGGGGTGGTGCTCCCAAGTCCCTTTCCAAGCCTCTGGGGAAGAGTAATTCTTGCTCCCTACTTTGAGGCATGACATGAGCGTTTGTGTATTACAAGGTGTGGCATGGCTTGCATGTTTTCTCTCCCCTGCCAGAGAGATGCTGTCACACATTTTAGAAACCAAGTGTACCCCCATGGCCAAATGGAATAGCAAGAGCACCTCACTATCATGGACAGACGTGAGAGAGAAACAGAAAATGAAGCAAAATCTCAACCAATAAAAACAAAAACAAGCAAGCACAAATAATCTACATTAGCTCATTTTTTACATTACTGCTTTAGGAAGTGTCTGTTTGGGAAGGGGCACTGCCATTTGAACCCCATTTCAGACTAGAGTAACAAAAACAACCCCACTAAGTATTGTAGGTGTTGATTTTAACAAAGACTCGTGGCATGGGCTCTGTGAGTGTTAGAAGTTAAAATGCAGATAGGCTGTATTATGTGATGCTACAGATTTACAGAAACATGTTCCTGTCAATCTATTTTGCAGTTAAAAAGTTTGTAAAAAGCACAGGAGAGACCAAAATGAATTTTGAGAGTTGATCCACTGATTCCACACACTGAGCCAAAGTTTTGGGATATTTCATTATAAACATATGTACTTAAATTTATGGATCTAACTATGCATTAATACATTCTACCCTAAAACTGCCACATATCCAAGATTTCCAGAGGTGGGTATGAATTTCCAAGTGTAATTGAATGTGTGTAGGCAAAAATAAAAAAAAAAGGGAGCTCAAAAATATTTGTAGATTGTATTAGGAGTGATCCTGAACTGAACACTGAGGATAATATCTGAGCACTTGAAACCATAAAAGTATTTACAGTTCCATTTAAAAGAGCCACATGAGAGGACAAGGATGATCTGGAGACTTGGTGGGATATTTTGTTTAAAATCCTAAGAGTTTCATTAATGTTTGACTCAGAGTTGAGAAGATCTCTGGTTATGGAGTCAACCACTCTGGTGTTACAGAAATAACCTGGTCTGAAGGGGACAATAAGGAGGATTCCTACCTTTAATCACCTCCTTGGAGGGTGCAGAAAGGACAAAAGCTTGTCAGAAACATGGAGTAAGGATCAGCATCAGGAAGCAAAAGATTCCAGTAAGACAACAGTTAAAGTTGTTTTTTTTTTTACTTTTAAATCACAAGAGTGTCCAAATGCCAGAGAAGGTGACCAGGGAGCCTGTAGGATCTCTATCCTTGTGTGTATTCAGAACTCAACTGGACAATGTCCAGGAGAACCTGATCTAATTGCAGCTGCTGCAGAGCAGAGGACTGATCATCTCAGGACTTTCAAGTTCAGTTTGCACAATTCTGATGTTATGATGCTACACAGGATATTGGAGTGTGTTTTCTGCTCACTCACTGCACATCAGATACTGACTGGACCCAGGAATTCAGACTTTGGATCAGACAAGCAATGGCATCTCTTGTGGTGAGAGAAAAGACCTGGGGCAGGTTTTTAGGGCTTGGTGGATGTGTTCTGATTGTTAAACACTGAGGATGTGCTGTGAAAGATCTGTCAGTGCACTCAGTGAAAAGTCTCATTCCACAGTTTGAAGGAAAACTTGAAGAGTTCCTTATAGATTTTAGTTCTTGTTGCGACTGGAGGCCACAGGAAGCACCAGAAGCACCAAAAAAAGTCTTGAACTTGTAATACTCAAAGCTATAATACCACAGGCTGTATTTGCAGTACCACTTCTGGACCTTGGATTAGTGGGTTTCCAATGGCTGTCCAGAACCTTCTGGGTTCCAAGTTGCTTTGAAAGATCTAAGTGTGAGAAAATTAGGAAAAGCAATTTTGTTAGCAGTTTGCTGCACTTCAAAAAAAAAAAAGAACAAAAACCGTAAAGTTTAAAAACCATTCCCTTTGATAAGGAAAGTGGTTGCCTCATCTTTTCAATGAGATGTTTCAATTAGAGGGAACTGAATTCCACTTTCCAGATTTTCTTCTCCTTCCCCAGTAATGCAATTTACACTGAAACCCCCACTTCTGAAGACTCTGCTGGGCCTGAACAGCTGGTTTTCACAGTAACTAAGCTGAGACTTAATTTCTTTCACATTTGAGGTTTTCCAGGAATTATGTTAGTATCCTGGATTACACATTCTTCCAAACAAGATCCCTGACTTATCTGACAAGTGCCCAGCACAGCAAGACAAAGTTACTAACATTACAGAATTTAAGCATATTATGTCACATCCTGCTTCAAATTTAAATGTTAGCCTATGACTCAAGCACAGCAACATCTGTTAACAGCCAAGGACAAAAACATGAAGCCTTTTTCATTGAAGTCCAGGAAAACAACAGTGGGAGAAAAACCTTGGTGCCTTCCTTGCATTATCTGCCCTTCCCAGAGCAGATTGGTTCACTGAGCAGGGCAAACCTAAGACTTGGACCACAAGAGTTACGAGGTTATTTGACTTCCAGCTTCATTTTAGAGGTGCAGAAAGATCACCAAGAGACACCCCAAAGGAGGGTTACATGGATGGAAAAGGCGTGCACCATTAATTTTTGCTGTGATCATGAAACAAGGGTAGGAAAAAATGCCTGTCCCAGAATGGGATTAGAATCTCCTTAGTTAGAAATGTAGCTGAGCAGAGGGTGGGAGCTGACTGAAAGCGAGATACATTTCTACCTCAACCCACTCCTCTGGGCTGATTCAGTCCCTGTTTAGAACACCAACCCTCCTGAGAAATAAAAAAGGCACGAGGTGAGCAAGTCTGACTCCCAACAGCCAACAGTGACAGCTACCGTGGGCAGGCTGAGTAAATACACATTTCATTTTTACTGCGTAGAGTCTGACAATTTGCAGCCTCCTCCTGCAATCACAGAGCAGCTCAGAGCACAGTTCAGCACCAGTGCAGCTCTGAGCTCTGGGATCAGGTTATTACCTGGAGTTTCAGGTAATAACAGATCACAGCAGAGTTACTGGGGCCCTCCCGTGGGCCCTTCACAAAGGAAGACCCCGATTCTTTCATGTTTTTAATATTGCCAGCAAATTTCTCTCCCTTTTGACAAGTACGGAGTACATGGGACCATTGGTGTCTCCAAGTGACTTTCTGCTCTTTATTCCTCAGCACGTGGATTTATACATGAACAGATTTCTAAATTTCAGTTGGAGTCACTAACATGCTCTTTATTTTTTACAGGACAATAAAATTGCTTGCCAGGGGTTTCTGACTTAAAATTCTACACAGCAAATTCATGTAGGCCTCTTGATCCTTCTTACCACATTTTTGCCAAGTTACAGTATAAAATATCTGCTCTACTAATTGCACCCAGGGATTCACATCCAATATCCAGATAGACTCCTAAAGCTGACTCTGTTTTCCTTTTGATCTTGCCTGGTCTGTTGCTTGAAAGAATACAGACAGGTGATGGAAAATGCCGGAGTTATTGCAAGAACTGCTTAAAGGCCAATTAACTCCAGAAAAGCCCAAAATGAACAAGAAGCCAAAATGGAACTAAACCCACAACAGCTGGTGGCCATCAAGGCGATTTTCCCAGAAGGCAGAAGACTGTTACTAATAGGATGGAAATACAAAATTTACTGAGACCAACTGTAACTGCTGATAACATGTATTGAGGAGTGCCTCATGGCTCACATTTTCTGCAGAGCAAGACTGAGGCTGGACAGCAATTTTAACTTCTAGTGTGGGGAAAAAAAGAAGTGGGAAATTAAATATACTCCCAACAATTAGTACCAGGAGCTGTTTTTACCCTTATGGTATTTTCATCACATTTAAAAATATTCATTCGAGTGTTTCTATCCACAGAAATGGGTTTTTTCCTCAAAGTTTAATCAACACAGTAAAAGTCTGTTAGGAACTGCCCACTGAGATTCTCTTACATTTTAAATTATTTCAATTACTGCAGAACCTGAATGCTGGAGCCCCCAGCAGATGATTAAATAAAGTTGTATGTTCTGTTCTCCCTTTACAAGAGCAGAGGTCTTGAGATGTTTCAATCACATTACATAAACTTGCATTCCTCCACTAACACAAAACATTCACTCTTGCCACAGGAGACAAATACTTCTTGTGCTGCTCCCAGCCAATGATTTTAACTCCCAAATCCAGAGTAAACATTACCTCTTCAGAGCTGGGAACATGTTAGTGTGCAAGGAGCAGAGCCCACTGCACTACAGTGACAACACCACCAAATTAAACATGGCACATACTCACAGGTAGTTGAATCCCACAGGATTCTTTGATGTGGTCCTGTAAAAATGGTATCAGAAGTTTGGAGACACTGAAAAGTCAGGACTTTTTTACACTATTACCAAATAATATATATGGAGAGGTAGAAAATATATTTTTATTCAGTGATGATTCATTTGCAGTTCATTCATAAAAGTCAAGAAGTGAGGGACTCCAAGAGCCAGAAAGAACTGTTCAAAAGCTCAGGTTATTATGTCGTTATTATTTATTATCTGATTTCAATTATACAGGTGAAGCAACAGTGCTAAATAGAGCAATTCATCATCCTGCCTGGGTGTTTGTTCTTAGTGTGGTTCTTTCAGTGCCTTGGTGATGGTCTTCCAGAGGATGGCTGAGGCTGCCTGTACTTTGCAAGGACAGCGACATAATCATGAAAGGTGAAAGTGTGATACTCGTGGTGCTGCAGGTTCTTGTAGGTGGAATTATCAAACTCCTCTGGAGCAGGCTTAGCTGTGGGCTCTGTGAAAACAAACAGCAACTGGTGACTATGAGGATGCCACACCAGAGGACAGTGTTTTTAAGCACTGAGTCAGCCTTCATAAACTGTCAGATCCCTCATCCAGTCAACATTTGAAAGAAAAAAAGTCAGCAACTTTAACAAAAGGAGAAGTACACTAAGTCCAGCTGGTGCCTTGTCTGGCCCTAAAGCAGCACATGACTGTGCACTGGGGAACAGGGATCAGCACAAGGCATCTCATACAGCACAGGGTTTAAACCCAACCCACCACCTAATGCTGGGGGTGGACAGGGCAGAACATTCCATTTTTCTCTGGAAGACATATGTCTGCATTTCCTGGCTTGCTCATGGCTGCCTGGGTTTTCATTCCAGCCAGAACAGTAGGTGACATTCTTAGCAAACCAGGAGGGGCAAAGGAGCAGTACAAATGATGTATCATCCTGTCAGACCACGAGATACAGCTCTTAGAGCTACTTTACAGATTGAATTTTTGCCATGGGGACAAATGATGGAATTAGCAAGATCTCCACCATTTAATTTCAAATGTGGTTATACTGAACAGTAATCTATCAAGAGCCTTTGATGTAAATTCTTTTTCTTGTAAATATAATCTTCTAACCATTGTATTAGCTCTCCTTCAAAAAAGAATAACCCAATAAAATTATTTAGAACTCCTTACTTCCTGTTAAAGCCAACATTAATTCTTATGCTCATAGAATATTATGCAAATCTAGGCAGTATCATTTACATAAAAGGTTCCTGCTACAGGCTGATTTTACAACCAAGCAAATTGCAAGAAATAAAATTTTACTCCCAATATTAATTTATTGTTGTACACCCAGAGTTTTAATAATAGAAGAAGACACAGTGTAGTGAAAAGCTTTGTCATATAAATTTGTATGTGGTGGTTCAGGTTAGATTGTATTAAGCCCTTATTTTAACAGTCCATCTACAATAAAAACACAAGAACTTTAATACCAGGATTTCCCTTACGATGTAATTACTGCAGTGTGCAGCTATCAGATTAAGAGAAATATCCACAGCATTTAGCAAGGCTTGCTTATAAAACTCAAGGTAGTAAGTCATGGTTTCAGCAAAACATGACAGGAAACATCCTTGTGCCTACTGCTCAGTTCCTCCTGACACAGCTCATAGGAGATGACACTCCAGAGAGAAAAGCCAGATGATGCTCTTTGCTGCAAAGGGCCCCAAGAACAGGCAAGGGGAGGCAAGAGAACAGGCAAACCTGCAAGAGTCAGTTGTTCCAACTTCAGAGACAGATGTGCAGGAAGGAAAGCAGATGGAGCCCCATTTTTCCTGCCCAAATACACTGCACTTGGCTTCTCCAAGCAAAAATTTATTCGTGAGTTCATCCTCCCCACAGTTCATCCTTCATCTCTGCTTTGTCTCCTAAGGAGCAAGCATTTCATGGGATGTTCTTCCAAAATGAATCACAGACTTATTTCTGAGTTACCAGCTACAACTTTGCTCCTCACTCAGCAGTTCAAGTCAGCAGTTTTTGCTGACTGCTCTACAAAGGGATGACATCACCTGAACATCTCAGTTTGCACAGAGAGAAATTCTTTTTACATCTTTTGTGTGCCTGCTGCAGAGTTTGCAGACAAAAGGGCATGAGGGCAGGACAGAAGTGGGAATTACAGGTGGTGCAGTCAGCTGTGAATGTTACATAAGGAAAGGAAGTGGCTGTTCTCAAAGAAGGAAGAGAGAACAAGATACATCTGGAGACACCAGAAAAAAATAATGTTTCAGCATCCAGAACTCCACTGTGGATGAATGGTGAGAAAAGCATCATCTGTAGATAAAAACAAAGAGCCCTTCCCTATTTTTTTTAATATTTAAAAGAAAGCTTATGCTGTTGTCTTCAAGAACGAACAAGCAAATCAAAATACTACTTGCAAACAGAGCTGCATTTTGATTTTTAAATTGCAGAATTATTTAGGTTGGAAAAGACCTCCAAGATCGAATCCAACCTTTGACTGATCACCACTTTGTCAACTTGACCACAGCACAGAGTGCCACTTCCAGTCATGTGAGTTGCCATCAAGGAAGAAGGTAAGGGAACAGATGAAATTATGAGCCCACTAACCCCTCAAACAGAAGACAGGCCTTTTACTCAGCACCATCTTCTGGGAGCTGACATACAAGTGCAGTGGTTTTGTCTCTTAACCTGGTCAGGCACTTCAGAGTCACAGAATGGCTGAGGTTGGAAGACACCTCTGTAGGTCAGCTGGTCCAACCTAAAATGTTCAGGCAGGGTCAGATACATCAGGAGGCCCAGGGCCATCCAGACTTTTGAGTGTCCCCAAGGATGGAGACCCCACTACCTCTCTGTGCAACCTGTGCAGTGCTCCATCATTCACAGTAAAAAAAAAAAAGTGTTTACTGATGTTCAGGCAAAACCCTGTGTTTCAGTTTGTACCCACTGCTTCTTGTCCCACCACTGTGTACCACTGAAAAGCCATACCTCTGTCTTCTTTGCACTCGCCTGTTATTTCCACACACTTCTCTTTTCTGGGCTGGACAGTCAGTCCCAGCTCTCTCTGGAGAGATACTCCAGTCCCTCCATCATTTCTGTGGCAGTTTGCTGGTCTCTGTCCAGCAGCCCCACATCTCCCTTGCACTGGAGAGCCCCAAACTGAACACTGCACCCCCGATGAACATCACCAGGGGAGGAGGAGCTGCAGCTCCCTCAGCCTGCTCCTCCCAGGTTACCCTTGGTGGCCTTTGCTGCAAAGGCACATTGCTGGCTCATCTTCAATTTGCTGTTTCCTTGGCCCCCTGGGCCTTTCCTGAAGGATGATACCCAAGCAACCTTACAATTAATGCTGCTTTTACTTCCAAGCAGGCAAATTCTTTAATACAATGTAGCAACAAGAAGAGGGGTCTCAAGAATGGCAGATTTATACTGCCCAAGATGAAAGGCAGAATCTCGACAGATCAGCACAGAGAGACATCTGCTACTGAGATATACAAAATGAGATCAGCAGGACCATCAATTAACAGGATGGCAGTAAATAAGAAGGGTAGGTCAGATAGGAAAGCACAGCTGAGGAGATGATTACATGATGCACCATGGTCTTTCCTGAAAACACACCACTGCCTCCTCCCCAGCTCTCTACAAAACTGACTCACTACTTCCACACGAGTCACTTGCAACCTTCCAGTCTCAGAATCAACAATGCCTGTTTCTGGCATTACACTATGATTTCTCAAAGTCTTCTGAAATCTGAAACACTGACAGATTGAAAAAACCCCATCAAAACAAAGCCCAAAAAAACCCAAAACAAAACCAGAAAGATGGCATCAAATTTGACTCATGAGAATGGCAGCTACCAAATCTTTCCAAGAAAAGTGAAGAATGAAAAGAAGTGTTGTCATATAAAACCCATGATTTTGCTCACAGTGGAAACAATCTTGTTTCCATTTTATAAGTAACTCTTTTATGAAACTATAAATACAGAGAAATGAATCTGCTTCCTTTCACAGCATAGCTGGTGACTGAGTATTACTGACAGCTTACAACAATTAGCAATGAACAATTTATCTTCCAGAAAGCCACTGCCACTCTGCCAGTTTCAGTACAAAGATCAGAGAAGATGTGGAAACCCTTTAAAAAAGTCAAACCCTAGCCCAGATGAATCAATACAGTTCAAACAATTTAAAGCTGTACCCTCTCTTGTGCTGTTTTCTCCAGCCTGGACTCCTGCTTCCTGCGTGGTCTCCTTCTTTGCTGTGGTGCCCATCACCAACATTGTGCTTCCAGAAGTCTCTTCCACTTTAGGAGCAGTTACATCTTTTGCTTTCAACTCCTGTGTCTCCTTCACTCCTTCCTTCTCTCCTCTGGATACCAGATTTTGCTTTTTGTCTTCCTGAGTCACTGCTGAGGCTTTCAGCTGAACAGCTGCTCCCTGGGTTCCAATGGACTTTTCCTGCACATGATCAGATTTATTAGTGATATCAGTCAGGTCCAGACTTTTCACCACGTGTGGTCCTACAACCAGCTTCTGCTCTTTTGGAGTGGATTTTACTTTGGGGTCTCTTGCTTTGGATTTTGATGTTTCCTGGCTGACTGGTGTTTTAGAAAATTTGACCTGCTTTACAGCAGACATGTTAATTTCTGGTTTGCGTGGCAGCTTCTTAATTCCATATTCTTTGAGGGATTTCTGGGACAATTTCTCTTTTGCCAGCATTGATGCCTTTACTGCTATGTTCTCATAGAAGATGGGACCTCGCCTGGGAAACTCAACTTTAGTTTTAGTGGCAACTTGTGAATCATCAACTCTTTCGTCCTCGGAATCTGAGCTAGAATCTGACTCTGAGCTGGATGAAGATGAAGTCTGTTCATCAGCTAACTTTTTCCTCAGGCTTCTTCCTGTTGCAGGTGTGGTGAAGTTTTCCTCCTCACGGGAGGAAACAACTCCTCGCTGAGGAAATGCAACTTCAGTTTTTCTTGGCATGGACATCCTCGTGTCTTCAGCAGGTTTTGCAGCTTCCTTGGGGTTAGTACTAGATGTGCTCTCACCTTTGTCTGCAGACAGCAGGAGAGAACTAGAAGACAACATTTTACGAAATTCAACTGGTGCCTTCATGGCAAGCAGCTTCGTGCTTCCCTGTCGTGCCACTACATCTAGGAAACGGCATAAAGAGGATTATCATCATTGTATCTGACATCGCTGTTACTGATCTTAGTCACACAGTTTTAACTCTCAGAGATAATTTGGTACAAAAATAAACTCAAAGTAATTATAATGCTAAATACAAGCATTGCAAAGCAGAAAGCTTTTAGACTTTTTAAGTCAAAGAAACTGGAGTTCTAGTAGCACCTAACAGTTTTTGCTGCTGCGATGCCAAAATTCAAGAGATAAACCCTTCCCTTATGTTCCTCGCTTTGCCAGGCTCCTCCAAGAGCTGGTTTTCCCTGTGCTTCAACTCTGCATCACTGGAAAAGGCTTGCAGACACTTCTCTACCTCAGATGATCATTAGGATGGCCTGTTAGCCAAGCTCTTCAAACACTGGTCTGTGAACAAGCCAGCAAAGCAGAGACACAGTAAAGACACACAGCCACAGCTGCCTGCAAGAGTTATCCTGGAAGCAGAAGGGAGGGAAGACTCCCAAAAGGCAAAGCAGCAGAGTAAGAGATACCTGAGGCCATCCATGAAAGGATTACTTGTTCACTGCCCATGTGAGCTGCCAGCTGAGCTGTGCCCCCACAGTTCAACACTATTTCCCCAAGATCTCATCTCCTCCAGTCCTCACATCCTATTTCTGATTTGAGACCTCGTTGTTAAAGAAGTCTTAGAAGATCTCCTGATGCTTCGTGTTTGTTTCTGTCTCTGTTTCTTCTCCCTTGTGGATACCTGCATTAAGCTAAACTCCCCAGACAAGGAACCAACAGTTGAAAGAGAAGTCAGCAATTTTCAAGTCCTTTCAGGGAATACATAATACCCCTTGGATGCTTATCATCATCCTCCTCAAGAGGCTGAGCAACAGCAAATACTGTTGTGGTTACAGAAAACAGGATGCCAAGGAGCACTGGGACCACATTAGGAGATTCACCATGGCTGAAATTGGCTATAGCAAAGCCAACTCCATTACGAGTTGCACCACTTCCAACCAGCAGCAAAATCCAACAGATTTCCAGCCCATTATGCAGATTTTTCTGCAGAGTTTGGAAATCCAGATCTACTTTATATACCCATAAACCAGATAGAGCTTTTTCCTCACTGGTATTTTACAGTAATACCTTGTATGATTCAAGGAGTTATTACCATTAGTTCTGAACAGAAACAAGTCTTTAGCAATGTCTAAATGAAAACATCACAGAAGAGACAAGAAAACGAAAGCAAAGTATTTAAGAAAGAAAAAGCAGAGTTTTTATCATAACAAAATGCAATTAAAAAAGGTATCAAGTTCACAGGTAGTATTTTGAATAATTTCAAGCACATACTTCTCTCTGCCAGATGGAAGGTGCAGGATGGGAAGGAAGGGCAGAGGGAGGCAGGAGGATAGGCAGCCACCTTTGGAACAGGTCTGACTCCCTGCACAGAATGACCCAGCCAAGCAGCAGCCTGGAGAAACTAACACGTGAGGAAGTGTCACTCAGGATGGAAAAGTTCTTCAGAGAGGCATAGAAGAGGTTAAACTAACACAAGAATGGCCAAAGAGAGGACAGACAAGGAAAAGCTGAGCAAAACCTTAAGTATTAATGTTAAAACATACTACGATATCAAGAAGGCAAGGGAAATTCAACTTTACCATGAGTTACTGGAATAATACTTTAAACAGTTAAGTTTGGATAAGTGAAAAAGACAGACTTTATGATTAAAAGCTGAAACATCCAATACAACGGATACACTTTAATTAGTGTACCTCAAACTTTGCACCAGCTAATTTCTACCTGCATCACTTTGCCTAAAGAACAACACATCCAAATCAGTCACAGAAATATAATTCCCAGATGTGTTCTTCCTGATTCTTGGAACATCAGCATCATTCCCAGCATGTATTTAAAGCCTGTTCACACTCAAAGAGGCAACAGGCAGAAATTGCAGGTCTATTTCCCATCATTTGACTCTGTATGTAAACACAACCACTTTGTCAAAGCAAGGAAAATTTGCACATCCTGTTCCAGCCAGACTTTGGCAAAGGCAGCTGCATCCCATACATCTAAATTAACCTGGAGTGTTTGCAGGGGAAGCAGCTGCCTGGGAGAGCTGGCCTTAGAGGGCTCCTGAAACAAATCAGAGCTGCAGGACAGTGAATCCAGAAACCAATATTAAAGTGCATCTCAAATACACTTAATGCAAAAAAAAAAAAATCATAGTAAAAAGCAATTTGCTGTTCAATCAATCTATGCAGTGAAGGCTTTCTTAATGGAACAGCCAGGCTTTTATTTGCTTTGGCATTTAAGGAGGTGGCAGAAGCCTGCCTTCAACTACTCTTTCAGTGATCTTTTCACCGCAGTCAACAAGTCTGATCACTCCTACATATGGTTCCACGGAGCTTTCCTGTTTCAGCACCTGGATCTCTAATTTGGCATAGGAAACCTCACTGAACCACTGAGCCTCCATTTATACAAACAAAGCATCAGTCTTTGAAATTGTTTTGACTTAGGTCAGGGATGAAGGGTTCAAATACTCCTCAACGCAGGATGCAGGGCAGCATCCAAACCAAGGTTCAGGCTTGCAAATCTATGGGTCAAGAAGGATTATAATCAAATTTAACACAGCAGAGCTTCTTACACCACTGCCTGGAGCTGCTATTTGGCATATTTGGATCTTGGAAGTCCTTCTCTAAGTCCTTCTATTTTTTAAACCTGATAGCACAAACATTTCAAAGAACAAGGGCGAACATCTAAAGTTAAAAAGTAGATTTTGAACCTTATTAAAAACATTTCCAAGGATGAGGCACCCACAACTTCTCTGAGCAGCCTGTGCCAGGGCCTCACCACCCTCACAGTAAACAATTTTTCCCTGATCTAATCTAATCTAATCCTATTTTCTTTCAGTTTGAAGCCATTTGTCCTCCTACACACTGGACAGTCTGACACTGCCCCATCCAGCCTGGCCTTGAATATTAAGGTGAAAGTAGACAGAAAAGAAGTGACAAGCTCATAAATAAAAAGCTATATACGTGTATAGGTATATATTTATATATATATACGGCCTATAAATATATTCCACACAGTCAGACCTTTACTTTTACTTTTATTACTACACGGTACATTTTATCAGAAATCCTCGTTTACACAGCGGTGACCTTTCAGTCCTTGTTTCTCCCAGCTTATGCAGGGCCTCTTCCGAGGCGTGAGCCTTTCCCAGCTCTCCTCGCCCATTCCTTTTATTGACACCCCGAGACCTCTCACAACCAAACCACCCTCTTACTCTTTGGCGGCGCCGTCCCGGTGCCCACCGGCTTCGTGCAAAGCCCCCGCGCCTCCAGCTGCAACACCTGCACGGCACAACATAACAAGAGTTAACAGAGCGGGAGGAAATTCCGATTGCTGAGGAGGTGTAGGGCCAGGAAATCGCGCTGAGGAGCCCCTTTACCTCGCGGGTCACCGCCCGCCCTCCGCTCCTCAGCGGTGCGGCCGCCGCCATCTTGCCAGAACCCCAACGGCCTCTCGGTGGGCGGGACCGGCGTGGGGTGACGTCACACGGGGCGCGGTGACGCAATCCCGCACGTGGCGGCGCGGGCGCATGGCGGGCGGCGATGGCGGCGGGCGCAGCCCCGGGGCCCGCCCGGCGCTGGCGCTGCGCGGGGCCGTGGCGGTGGCGAGCGGCGGGGGGCGGCTGCTGGCGGCGGGGCCCGGGCACAGCGGGTCAGTGCGGGGCGGGGGCAGTGCGGGGCGCGGGGGGGGCTGGCGGGTCGGAGTGGCGGAGGCCGCCCGGTGCCCCCTGAGGGGGCTCGCAGGGGCCCGCGTGTGGCGCTGCTGGCGGCGCGGGGAGGTGGCGGGGCAGTGCGGGAGACGCTGGGCCGGCTGCGGTTCGTGCCTTTCCGTGCTCCTTGTCAGCGTTTTCTGTTACACGTTTTCTGTTACAGAAACATCACTTTTAAACTTTGTAGCCTCGGCGGTTTTCTGTCACGGTTGTGCTCCCCTAGTTGGACTGTATACAGCATAGAAAATACATACATACATACATACATACATACATATATATATATAAAACATACGTGTATATGTGTACACAACTTACAGAAAAGTGTACATATATATAATATATATGTGTATATATTTAACGTATATATAGCACATGTATTACACGTATATGTATAACATTATATGTAAAACTATAAATGTGTAGAACGTATACAATATTATTTTATATATGTACGCAAGTATACACATATGTAATAATGATCTATTTTATGTTTGTAAGGAAGGTGCATATAAATAGTTCCCGAGTGGGTGCCGAGAGGATGGTGCCAGACTCTTTTCAACTCCCGTTGCCCAGTGACAGGATGAGGAGCAATGGCCATAAAATAAAACACAAGAAGTTGCACCTCACCACAAGGAAGAATTTCTTGATGTTGAGGGTGGCAGAGCTCTGGAACAGCTGCCCAGGGAGGGTGTGGAGTGTCCCTCTCTGGAGACATTCCAGACCCACCTGGATGTGTTCCTGTGTCACTGTTCCAGGTGACCCTGCCTAGGCAGGAGTTTGGACTGGGTGATCTCCAAAGGTCTTTTCCAACCCAGATGATTCTGAGATTCTTGTGTGGTATCTGAAGGGAGGTATCAGAGGATGGGCCATGCTCTGCTTGGTGGTGCTCAGCAATGCGGCAGAAACTGATGCTCAGGAAGTTCCACCTGAGCATGAGGAAGAACTTTTTTATTGTGCAGTGACTGAGCACTGGATCAGATTGTCCAGAGAGGATGTGGAGCCTCCCTCACTGGAGATATTCCAGAAGCATCTGGACACAATTTCGTGCCCTGTGCTCTAGAAGGACCCTGCTTGATCAGAGAGGTTGGACCAGGTGATCCACAGTGATTCCTTCCAACCTGACCCATCGTGTGATTCTGTGACTGGATAAATGCTACTGACAGAAGTAAAGTTTATGCAAAATTCAGGGTTACTTCCCCAGCAGAGCAGGATTTCCTTTTTGATATGTGCATACAGTCAAAAATTATAATCTCTCCTGCCTCTATAACATTTTGGGAGCTCACTTCAGCAGAGGTGGTTCCTCAAGATGGGGGGCAGTTGTGCAAATAACTTTGAAATTAAGAGCACCTTACAGAAGAGTTGCCACTCTTCATAGTTAAGCTCCTGGTTGTTCTGGTCCCAGTAATTTTAGGTTTGTTTTTCCCTTGCAGCGATGAGAGTTTCTTCGTATACGATTGCAGCAGTGCGGAGAAGCAGCCCTTAGGAGAGAAAGGGTGAGACAATCTGATCTTTTCCTGGAGGATGCATCCCTGAGCTTGTGTGGCAGTGCAGGCAGAAAAAGAAAGCCATAGGATAACTCCTTGAACGTGTGAAAGGCTGGTTTTGCTAACCCTGATGGATATATATGGATCTATTTTTTGTTTCTATTTCATCCAGAGTTTCATTCCACTGTGCACCTTTTTCTCTTTGTTTTTTAGAGAAACAGCAGTGGCAAAATCAAAATCAATTAATTCTCTCTCTTGTCAGTCAAGACATTTGTGAAAAAGTCCTGCATTTTTTGTTAGACATTGAAGACCAAAAAACTCACAAAGCACTTATATAAGTTCTCCTCAAGATCTGTTCTCTAAGTCATGAGAGTTCAAAACACACACACAAAAAAGTATTTTTCTTAACTTAGATTCAACCACTGGCCATTGTTTCACTTGTAGCCAAACAGGAAACGTTTTACTGTTTCCCTCATAATTTGTATCAATATGTGCCAGCACAAACTTGTTTTCTAAAAAGTTTTTGGTACAGGTTTAGACCTTCTGTCAGTTTCCTTTGTCTTGGCTTATTTCTTTGCATTAATGTCCACGTTGGGTTGACATTTTAAGCAGAAATAGTAAAGTTTTGCTTTGTTCCTCACGCTCCTGGTGGTTTGGGAATAACCTCCTCAGGGAATTTCATAGCTATCAGGTTGTGAACTGTTGGTCCACTTCTCTCTATTAGGCAGGATGGAAAAGGGACAGATAAAGGAAGTGATGACATCCTGGCTTTTGCCTTCTCCCCATCAGGAGATTATTTTGCCCTGACAGATGACAACAAACGCCTGATCCTGTTCCGTACAAAGCCTTCCTGGGAATGTGTTAGTGTCAGGTAAGGAAGCAGGATGGTGCATGCTGTTCTGGAGTTATGGCTGATGAATTTAGGGTTCTAAAATGCAATATTTTGGGATGTTGAGATTTGTTGTTACTTAGCTTCCTTTTTTTTTTTTTTTTTTAATTCACTTGTTCAAAGAAATGTAATGGTTTTGAGAATTCAGAATATTTGTCAAGAATTGATGTGTGGTCTTCCCCTCCCCAAGAATGGGAGTGCACATGTTTACTATCACTGTCCAAGGAAGGATAATCTCTTTCCTTATTCCAAACCCAGTGTTTTTTATCTTTAAGAACCAAAACTTTAGCCACTCTTGGAACACTGGGGTTGGTCCTGTAAGAATGATGCCAAACAGTTCAGTGAGTGCATTCTCTGTTCCTTCTGATTTTGAAGAGTTTGTGAACTTTCTAAAAAGTCGTGATCTTTTCAAAAAGCACATCTTTAGAGATGCTGCAGCTGCTTTTCTTCAGTACATTCGTCTTGAGGAAGTAGGCTGTAGCTGTCCACCAGAGGTCCTCCAGTTCCAAGTTTTCTGCTGCCGCTTGTGACAATTCTCTGTAGAAAAACCAGGGCCGTGAAGGGCTTCTTGAGAAAGTGTCTGTGCATGTGACATCTCTGCTTCTGTTGGTCTCTGACAAATGTGAGGCCCTGCTTGCAAAAAAAATCAAGTCTCTGTAGCTTGGCTCTGTGTGTAGGATACAGGATGGGCCAGTGGGGTTAAGCAGTGTTGTAGTGAGGAAGTGGTGATGGCATGGAGCTGTGCCAGGGCATGTTTAGGTTGGATATTAGGAGAAGGTTTTTCACCCAGAGTGGCTGAGCACTGGAACAGCTCCCCAGAGAAGTGGTCACAGCACCAAGGCTTACACAGCTCAAGAAGGGTTTGGACAATGCTCTCAGGCACAGGCTGGGATTCTTGGGGTATCCTTTGCAGGGCCAGGGGTTGAACTCAATGATCCTTGTGGGTCCATTCAACTCAGTATGTTCTGTGACAAAACCAGAAATGCCCAATTCTGTTCATTCTGTGTCCTGCCTTCCCTGCTGCCCTGGCTTGTCTTACCTGTAACAAGCCACTGGATAATTGTTTGGTGTTTGAGTTTCTGCTGAAAGTTTTACTAGGACCACAGCTGGATTTTTTGGGAATGTCATTACCTCATATTGGGAAACTGGGAATAAAGGCAAAAGGCTTTCTGCATGGATAACAATGCCAAACTTTGAGCCATGTGACTTGTGTTGGTGTTTTGTGGCAAGCTGTATAAAGGTCTCACACAATGCTGGCTTTTGTAGTCAGCTTGTGTCAGACAAAGAGGAATTTTGAATCTTTGTGCTCAAGATCACAAGTGGGACAATGAACTAGGAGCAAGACTTTCTGGTTGGCAAAGTAACCTTTTTTGGAACTGTGTTTCCTGTGATCCTGTTGTTGTGGTTTTGCTTTAAACAGCCACTAAAAGTCTGGGAATTTCTCTCTTCCTACCTGAAGCCTTGTGTATTGTCCTCTTGCCCCCACATGGCCACTGGATTTCAGAGTAGGTGAACATAAATATCCATTTCCTATGATCCTTGGTGCTCACAGTCCTGTGCTAGCACACAGGACGTTTGCTGGCATCTGTGGTCCTTATGTTTATCTGAGTAGTTGTCAGAAAACTGTTACCTGCTACACTGGCAACTGGAACTATGAGATGGTGGCAGATGATGAGGGAAACTCAAGAGTTCAAGTTCAGAACT
The DNA here is from genome assembly GCA_013398615.1 of Brachypodius melanocephalos. Taxonomy (NCBI): domain Eukaryota; kingdom Metazoa; phylum Chordata; class Aves; order Passeriformes; family Pycnonotidae; genus Brachypodius; species Brachypodius melanocephalos. The sequence continues at coordinate 12,154,919 of VZSR01000920.1, forward strand.
TTTTCTGGACAAGGAATGTGGAGCCTGTGGCTCTGTAATTTGGGATATGAAGAGAAAAGAATTCCAAGGGTCTCCATGAAGCCTTTACAGTACAGAGTGGCAACTGGAGGAGTAGTTCCTACACAGTTTTTTTTTTTAAAGTGTTGCTGCAAAGGACTCCTAATAGGACAAATCCTGTTTTGTCTTTTCTATGTGTTTAACTGATGTTTTTATGATGTAGATTGCAGGGAATTCTCCTAGCCTTCATTAGAGTCCTGGCATGCTGCCTGGGTGAGGTGCTCAGTTGAGAAAATACCAAAGCAAAATGCAGTCATGCAGCTTTTAATGGTCTCCTGTTCCTCTCCCCACCCCAGGTGTTTGCTATTACATAATTCACTCATTTACTAGCCTCAAAAATGCTATTTCAGCCCCATAGTGTTACTCTCATCACTGCAATTTCAGTAATGTTGCTTCTGAGAACTTTTTGCCCAGCTTCTTGGTCTGTTCAACTTCCAGACTTGCTGAAGCTGCCATGCAGAGCTATTCAAGCTGTGCCATTTGTCTTTCAGGTTCGTGAACAGGAGATGCACATCCCTGGTTATCACAGCTGCAGAGGATAAGATTTTTGTTGCAGATAAGTCTGGTGATGTCTATTCTTACTCAATAACAGAACCTCAAGCAGATGGAAAACTTGAGCTGGGTCATGTCTCTCTGCTATTGGATGTGGTAAGTGTCTGCCTTCATGTGTTTACAAACCTGCGTTCCTGCTTGGGTCTCTCATTGTTGCTCTTGTCCCAGATTTGTGGTTTGCCTTTTTTTTTTTTTTTTTTTTTTAAAAAAAAAAAAAAAAAGTATATAGATGAAATGTGGTCCAGATTTCTTGCTACTGAGTTTGTGTTGGCAGTTTGGTAAGGAAACAAGCTTATGGGTGTTGAAAAAGTCGTCATATTACAATCACAGAAGTTTTGGTGACAGAGTGTCTGTGGGAGTTCATCCATTCTGCCATGTCAGCTGAGCTCTTCAGTGGGATAAGTTTCTTTTTAAGATGCAAGGGATCTTCCAGCTGTACTGCTGGGGCTCAGTGGCTTTCACTCGACCTCGAGGTCAGCATTTCTTGTCTTAGTGAGTGAGAAAGTTACTGTCACAAAGATTTATGCTTCCACTGTTGGTGGAAAAAAGTGGCTTAGTGTTTGTACCTGCCTTTTGGGGTGAGGAGATACTTTTTTTGTCTTAGTTAAGAAGAATTTCAAGCCTTGAACTGCTACGCACTAAAGCTCTCCCTTTCCCCACAGGCCCTGAGTCCTGATGACCGATACATCCTGACTGCAGACAGGGATGAGAAGATCAGAGTCAGCTTGACAAAGGCTCCCTACAGTATTGTATCCTACTGCATGGGACACAGAGAGTGAGTGCCCTGTGTGCCAGAGCCATTGTGTGCAGCCACTCCCTGCACAGCCACCTTCATCCACGCTCAGTGGGTGAAATCTCCTCACATCACAGTAAACAACACCTTGATCTGTGATAGAATCATGAAATGGCCTGGGTGGAAAGACACCTTTAGAATCATCCAGTCCAACCCACCTGCCATGAGCAGGGACATCTTCAACAAGATCAGGTGGCTCAGAGCCTTGTCCAGGCTGGCCTTGAATGTTTCTGGGGACTGGGCTCTACCACATCTCTGGACAACTTGTGTTTCACCAACCTCATTGTAAAAAAATTTCTTCCTTATATCTAGCCTGAGTCTGCAGTGAGTTTAAAGCCATTATCACTCCTCCTATTGCAACAGATCCTTCTAAAGAAGTCTCTCCCCAGCTTGTGAGAAATGGATTTGTAGAGAATTCTCAAAGCCTGACAGAAGGCTCACATAGTCTTGTGCATCTGTATGCAAACTTTGAGATAAAGTGTGCTGGCTTAGAAAGGCCACAGAATAGGACAGACATTGTTGGGAGAAACTGAACTAAAAACAAGTTTCAAATTGCAAATAAACTAGATATTTTGGAGAAACAGAGCTGTGAAAAATATGTTGTACTAAACCCCTGTGGGCTATTTTGATAGATGATTGGCTTAGAAGCATTGGCAGCATTGTGTGGCAAAAGCTGATAGCCCAAAAATGCTTATAATGTATTGTAATTAGGAAATAGTTTGGCTTCTGATTGTGATGGCATTAATTGTAACATCTTTACTGTCTCATCCTTCTCATGAGACTGAAAATGGAATAAAATTCTTTAAAATGCCTCTCAGGAGCTCTCTCTCTAGGTCAGAAAAAGGGTTTTTCCAACACCATTTCTTTTATAAGACCCCTTTAGGAACTGGAAGACTGCAGTAAGGTCTGCCCAGAGCCTTCTCTTCTCCAGGCTGAACAATCCCCAATTCTCTCAGCCTTTCCTCAGAGCAGAGGTGCTCTGCCCTCTGCTTGTTTTTGTGGCCTCCTCTGAACCTGCTCCGACAGCTCCATGTTCTTCCTGTACCCAGGACTCCAGAGCTGGACAAACCTCCTCTGGGGCCTCACCAGAGCAGAGTAGAGGAGCAGAATCATCTCCCTCCACCTGCTGGTCACAAGAGGCTCCAGACATTGTTAGCTATCTTAATTTTAGGAAGGGAAGTCTTGGGAACTGTCTTTTGAAGTGTGAACATATAATTAAGTTAATGTCATCTCAATGCACAACTCAGACTTGTAGGTTCTGTGGTAATACAAAAAAGCCTGGCTGTGTCACCAGGATGGATGGAGCATGCCTGCCTGGACACCAGCCTGCAGCAATGTGCTGGAGCCTGCACTGTGAAATATATTCAAGGAAAGGAGCCTACAAGGAAAATGGAGAGATCTGTAACAGCTTGGAGTGACAGGACAAGGGGGAATGGCTTTGAATTGACAGAGAGTAGGTTTAGATTAGATATTAGGAAAAAATTCTTTACTGTAAGGGTGGTGAGGCTCTGGCACAGGTTGCCTGGGGAAGCTGTGGATGCCCCATCCCTGGAAGTGTCCAAGGCGTTCATTACTGGTTGGAGAGTGAAAAGCAGTGTCAATTAATTGAAATATATTCAAAAGTTCAATATTTAAATTAGAAATGAATTAATTTTAGAAGGGTTACATAAAGCAATAATTGTCTCTTTTCACAGTCCTGGATTTTCTTCCCTCAGTGGGGCTCATGGTGATTCTTGCTGGACCTGTTGTGCCTGCTTTGTTCTGGAAGTTTGTATTACAGTGACCAAATCTCTTCCTTTTATTTTTTCACTCTGGCTTTAAACCTGTGCCTGTTTTCAAAGGCAAGACTATCCCATTCAGGTCATGTTCTGCTCAGGTCCCTGTGTTTGAGATTGGTGAGCTCTGAGATAATGATGATCCCCAGAAATTCAGGTCCTCATTGCTCACCAAAGACAAAGCAGGATCACCAACTTCTGGAAAACAGAACTTCTGCCTGAATGTAGGCACTGGTAAACTGCCACATTAAAATTCTGCAAAGATTGCTTTTAAATGATAGCACAACTGCTGCTGGAGACATGTGGCACTCTGGAGGCTGAGCCATCACTGTTGTGCTTTAAAGGATCTGTTGATTCATGTTTTTAATGTGCATCATGAACTGAGAAAGGGAAATGTGCTACCTGAGGAAATCTGTCTCCATTGGCATTTTTGATATAAATGACAATGTTCTCAGCTGGGAGGAAGTCAGTAGAATTCCCTGAGTGCAAAAGAGGAAATGTAGTTCTTTATTAAGTAGAAGGTCAGTAGTTTGTGTAGTGCATAGCTACTAAGTTCTGGTGACATTTTCTTCTTCCTCCTAATTATCTGGATGTGGAAAATCTGTTTGTTTATTGTAAGGTTCTCTTTAAAACTGCTGTTTTCTCTTACTCTGTGTGTTTAAAGACCAGGGTGTCAAGCAAGAGAGTTCAACTTTTGACTGCTTTTCCTTTAGGTTTGTAAGCAAAATACTTGTAATACCCAACTGTCCTGACCTGCTGTTGTCAGCTTCTGGGGTATGTATGGTAATTTCTTAAAAAATGTGGGGGGTTTTTGTATGTTTGGGGTTTTCTGTTATTACTTATACTTGTGTTTTGACCAAATTCCTTGGGATACTTGGCATTTGGTTTCAGCTGCTGTTCTTGCTTCCTTTGTTCTTGTCCCTCTAATCATTGAAGCAGCTCTTGTGCTAGTGCTGCACATGACTGTATTTCACTCTTGGCAAATGCTCGTGGCTTTGTATTTCCAGAGAGGTGTTTAGCCTCTCTTCAGGAGGTTGCTAAATCAAATGAGAATTTTGTTGATAACAAGAGCATGGGGCAGAGAAGGGCAGCCTGAAAGAATTGCTATTAAAATGCTGAGCACATGTGTGACTGTGCTATTTGGAGACAGGCTTGAAATGCCCTCCTCCAGCTACCCAATTTCCACTTCAAAAGGAGAATTAAAATTAGCATGATTAAATAATTTAGAATGCAGGGGGAAATTATGTTAATTAAAATGCTTTATCTGCAATTTGAGGTCTTAACTAAGTGACTATTTAGCAGCTTCTGTGGGGAGCTCTTCAGGGAAACAGGGTTTAGCTGAAGGCCAGGAGTGGCCTCTCTTTGCCTGAATGCTGGTAGTAATAGACTTGTGTCCACTTCCATCTGTCCAGGACTCCACTCTGAGACTTTGGGAGTATAAAAGTGGAGAAGAAGTGCACTGCTGTCAGCTGAGTACCATCTGTGGGCCTCAGGCCACCAAACCAGACCATACCACACAGGTATGTCCATGTGTGCCAGTGCTTTTGCTGGGCTCCTGATCCTTGGGACTGCCAAACGTGTTGGTTGCATTTTGTTAGAAGTGCTTCCCTTCTGTCACTGGGTTTAGAACTTAAAATACTGCTGCTGTAGTCTGGGATTTTGGGAAGACAGTCCCTGAAATCCATTCCTGTGTTTCGTGTGAATTTCTAAAATGTGCCAAGCAGTGACCAAAAGAAGCTGCTTCTAGTTCTTCCCAAATTTAAGTTCTGCACAGTGAACAAAGCCTTCACTTGAATTTTTTTTTCCAAACCCACAGGTGTTGTAGTATCCTAGGCAGAAAACATCCTGTGACACTGGGAAGATCTAAACATTCACCTATTTTTTAAATATGCTTAGAATTTCAAGTGTTAAAGTTGCAATTTTCCTAAGCAAAAAGAAGCTTTGTAATACTTTTAACCAATGACCTGTGGAGTCAAAACTCTGGGCTTGTTATTTTAGATTCTCTTGCAGCTGGACAGTGTCCAAAATTTAAATGTGTGAGTACTGCATGAACACTGAACACCTCAGGAGCTCTCCTGAGCTTCCAGCCTGTACATCAGGCCTCACACACAGAGGTTGGGCGTGCTGCTGTGATTTGAGATGCTCACCTGATGTGAGCAGTCCTTCTGGTTGTGCTTTAAATCTAGTTTTGGGGGTTTTTTCCCTGTCATTTAGTGTGGCATAAGACCAATTAGCAGTGAAATAGCACTGTCCTTGTCCCTGCTGTGTGCATGGAATTAAACCTCCTACTCATCTGCTGGGTTATTTGAGTTCACCTCACCACCCATCCTGCTGTGTGTAGTTTTTCTTGTGGATCTCTAAAAACACTTCTTTCCCTGCAGACCACAGCTGCCTCCCAGTTGTCAGATGACTGGGAAGCCATGCATGGCTCTTGAGGCAAATGCACTGTGGAATCCATATCCAGGCAGAAATTGAATTGAAAACTTATGCCTTCCCTCCTTTGTGTTGTGGTTTTGGCAGTGGAAGTGTGATGTGCTTCACTCTCTGAAGCTGGGGAGCCACTTCCATCACAGCTTTCCCATTTAGATAGTGGAAATCTTGGTTTTGGCCTAGAGTTCCTGTTAGCAGGAATTCAGGGTGATATCCATGTGGACAATTTAACCTGCTCCTTGGACTTGAGAGTCTTCTGGAAGATACACCTGAGCCACACACCTCTCACACACATTCACAACGTCTCTGTCTCATTTCACCTTGATGCCAGTGCTTGAAATCTTCCAAAAAGCTGTTCTTGGGGTTTTTGACAAGTGAAAAAGGTGAAAGATTAAGTGACAAGCCCATCTAATTGGTATCCACTGATACTCTGGGTGCAGCAGGATTTGAGTGTTTGTTTTAGAGGGAATGATGGGTTTATTTTAAAACAGTTTGCCTTCTCGATTTATGGGATCACTGGGGACAAGTAAGCAACTAACTGAAGTAGGGAATTCTGTGAATAATATTAAAAATGCTATTTGTTGCTTAGACTGGCTTAGCATTATTGAGGTGGCTTGTGTGTAAAGTAGCAGTGCTTGATCTGACACTGAACCCTAATTCCACTGATTACAAACAAGTTAATCAAAAAATAATATTAAACTATATAATAAACTTTGAATGTAGCATTGGATAAACTAACAAATGTCAAAAAACTTGTTGCTGAAGGTAGGAACTGATCTAAAAAAACCTCTCCAGCTCTCTTAGAATGTTTTTAAATGTAGTTTAGTAATACTCGCTTTGTCTCCTAATAAAATTCCTTCAGTGAGATATTCTTCATGCTGATGTAGCCTCAGGAGAAATTGGAGGTGCCCTTTGCTTGAGGAGTCTCCATTTATCATCTTTACCTCAGTGTGAGTAACCAAAGACAGAAAGGGAAAGCCCACAGACTGTGAGTTAATAAATAGAACACAGCAATTAAATAATAAACCTTATCCCTGCAGTGCTGTGCAGTTTTTCCATCCACTGCCACGTGTGGTCGTGTTGGAAGCCACATGGTGGCCTGAGACTTGAATCTGTGAAATCCTGGATACTGCTCACTCTCACAGGTGTTCTGCAGTGAAAAGGAGACTTGTTTTCTGCTGGCATCATAGTGCTAGAGATGCCAGAGGTGACATCTGGTGACAGTGTTTAGTCGTGCTGTGCATCTAGGGATGTCACAGGTCATCCCCACACCCTGGAGTGAAATTTGTGGTCTGAATTTAAGGCCACAATCTCTTGAGTCAGCAGTTCGCAGCTTGTAGCAAGCACAAGGATCAGATGGGGACATAAGTGCTTTTTCTTTCTTTTTTTTCTGTATTGTTACATTTCATTTTTACCATTGATAGCCAGTGTGAATGCACTGGAGCTTTAAACACAGCTTGAGGCTCAATGAGGATTGAATCATCAGTAATGGTGGGTCATGTGAGCACAAAAAAGTGGGCTTATTTTGCTTGGCAGATGATGAATATGTGACTGTTTGGGGAATGTAGGAGTGTTTGGAGCAGTGTAGCATTGGTTTCAGCTGATGGCTTACAGATCCTCAGTTCATTTTCCCACTAGAATGGGAGTAATCCTCTTAATTCCATAGTGCTATATAAATATTTTCCTGCTTCAGATCCTTCACCTCATCTGATCCTCTTGACAGCAGAAGCTTGTTTAAAGTCCAGGACATGAATTGCTCAACTCTACCCCAATGCACCAGTACATTAGTTTTTTATAGGGTCACTTCTTTTCACAGATGACATCAAAAGTTAATTTTAAGGTGTTGGCAGGCTGATAACAGTGTCATATAAATACTGACTTGAGTTCAGAGAGTATCAAGTGAACATCTGTTTATCACAGAATGTTCTTGTAGCCCTTCCTTAATTGATTTCATAGCCTTGTCCTTGACCACGATACTGCTGTGAGTCTTGCATTCATTTTGCTGATTTTTTAACTTACCCACACATGGAAAGAACTTGGAAAGAAGATGCATTTTCCTGTCTCTTTCCAGCTGTGACTAAAACTTGGTTTAAATCAAAACAGCCTCCTCCTCCCTGCTCCAGTGGGGTTGGGAGAGAGCTGCTGCCTAATTCAAGTTCACAGAACCCTTTGTCTCTCTAACAATGCACTTGGCTGTGTAGGTGGGCACTTCCCTGCATGTTTGTCAGGCAACAGGCAGAGAGGCAGAGCTTTCTTATTAGAAATAAATAGCACAGCTTTCAGCTTTTAAATACATATATAAATATATATATATATATATCTTGGCTTGTTCCTTTAAGTGTCTGAAGAACCCACTCATGGCTTACAGTAAATAGGAGCTGTCACTTCTACTCCAAAGCTGTGATGTAAGTGGCTCCATCCTGCAGAAACAGCATTTAGCCACATTAGCTACAGAGAACCTTTCTGGTCCAGCCCACTCATCCTACCTGGTAATAGGAACCATCTTTTATGTCTGTGTGAAACAGGGATCCTGGGTCCCAGTGCTAAATATGGACCTAATAACTTCATGTTTCTGCAGAGTAGCAGGAGATCAGTCCAATCTGTTCCCATCAGCTCTGAACCATATCAGTCCTTCTGATAATGTTTTTTAATAAGTGCTCCTCTTCTGTCCAAACAGGTGGTTGAGATGAGTGAAAAGTGTGTGCATGCTGTTCTTGCTTCCCCTATGAAATCATATAATCATATCACACAATTTTTCTCATGTGCTGGAGAAAAAAAAATAATTTCAGCTTTGTTACACCATGAATTAATTTTCTTTCCCACAGTTGGTTTATCTCTTAGCAGTTGCATCATGTGCTGTTGACAAAATAGTTAGCTTCTGGTGTTAAACTTGCTGACTTGAATTTTTGGAAGCTGTACAGCTTGTTTTGCTTTCCTACATGGATTGCAAAACTGTGAAACAAGCACCCTGACAATGCCTATACATCAGCTGGTAGCTGCAAGGGTAAAATCCTGTGGTAACTCCCAAATTTACCCTAACTCAGTGAACCAGAGGTTCTGTCCAGTCACCAGTGTTAGGGAGAGAGGTGGAGGTTAAAAAAAAGAGAATACTTGAGGATACATCAGAATTCTGCCAGCAGAGTGTCAAAAAGATGTATTTTCCCTGCCCTAAAGGAAATAACACTCCTCTTCTTGGAAGGTTTTAGTCATCAGCAGTGTTGGTGTTGTCGCTACTTATAAAATACACATGAGAACCAGTCTTTTGCTGTTGCAGTTTTGCCATTCACATTATATAATAGATACTTTTGAAAAAGCACCCCAGGACATCATTTTGCAGTTTCTCTGCTACTCCCAAGTTCTTCCCACTCCAGGAGCCTCAAATCAGTTGTTTTATATTTCAAGTAGAATGGTTTGTGCAGCAAAGGTGCTGCTTCTCTCCCAGATAAAACTGTATAACTTGTAGATTGGAGTGTGATACGGGTTTTTTGTGTTGTTCTGTTGGTTTTGTTGTTTGTTTTTTTTTAATGAGGAAAATGGCCTCAGGCAGGCCTTCCTTGTTGTTCAGGATACATTTTCTGTGGAGCAGGATGGCTTCACCCAGACTCAGGTTGAGACAGAGGCAGCACAGCAGGGATATTAGGGATATTAGCTATGCATCACTATCTTCGTTTTTTAACAAACAGCACAGCAGCTAATAACTTGTGTTTGTAATATCTGAGCTGCTGGAGTGATATTCTGCCTGAGCAGCCTTAATGTCAATGTTTTTGCCATTAGCATTGCAGGAGAGAATGTTTGAAGGTGGTGTGTTTTCCATCATCTGTTGGTTTGTCTGCTAAGAGTAGTTCACTCAAACCTTTACATTTGATCTCTGGACAGTGCAAAAAGGAGAAGTGTGGAAAACTTCATAAAACAGCAAACTGGTAGAAAAATAACCTTGACTGCAGTTAGAAGGTAATTAAGTTGCTTAACTTGCTGTAAATTAAAACATCTGCTAAATTTAAAAGGCTCATAGTGAAATGGAATGTGAATTTTCTGCCCATAAATGGTCTCAACTTACAAGGGTTTGTTTTTTTTTTTCTATTCCTAATAGAAATACACCGTGTCAAGAATAACCTACTGCTGTCAAGGTGGTTATGTTGCCATTTTGTGTGACAGGTAAGAATAGATGGAATAATGCCTAAAATCATCACAGCTGCTGCAAAGGCAGGAGCAGCTTTCCCTGCTGGCTGTCCTGGCTTTCCCTGAGCCTGGAATTCTTGGTGCTGTGGATCTCCAGATGTCCAGGAATGCCTGTGGCCTCCCAGGGAGCCTCTTGTCCTGTACTTGCTCTGAGAGCAGTGGGCAGTGCAAGAGTTACCTGGCTTAGTTAATTTTTGTAGAGTTTGTGAAGCCTTTCCCTCAGTGGAGGAAACACCAGGCTGGGATGTACAAGAGCTGGGGGATGTTTTATTTTGGCTGGTGCTCAGCTGTGTATTCCTTCAAATGCAGCCCTGTAGGCCAGTGTGTCACAGTGCAACACTCCTCATAAAAGTCCTTAGTAATCCTTATGAAATTCCCTTTACTACCCTTTCTTTTAAAGAGGAGGCAGCGCTGACTGTTTTTTCTTTCACATAACACTTGAAAAGCTGTTTGATACTTTGGGTATTTACAGCTTCTGACTCAGATCATGTAAGCAAACAGCATTTGAAGTACTCATCCTAACCACTTGGCTTTGGCTCTGTTTGGAATTAGGGTGGGTGTCTGTAGTGTGCTGTGCAAGTGATGGCTGTAGGTGGATTTGGTAATAATGGTAATTAAGTTTTTCGTCTTAAAAGTATTCCCACAGTCTACATCTTTCAGCTGGATGTCACTGCCCAGCAGCTGGTTTACAAACAGCAAATCTCTCTGCAACACAAAGGCTGGGACATTGCATTTGAAGAAACAGGAGACCTGTGGATTTTGCAGGAAGACAAGGAAGCTCCTCTTCTTTTGTACAGAGCATGTGATGGACAGTGGAAGGTATTTTTAATGCTGAAAATCCTGAGTGTTTGGTGATGTCTTGAGGCCACAACAGAAGCGCAGTTTGCTGTTCCATGAAAGCTAAAAGGGCACCTTTCTTTCTGTCTCGAGATGGAGTAAAAGCCATAGATAGACATCTCATTCTTCTTCTCACCCGTGTATGATGCAAAGGTGTCAAGAGCTTGTTATGAACACCAGTGTGTCTGTTCTGAGCTAAAGCTGCCATCTGGCACAGCAAGATCAGAGGGCTTGTCAGCACTCAGTACTTTAAACCATGAGCTTTCTATGGGCTTCATTTGATGATTGAAAAAAAAAAAACAAAGCCACAAACCAACAAAATCCCTTTGGGTTTGCTCAGGAATGCTTTCCACACAGCTTTCCTTGTGCCTGCCTCTGAGGGATCCTTTGCAGGACAAGGCATTCTGGGAGCAGTAAGGGAATTACTTTCTTTTCAGTGAGAACAGGGAATCAGATTTGGGGTATGTGCTATCAAGTTCACTTTTATTGCCTATTAAACAACTCAAAACTCATTTGTTATCCCTTAAGTCCCCAGCTAATTATGGTCTGGTTGTGAAGTGGTTTTAAATGAAACTTCTGACTGTGTTCTTTGACTCTAACATGTTCCCTGGGATATTTCTTTTCCTCACAGATTAGTAAGTGGGAATCAATTTCTTTGTTCAAATGGCAAAGCTTTCCTAGGAGAACTTGAGATCTCAGGCCAGATTTCAATAACAGTTCTAGAAAAAAGGAGCCTGAAATAGATCATGGAGGTTTTACACTTGCTCTGTTTCACTGCACTCTTCTGAGAGCTGTTGCATTTTTCTGCTGTGAAACACTAAATTCTCTATTAATCCCAAAATAACGTGCAGCCTTCCTTCTTTTCCCAGCCTGTAACTGATGACAGAGGATTACAGAAGATGTCAAAATACATTCAAGACAACTGGACAGCATTTGAAGGTGAGAAAATTGCGTTAAAGGTTTAGGGAATGCAGTTTTTACAACTGAAGCATAGGATTTAGAACAAGATTGAAGTTCAGGTCAGTTCAGCTGGCTGTTGAAGTCACTCAGTCTTTTCTCACTTTTATCACTGTCTGGTCTGGAAGTCAGTGCAGATAATGAAGTGTGTTCAGGTCACTGTTATCACAAAACCATGTAGGTATTTAAAGCTGAATTGCAGCCTTATAACTTTTTCATGGACATCTTATCACAGGGATGCATCCAAACAGCCTCTGGCAGAGCTGCTGGAGTCTGTCTTACTGCTGTGGTATCAAATACTGGTGTTTGTTGTCTTGTCTCCTGTCTGGGTGTGAGACTTTAATCACAGGTACAGTGGAGACAGGATGGAACAGCTCCGCTGTAAAGATGAGTCCACCTTGGCAGGGCAGGTGATGTGGAGCCTGATGTGACCATGGATGGGACAACAGATGACATTGCTTAGTGTCAGGGCTGGCTCACTTTGTTCTTGCTTCCTGCCCCACTCCCAGGTCTCTGGAGAAAGAAAAATAATGCCTGGTTTCCTCATTCAGAAGCACCTTATGTTTCCAGGATTTTTTGTATTATTAAAAAAAACCTATCTGAAATTATAGCAGTTGTTGTGGCTGCAGGATAGAGAAGGGCTGTGGCATGTGCTAAAACCTCAATTATGTATTGAAACTTCATTCATAGAAATTTCTGTCCTGTAGTTTGCTGGGAGACTGGGATCTTCCTTAAAAATGTGTTACAGTTCCCACCAGTCTTATGGTCTGTTCATGGTGGCCACTTATAAAGATGGAAGAGCTGCAGAAATGCTCAGTCTGCTGTAAAGTCTCCTTAATATCTGCTACTGAATGGTTTAACAGGTAACTGTCATTAAGTTGGTCATTAAATTGTAATTAAGGCGGTGCAGTCTTTGCAAGTCAGGTGCTCCTTTGGAAGGGAGGTGTTTGCATGGAGATATTGCAGACTGGATAGTTACAGCCAGGCAGATAATTAGCAGGATGAGGTCTGAGTGAAAATGAGCACAGAAAACGAAAGAGAGCAGGCAGGGGGAGAGGTTCTGGGCATAATTAGCCCGTGAAACAAACAAGTGCGAAATGCAGTCAGTAGCTCATCTACAGGTGGGAAGGGAGCACGGCTCACATGACAGGATTCATTATCCTTAATTAGTAAGGGGAGGCTCACCTGATGAGCGCTTACTCCAGTGCATAATTAGTGCTTCAAAGGTGTTACATCTTCTGAAACAAGTGATTGTTACATTGTTTGAATCCAGTCCTAATCCCTGCACCTTGTCCTTTTATCAACTTCTCTCACCTGTCTGAGGTTTCTGTAGGATTTAAGATAAAATGGTCAATCTGGAAGTATCACAGAATCCTAGGATGGTTTGGGTTGAAAGGAACCTTAAAGACAACCCAATTCCAACCCCCTGCTGTGGACAGGGACACCTTCCACTAGTGCAGGCTGATCAGAGCCTCATCCAGCCTGGCCTTGAATACTTCCAGAAATGGGGCATCCACAGCTTCTCTGAGCAACCTGTTCAAGCTTCTCTGAGCAACCTGTTCAAAGTGCCTCACCACCCTCACAGGGGAGAATTTCGTCCTAATATTGAATCTAAACCCAGTCTCAGTTTGAAGCCATTCCCCCTTGTACACGTTAAACAGTTTGACATTGTGCTGTAACTTATCCCAGAACAGGATTTAGTGAAGAGCAGCATGGCTATTCAAACTGGCAGCATGCAATTTTTGCCAGGGCCAAAGGCCAGTAAAGCCTGTATGAATGCAACATCTCTGAAAGTCAAAGCTTCTGCTTTGCTGAGTACCACAGAGGGAAACTTGCTTTGTTTGCCTACCAAGAAACAGAGGGATGCTCTATGTGGGTTCCTGTGGAGTAGCACACTTAGCTTCAGGACCAAACCTTAGCAGGTACTGGATTTCTCTTCATTTGTCCTTTAAAGATTGTGAATTTTGTTAAGTGGGAAAAGGTAAGAACTGGAGATAACTGGCTTTGTTAAGTGCCATTCCAACAACTTTTTAGAAATATAGACTGAACCAGCAGGTCTCATTCTGTGTTCTCTACAGAAACAATTTGATTAGGGATTTTTGGTCAGCAGTTAGTTCCCTGCTAAACTCATTTAAACCTACAATCTTGGGGATGCTGTGAGGAATATTACCCTGAATTCACACAAAGCCATTGGAACAAATGTTTAGGAATCTATGTGCTGTAGAACATGACTATTTGAAGTCTACTCCTTTGTCCTTCTTTTAAGTTAATACTCTAGGAGAAAAGCCAGCTCAGCATCGTTAGGTGGCAACTTCTTTTGTAGTGCTTGGGTCTCAGAAAACAACTTCAGTGGTTTGAAAGCAGAAGCTCTGAAGTTTGCAAGTGTCCAGTTTGTGAGGAGAGCTGAGTTCTCTCTTTGCTTCACTGTGAGGTGTTTGACTCTGTATGAATTTTTTTAGCCTAAAAATGGAAGCTGTGCCTGGCTGGTGAATGCTGAACAGGTGCTTGCCAACACAAATCAGGCTTACACAGTGTAAATGTTGATATTTAATCACAGAGTGGTTTGGGTTGGAAGGGACATTAAAGATGATCTCATTCCATTCCCCAGCCATGGGCAGGGACACCTTCCACTACCCCAGGCTGCTCCAAGCCCCATCCAGCCTGGCCTTGGACACTTCCAGGGTTTCAGGGGCAGCAACAGTTTCTCTGGGCACCTGTGCCAGGGCTTCCCCACCCTCACAGTCAAGAATTTCTTCCCAATATTTCATCTAAATGTGCCCACCTACACCTTAAGGCCAGCCCCTGTTATCCTGTCACTACATGCCTTTGAAAATCCTTCAGCTCTCCTGAAGCTCCCTGAGGTATTGGAAGGCTGATACAATGGATAGGACCACAGTAAATGAATTGGAATGACACTATCTAAAATTACAGTGCAGGAAGTAATCGATGAGACCACTGAGGGAATTAACTCCTGTGTTCTTGCTTTGCCCAACTACAGGTTTTGTTGGTGCAGGGAGCTACTACAGCCACCTCTACAAGGCTTCCTTTGATAACATGGATGAATACCTGCAGAAGAAGGAGGAAAAGTTGCAGCAGCAGAAGAAGAAAAAGCAGAATCTGCAGCATGGTTCCAGTGGACAGGCAAAAAAAAAGATGAAGACTGAAGAGCCATCACTGTGACTGCCGTGAGCTTGTGGCCTTTGTCTTGAGGAAAGGAAGTGATCCAACTGTGGATTGTTTTTTACATAAAAAGTGAATTATGCAAAAGGACTGGTTTAAAATTTTATTCAGGTTTTCAGGCAGGCTGATATGACAATATCCTGTTTGCAGCAAGTAATGCATTTACAACATACCTAAATTTTCTAGCAGAATGCAGTGTTGTTGGCTCAGTCCTGGGAATCTCTGATGCATGTTATATGAATATTGGAGATGGTATTTTCCTTGAAACAGGATTTTCTTTTTGCCTACTGTGTTCAGGCTTTCTTTTTCAGGTGGAAACACACTCTAAAGTGGATGCAACTTGTTTTTATTACTTTTGGTTTGGGTTGTTCTTTGGGTTTTTTTTAAACTTTTTTTTAAAGTCTCTTAGTTAATGTAACTAATTTGGTGTACCTGGGTATGGGAAAGGGAGTGTAGAAAAAAAATTCTTGCTGGGTATGAGAAGTTTTAGCTGAGACTTTGCCTTGTCTGTTTTTATCCTTCAACTTCGGTGCATATGGTTGGGATTTTGCCTAGCTTCAAATCCATTACTTCTTACTTGTGGAATATCTCTATAGGAAGAAGTGCAAAAGTTAATTTTGTATGCTGCAAAGTAAAAGCAAAACGTGTCAGTCAACGTTGTGTTATTGGAAGCTCCTTCCATTGCAATATGATCCTGCTGGTGTCTGTGAAAATCATTCCAGAGGCCTGGGAGCAAAATTTGGAGTGCATCCTGCTTTTTTCATCGACAACTTTCCAATGCTTTAATTATCCAAGAGATACATCTTCTTGAAAAGTTATCAGTAAGAGCCTTATGGGGCCACTTGTTGGTTCATCATGGGGCAGAAGATGTGTTCATCTGCCAGATGGTATCATGTTCATGTGGAATATAATGTCCTGCACAAAACCAGGTGTGGAAATCTGTACAGTCCATTAAAAATACTCAGAATTAACCTGTGCACTGTGAGTGGTTCTCTCTGGAGTGTCTGGACGCGTAGAATTTTTGCCATCAAATGCAGGTGTGTGGCCCAGCTGCTTGGTTTGCTGCCAGCTTCTCTCCTCCCTTTCTCCCATGGAAGATGCTGAATGTCAGTAACAGAGCTCAGCAACAGGTAGGCAAATTTCTTGTTAATTCACCTAAGTCCCATGCTGATGGGAAGCTGGGATGAAAAACCCTGTAATTTCTGTCTTCTGAAGGAAGGTGTGGGGTGAAAACCTTCTGGACTGTACCTGGAACAGCCAGAATGGTGGTACAGCACTGGTGATGAGTATTTTTCCTGGTTCTCAGAAAAGGGTGAGGAGCTGCCATCTGAAGTGGGTAGGAGTTTGATTTGGGTAGGAGTGGTGGCTTGGACACTGAGGCACCTGTGGTGTGATGGTGGGTTTTAAAACTTTGTAGTTCTTTTGTGTCCATTAGTTGCACAGAGACTCCAGGGAAAGCAGTTGGGGAAGCACTTAAAGAACCTCAGCCTCAGAGTGTAGCTTTTATTTAGGGAGTAGAGTTTGCTGGTGTGCAGATTCTGTAGAATACCACCAGAAACAGGCTTGTGTTAACTGTCTGTGAACCAGACAGGAGAGGAGGAAAAGGTTCTGACCAGACCTTTTGTGATCTAGCTGTGAAAAAGAAATGATTCTGTGATAAAAGCTTGCAGGCACCATCCAAGCTCCAACATTTTTGAACAAATCTGAATCTTTAGCAGGAGCCTATATTGGGTCACTTCCAAATCATTTTCTCACTGGAGGACAATTTGAGGAGGACACAGGTAACTGCCTTTAGTGGTTGGTTGCAAATCTGGTGTGTCAATATTGTAGAACTCCTAAAGGATCAGAGACTGCCATGGCAATTCCTGTTCCTGAGGGATATTTTTCCTCAGCACAGGATAGACCTTGACAGTGATTTCCACTGGCTTGAGGCACTCCTGTGATCCTCACCCTGCTGCTCTCCTGGAAAAAACCCACATTTTCCTCCAACACTTGAACTCATGACAGATTGCAGTGTGTGGGAGTGACATGAGATGTGATATCTGGCAGATGGCTCAGGCCTTTTTGTTCTTCCTGCAAGTTCTCCTTTCCTATTCCATTTCATGTTTCCTTTTCTGCACCCAGCAGTTCTGAGATTCAGTGGTGAGACCACATGTGCCTGTGCCTTGCTTTGAAGGGCTCTGTGCAAAGTGATCAGAGAAAAGCTTTGCTGCAAGGTCTAAATCCTTCCTTTTAGATGTTTTCCAATCTGCCTTGTCTAACTGCAGAACACACGCAAATCATTTCAAAGGAGTGGGTGCCACTGCTGCAGAGAGGGAGACAACACTCCTCTCCCTGGTATTTGAACTATTTATTTCTAGTGGTTAAACCTGATGTCACTTGCTTGTGTTTATTTTCTGAACTTGAACCAAGGCCTGTCTGTGTGTCTGGCAGGAGGGGGTGGGTCAGTGAGGGTGTAGTTTTATGGCAGGACTGGAAACCCTCAAACCATTCCAAGAATATTTGTAGGCCACAAAAGTTCGCCCCACTCTGCACTGAAGGTTTTTGTGGCAATTGTGCAACTCCCCTGCTTCCCTCCAGAGCACTGGCAATCCAAGGAGCTTTTAAAAATGTAGGTAGGGGAAAAGATGTTTGTTTTCCTCAGTATTTCAAACCAAAACATCCTTCCTTGGGGATTTCACAAACCTCCCCCACCTTCAGCAGCACATAGTTGGACAGAGTGACTTTTTATCTGTCACAGCAGGAAGGAACCCTAATCAAATGCAGCCCAGAACTATGCCTTGGAACACTCCTTACATTTTTAAGAAAACTTTGAAAACAAGCTTGTTCTATAAACAGCAATGTCTGTAAACAAGGATGTTCCTTTCTTTAAAAAGAAAAACCCCAATACAATGTAGTTGCTTTATCTCCAGGCTAATAAAAAGTTGCTGCCAATTTCAGTGCATTCCAAAATCTGCTTCAGCTTTCTTTGCTGAACTATTTTGCGTGGAGTGCTTTGATCTGAGGGGGAAACACCCTGTGGGTTTAACTCTTACTGGTTGTCCCTGCTGCCACCAGTCCTGGTGACATGGTGTGAAAGCAGGCCAGAGTGACTTGGAGTGTGGTGAGGGAAAGAACCACACTCCAAGTGTGATTTGTCAGTAGCTGTGGATGCAGTGGCTGGAAAGAGAATTAAATGTTGATTTTAAGTGCATTTGCACATGTTATCCCCCACTACTGCACACCAATACTTCTTTCAATATTCTATTTTTACCTTCTTTTCTATTAATAGATGTGTTTTTCTATTAATGGATGTGTTTGCACAGCTAGATGTGCCCATGGGCATGACCTGACCATCCAGAGGAATGCCTGCCCCTCATTTCCTAACCAGCACTTACAGCCTTGCCTTTGAACAGCTTTTGGGAAATTTATTAGTCAGTGCCCATTGGAAATGGGAGTTGGGTGCTGTTGGTTGCTTAATTCAACATTGAATTCAAACAGTTCTTTATAGCTGGGTGGAGGTATTAACTCCAGACAATCAGCATGAAGCAAATACAGGTAAAAGCAAATTGAACTCAGCCAGGGAGCCTCCCCTGATTCTGTCAACAGCCAGGTCCCAGCTGTCCATGGAAAAGCTTTGTACAGTTACTCACCTGTCTGAGATTCATCAGATTTACACCTGCAGGCAGAATATAATATTTCTGCATGTTGCCCATAGGGATAATAATTTAATAATCTTATCTGGCATGGAAATTCTGATTTTGGACTGTCAGACCTAATTTTATATATATATATATGTGTGTGTGTGTGTGTGTGTGTATGTGTGTCTATATGTATATACACACGTACAGATAGAAATATGTACATAAATACATATATAAATATGTATTAAAATATATATGAACAAATATATATGGATATATGTATAAAACCATTTTTTCTTAAATATATTTTTTCTTATATATATATTTTTATACACATACATCCATGTGGATGTATATGTATAAAAATATATATATGTAAGAAACCTCCCACCAAACAAAAGAAAACCCCAACTATTCATGGACCCAAACTTCTTTCTAACACAAAATAAGGAGATCCTCGCCATGTGTTGTATCTTGCTGTTACATCACCCTTTGGCTTAAGCTTCATTTGTACATGGGAAGGGAATTATACTGCATACTGTACATGGCCCTCACTCCTCAGCCTCCATGGGAGAAAGAGACAACCTCAATCCTGTGAAATGTCCAGGGAGCAGCACAGGTTGGCACTTTGGAGTTTTCCATGCCTTTTGTTAAAGAAAATACAATATAAAGAAGTAGCTGTGCTGTTAATCCTTTCTGAAGTGACTATTGGAGGGAGGCAGTTATGAAACATAATATTCAACGTGAAAACACAATTAAAGCACCCATTTTTGGCATTCCATCTGTGCAGGTTTTCAGGCTTGCAGCTTGATTCACTGCCTTTACAGCTGTGCTGCAACCCACCAGTGTTTTGTGCTTTTAAATAAGAGCTGTGTTACTGTGTTTTCTCATCAGCCTGTTGTAAGATGGCAGCATCCCCTATAAATTCTGGTTAGTTTTTTGCAGTGCTGGATGTCTTGGATGTCTCCACTGACATTTCCCCTTTATCACTGCAATATTTCACATAGCAGTGCTTCCTTTGCTTTGTAATATTTCAAAGCTCAAGAAAGGCAGAATGTGACACACCAGCTATATCAAATTATAAACATTACTCTGATTTTTTTTCCTGTTTCATGGGCTGTGGAAGAATTCATGTTATTATCTGTGTACATTTAGGTTTACCTGAAGTAATAACTCATCATTGCCTCTAAAGCCAACAGTATTCAGCAAATAAACCAGCAATTGAAAGTGAAAGCTTCCTATTTTCAAGGAAATCATGATTGATGACTAATTACTATTAGTCACTAAGATTTGTATGCACTGCATTTCTGGAATGCTTTACTAGGAAATTCCTTTAGTAAACAAGGCAGAACTGTTCTGTGTCAGGCAACTTCTCGTAAGAGCAATATAAATCAACTGATAATTCTCAGCTTCCCTGAAATCTATGAGAGTTTCTGTAGGGAAAAGAGCAGCTTTTACCTGTTTGTTTTAATACAGAAGCACAAGTACTTTAATCATTACATCATAAAATTGAATTTTAAGCCTTTTCCCTCTCTTGCCACCACCTTCATTAAAAGCCAAAAGCCCTCTCCAAAACCCCAAAGTGACCAAACAAAACCTCCCAAATGGCAAATTAGAACAAAAGACCCCTGTGCTTCCTCTGCTCAGTGTAAAGCCACCCAAATAAAATTTCAATTTTTTTGGTTAAAAGTAGCTATATCAGATCAAGCTCTGTCCCTTTTCTGCTCTCTGTGGTGCAGCCAAGAGGAAGCTTCAGCCACTCCTCATTTTGCTTCAGCACAGGTACAATCTACAGTAAAAAGAAAAAAAAAAAGGAAAAAGAATAAACCCAAATTTTTTAAATTTTAATTTTTTTAAAAATTAAAAAATAAAAAGTGTTTCACCTTTGCAGCTGCAGAGACCCCTGAACACTCACAGCACTCAGGTGTAACAGTTCCATCTGGATGTGGCAGGCACCAGCATGGAAAAGCTGCTGCTGCATTTTCATTTCCTGTAAATAAGCAGTGGGTAAATCCAGAAAGGCACTGCAAAGGAGTTGCCTAAAATCAAAAAGCAAGAGCTTCTTTTCACCCTGTCAGCTTTTAGCTGTGCTTGCTGGGAAACCCAGCAGCGTTTGAGGCAGCAAAAGGGGAATCCATGCATGAATTAATCACAGCTGCTGGGGTTCTTAGGAGGTTCCCAGGACACTTCTTGCCCTGTGGCCTCACCCGTGGCTTTTCTGGTGCACAGAGTGTCCTGGGTTGTAGTATAGGATTAGCA
>VZSR01000920.1:12179982-12213010 GCA_013398615.1 Brachypodius melanocephalos
GGAAGGGGGATGCCCACAGCACAGAGCACTTGTGCTGCCAGGCAGTAGAGGAATGGCAGCAGCTGGGATAGGGGAGCAAGGGCAGCATGTGCCACATACCCAGAACTCATCCAGGCACTTTCATCTGCCCTGGTGTGTTTATAGAGAAGCTCATTTTCCAGGCAACCTGTTGGAGACACCAGCCTGCAGCTTCAGGAATTCTGCCCTGTGTAAATGCACATTCAGAGGGTGCAGTGCGTTCTGATGTCACTCAGGGTGATGAAATGAATTTTTTTTTTTGCTGAGTTCTGAAGAGGACAGGCCTCAAAACTAAAAATTTTAAAACCTCAGGCAAACCCCATCTGGCAAACAGGCTTTGATTTTGACCTCAATGTATGGAGTAATAAATCCATCCATGAAGCACAGGACAGGACTCAGTTCTCCTCTGAAAGAATGTCCCAGGGGTTGTTACTCACTTTTACAGTCTGCAAACACCATTCTCACTCTGCAAACTCTGAGTTCCTCCTGCAAGTCACGCCATGGAATTCCTCTCCATGTACAATGTGTCTTTCAGAGACATTATTGTCTCCCTAGTTAAATGTTAATGACTGGGATGAGAAAAGACCTTTGTCCTAGAGATAAATTGAGGTGTTACAAGGTTGTTGCCCTGGAAATAATGGACATAATCTCAGCACTGAAAGTAGTAAACACTCTGAGTTAGCTTGCACAGTTCATGTTTGAAAGAAAGAGCTGTACCATACTGATTGGTACAAGCTTTTAATACTAATCAGCTTGTAACCCTTCCAATTTAATTTTAGGTATTTTCAGGCAAAAGATGCCTGAATCTGTAGAACACCTACGTGAAGCCATGTGAATGTCTGTAATTCAGCGCAGTTCAAAGCTGTGGGAGCTGCTGAATGTTCACAATTTTCTCCTCAGTAGAAACACTTAGATAAATACATAAATAAAAATGTAGGCTTAGAAATGCACTTTTTTTTCCTTCCTTTTGCATGTAATTGCCAGTGGATGAAGCTGGATTGACCTGTCCTAGCTGAGTGTTTTATGAAGGTGCAGCCATCACCTGATGCTTCCTGCAGGGGTGGAAAAGGCAGCCTGCAGCACAGGTCAAGGAATAAATCCCCATGCAGGATGGAGAAACGACACAGCTGGCAGGATAAAATGAGACAGCAAATAAAGGGGAGATTCCTGTACTTTTTGTCCACTGCAAGGCAGGATCTCCCTGGCTCTGCATGCCTCAGCCTTGGCTCAACCACCCTAAAATGGGTGATGTGTGCTCTGGAAGCAAAGGAGCTGGGAAGAGTCACTGCCCCTGGAGATCTGCCCTTGGCAACACTCACAGCAGGCAAGAGGAGGAGGATCAAAGTTTTGAGTGAGGTGGAAGAAAAAAATGACAGCTTGGAGGAAATGAGATTGTCCTTCATGACACACACAGTGAGCTTTCAGGAGCACACGGTGTTTTACACCTGTGATCCCACAACCTTTAGGAAGATTTTTCTTCAGCTCTTCTCCACAATAAGGAATCACCTCCCTGCAGCCAGGCCTGGAGGCACCAGTGAGTCCAGTTGCCCTGGGCAGCCCTGGGGAGTGGTGGGAGTAGAGGAACCACTGGGGAAGCACCAAATTCCCAGTGTGAGCATGGTTTGGTGGGTGATTGACCTGCTGCCTGCACAGCTCCCTGTGCCTTATCCACATCTTTGCTGCCCACCACACTCCCCAAGGGCAACAGGGATCCCAGCCACAACCATGAGTTTCCACGGCTGTTTCAAAGCCTGGCAAGGAAAAGTGGTGGCAAACACTTCTAGCAGGCATGTTGAGGCTTTGTTTTTTAATACAACTCTGCCTGAAATGAATAATCTCTGTTTTTGGAAGGGAAGTAATAGCTCAAACACATAAGCACTGCTCTGAATGCTCATTTCATTTAGCTGAGGCTTGCTCAGTAAAGAAAATGAAATTTCGAGCTTTCAAGTTTGCACTGGTTTGGGGGGTTTTTTGGTGGGGAATTTGCTCATCAAAAGGGAAATATTTCCACCTTCCCTGGTTAGTGCCTCAAGCCTGTTGGTGCTCAAGATGTGTTTTGTCAATGCCCTGAATAACAAGCTGTGATTTTGGCCAGCCCTGTAGTGGTAGCACGAGCACTGAGGGATAAATTGGCTCCCAGGGCTTACCCAGGGCAGCTGCTGGGATTTTTTTTTTTCTGGATTCCAGAAAGCATGGCTTGGGCACACCAATTTGAGGAGGATTTATATGTTTTTGTGTTGATTTTCTCATGCCATTTTCCAGCCTGGAGCGTGTCCTGAGCCCAGAACACCATCAATGGGCTGAGAACAAGTGGGGTGTTTTTTTGTATAAAATGACAGAGATGCTCCAAGTCCCTGTCAGTTTGGAGCTTTAGGGCAGAGGATCTGCTGGCTCTGCCAGCCAGGCTGTAACTGTGCTTCCACACAGTTTGGAAAACAGAGATTTTCCCTCAGAGACTTCACAAAGCAAACGTTGGCTGTGACAACACCGGTTTGCATTTTCCAAACCCTCCTGGTTCTAAGTTTGTCTTGCAACAGAGCCAAGAGTGGTGTTACAAAAATGTCTACAGATAGCTGCTTTATGTGTGTGCCTGAGTACACCTGTGATTCCTGATTATGTGCCAAAATAGCCAGAAAGCTTTTTTGTGTGTGTGTGTGTGTGTGAGTTGAATTTCTCACTGACCAAGAGCCAGGTCTGCTATACCATAATGTCTGACCTGTTGGTTACAGCTCCTTCATTTATAAGGACTTCTAATAAGTGGGTTTGGCCAGACATTTTTATTTGCTGGTAATGGGAACTGTGGGATTTTGCATCCAAAAAAACCACAAGGTGCTTTACAAATGTGAGTCTCCCTGTCTGAAAGGAGAGGGAAGCCCTGGCTTGCTGGCTCGCCCTAGAAGGGATTTGAAGCCAGTGGCAGATTATTGAGTTTATTATTATAAATTATTGGGGTTTTTTTGTGCTATCACAGCATTCACACACAGACCTCCGATGTCCCATTTTTTCAGGGTCCAAACTACATTTCTGCCTAGGCACTGCCTTGGAGAGCTGGGAGAAAGGAGAGATCATCTGCTGCTCTGCCACCTTGCCTAGAAGAGGAGCACCCAAGCTCTTTAATTTTAAACACACTTTAGAAAGCTCTTGCTGTATTTTTCTGGTACTGAACAATCCTGTTGACAAGGGTGCTGTGTGGAAGAGGGTGGTGCATACAGAAGGGTGGCTCAAGAGGTCCCAGAACAACCTCTTGGACAGTGATTATTTTGAGTTGGGAGTCAGCAGCAGCTGGATGGCCCTACATGAGGCTCCTTCCCTATTAACTCTTCCTGTGGCCTGGGGTTGAGTGCTCCTCATGCCTGGCAAACATGTTCCTTTGTTTTATAGCCACAGCTAAAGAGATGGGAAATAGGCAAATACAGGGAGATTTTGCATTAGTGGGGTGGAGGATTTGCCCACTTTATTTGCTCTCTCATAGAAATTTTTACAGTGTGACAGTGATGCCTTAAGTTTTAGCTTTCATATTTTCATATTCTGTGCTGCCCAGGGGTGCAGTTCTGAGCCTCACATTCAGTGTCAGTCAGCTCTGCACAGAGTAGGGAGACAAAACAAATCCTTTTCCTGCTGGAGACCAAGGACAACTTTCAGGCCCAAAAGCACAAACAAGGCTGGGCTGAAGGGAGGAACAAGAAGGATGGGACTGCAGAACCTGAAGCTGTAATTGGACAATTAAACCCCAACATGCAAATGGACCAAAACTTATAAAAATGTAAGATCTCATGACTGATCAGCCATTTTTGTGACCATTTTGGGTCCACCTTGGGTGTAGCCCTGGTCAGGCTCTTGTTCTGCCCAAGGTGTATCCTTAAAGGCCTTTCAATAAATATCTGCTTTATTCTCCAGCTCTGTCCAGTCTCTGTTTCAGGTCAGCCTTCCCAAGGCACCAACAGGAGAATAAAAGCAGTGTATGTGTTCTTAATCCCACAGACCAGGCGTGAAGGTAAGATTTGTTCTTCAGGTGCTTTTAGAGAGAAGTTTGCAGCAAAAACCTGTTTAAAATGGGAACATCAAACAGTGCATGAGAGTGCTTCTCTCCCACATGGACTAGAGGCTGTTGTTATTGCTGCTCAGAGGCAGCTCTGAGATGAACAATTTCCAGGTACAGAATACTCCTGTGTCATTACATGACTCCTGTATTAACAGACACTAAACTTCCCTTGTAAATTGGCTGCTCTGGGGGTACTCACATCTTTAAAAAGCTGTTTCCCTCCCAGGACATGCAGCCCCAGTTTGATCTGATTATCAAACCGTACTAAAAAAAACAGAGTAATGGGCTGTGGGATCTCACAGCTTTAAAAAAAGAAAGGAGTAAAATCCCAGAGCTCATCATTAGCTTCCCAGGCTAACTGGTGTGGAATTGTTATAACCCATTTCATGTTGAGCTTTGATCACAAGTCTAGGAGAGCATTGCAAGGCTGGGATGCACCTGGCACTGTCATGATGCTGAAAGCTGCAACAGGCCTTAGAAAATTCTCTGTAAAACACCTACTGTAAACTGAGACAACGCCGAGATACAATACCCACTCTTATTCATTGGTATAGGGGGAGAAAAGATTAAATCACACTCCAGAGACATCTGTCTTCCTGCCTCAAAAAACTTCATTCTCATGCTAAGTCTGGTTTTAAAATGTCACCTTGAAAATGTGTGACATTATAATGGGCTGATTGCCGAGATTCTCAAATCCTTTAATTAGCATATGAATCACAATGTTAAATATTGTGGGAAAAGCATAAGAAACTAGAATTATGAGAGAATGCCTTTCACTTCCCTTGGCTAAACGTATCTTGGGAGGACTGTCTCATAGAAATCTAATATTACAAAGACAAATGAGATTTTAAAAATACTGTGGTATTCCCATTTATACCATTAGCTGGTGGTGATTGCATGGGTGGGGGGTTTTTTTGTTTTACAGCTGCCTGTGAAAGCAGCCTGGGTGTTGCCTGTTCTTCCAGTAACTCTCACAGCACATGACAGCATCACTGCAGTCACTACTGCAGCCCTCAGGATGGGTTTCATTTCCTTTTTTCCACATTTCTGAAGCAGCTCCAAAAAAATTCAGCAGGATTTCATCAATGCCTTTTGTCCATCTCTCTCCAGTAAACAGCTTTTTGGTTGCTCCTAAAAGTGGTGGAGGCCAAAACAAACCATCAGTTCCCAAAAATCCTTCCTTTAGAGAAAGCCAAGGAGCCTGCACTGTGCAAGAAGCAGCTCCTTTGTGCCAGGGTCCATGGCTAGGCTGGTTGGAGTTGAGCACATGGATAAATACTTGCTGGATTAGGGTTTGCGGTCAGAGAAAATCCTTCCAGCTGAAACAAAACTTCCTATAAGGATCTCACTCCTCAGAAGTTTTAGTGGGAGGAGGGTGCAGTCAAGTTTGTGCAGCAGGTTTTCTCATCTAATGTCAGCAGCTCAGTGCAGGAGCTGGCAAGGCCTGAGCAATTGTTCATGGCTCATCTGCTCTGGGGGCTGATTTGTGACGGAAATCCGCTTGAATGGAGATGGTAAAATCGATTTACTTGTGCCAAAGCAGTGAAGAATTCCACAGTGGAACAATCCGGGTCACAATGTACACTTTGGATTACGAGACTTAGTAAAGAAAAAGGGGCACAAACCACAATTCAGATTCAACTTTCAAGCGTCAGAAGTTTGAGTTTAATCAAAACTAGGGTGCAGTTCATCCATTCATGAAGATGTCTGTGTGAGTTGGAGCTGACCCTGTGCTTGGATCTTTCCATTTCCCTTGGGACTTGGTCAAATCCAGGGATCAGAGCCCTTTCCAGTTTGCAGCAGAAAGCCCAAAACCACACACAAAAAGCTGCTTAAAGGGGGAGGCACCAGCAGACAGAACTGGCTGTGAGTCTGTCCTGGGTCTCTGGAAAGTTCCAGGTAGGAACAGAGTGGAGGGATGGAAGTTTTGAAGTAATTTGGATCTCCCTGAATGATTGGAAAGTAACTGAAATAATTGTTTTGTGCTAATGAAAGAGATCAAACATGGGAAATGGCACTGGGGGAGAAACAAGAGTTAAACTCAGGATTAATGTGCAGAAACAACAGGACAATGAATCTGAATTTCCAGAGCAGGAGGCAGGATTTGCTGTTCAGGGTGGGTACTGGAGACCTGCCAGAGAGGCTGAGCTGCCTGAAGTGTTTCTTGGGCCATGGGGTGAAAGGTTGGTCCCCTCCTGCTCATCTTTCTGACAAACCAGCTGCAGCTTTGGCCTTTGCAGAGCTGGGGAGCCAAGGGGAACCTGAGCAACATCCATGCCTGTGACTGCCAGTGTGGGAGACACCAGGGTGCATGGAATCTCTGCTCCCAGCAGCCACACTATGAGGGGGCCTGAAACCCTCAGGGAGGACAACCTTTCTCAGCTGGGACAAACCAGGTGAGCAGCATGGCTGTGGCTTGATTCTGGTGGGGGATTTATTCCAGCCCTCCCTTTGGTGAGGTGGTGCACAGGGATCAATCCCAGCACTGTCTGTTCACACAGCTGCAACACCTGGGCAGGGCTTGGCTCCCAACCATCACAAAACCATCAATGGGATTGAAGCTCTTCATGATGTACCACAGGAATAATTCTAAGGCTTCTCCTACAAGGAAAATCATCCCTCCCCTCTCCTTTTCAGCCCCTTCCCTTGTATTCATTGTGGGAGCATTGGTCTTTAGGAACACAGACAGTTCTCATGTGAACACATACACAAAATGAAACAATAACACCCATTTCTGTAGAAGAATATATTATTTAGCAGATCAGTTTAAAAGTAATAATAATAATAATAATAAAAAATCTGTACATCTTTGAAGGTGTCTCTTGTTGGGTTGGTTTTTTGTTGTTTTGGGGTTTTTTTTGCATCAGCAAGGATAAAAATCGTTTGCACCATCATTTTTTCAGCTTTGTGCTCCTGTCTTTGCTGAAGGATCTCATGATGTCCAGCTGTACCAGGCCACAAAGGCTGCAAACTCACTAAGGTTTCTTCTGATTTCTTCTAGTGTAGGGAAAAAAAAAAAAAAAAGAAAATTGCATCCACTATGCTGGGCTTCTGAATGTACTGTGAACACTATAAAATTCAGGGAATAATGAGGAGAAATGTGTCATTAGGGCCTACCAGGCAAACAAAAAATGTATGCCAGGACCCTTGTCAGTGTATAAGCATCTGGTGAGCTATGCTGTCATTAGCATACTGCTGTACACATGTAGAGAGTATCTTGATTAAAACAACTCCTGGTGCCAGTGGATCAGTTCCCAGAAAAGGCTCCTTAGCCAAACTCAGATTTGTCTCCACAGACTGCGGTCACCAAGAAGGCAGATCTGCTGAAGGCTGGAGTGTCCGCAGGGAGTATCCTGCTCGGAGGCTGCTGTGGGAATGCTGGAGCCTGGGGAATCCTGCCAGGAGGCTGTGGAGGGAATGCCAGAGTCTGGGGAGTGTGTGGTGTCCGACGGCAGCAGCATGGCTGTGAGGAGGCTGCAGGCTGTGGATCCATCCCTGCCACCTCTCCCTGTATGGTCCCAGTCGGATTTTTGATGTAGCCACCACCTCTGCTTGGCTAATACAGCATGTCTCACACCAGGGTAGCCCCAAGACTTGTGGTTTGCTTGTTCAAAGGCTGTTTGGTCTCACTTTTCGGTACTGCCGGCCGTCAAACCTTCGCTTTTCTGTTTCTGCCGCTGGAAAGAAGAGCAGAGCAGGATTAATCCCCCCTGACTCACACTCACAGTGCTGCTCTGAGTCCCACGCTCAGCTCCCCACAAGGCATGTGCAACATTTCCTGGGAAATAACAGGCAGCAGCTTGGAATATCACAGGCATTGTTCCATCCAAGCAGCTCTGGATGAATGTCCTGGGCAAACAGAACTCAGTCTTTCTCATCAGCGATTGTACTAGGCTCTCAGATTATTAATTAAGTCCTCTTGTTTCAGAATATTTCTGAATTCAAGCAGTTTCTATTTTTTTTAAGACCACTTGTGCCAATACACTGCAATTAAAGCTCCATCAGCTTGTATAAAAATGCTGTTTTTACAGCTTCTGTAAACCAGAAGTAAAATCTCAGCTCAGCTTGAAAGATGAGTAAGACTCAGAAAGTCTGGCAGTCGTATTTGAGTTCTTTTGCCCTTGTCTGAGAAATGCTCCTGTCTAAATGGAAAAATGCCTAAAAGACTTTGTTCTCCTTTAAAATTTAGAGCCCTCAGAGCCTGAGCTCTTTGATCAACAAGCCTCAGTACTCGCCTCAGAGCTGCTGAGGGGCTTTTCCTCCAAAGCTCTTGGGAGGAGATGGGAGCTACAGCAAAGCTCCTGTTCCACTCAATGGATGATCAAGTGAAGGAACCTTCATTACCCACATATCAAACAATATCAGCACAACTGGTGCTCCAGGGCACTTCCCAACTCATTTTAATGATGGAGTGGCTCACAGTACCCTGCCTGCATGGTGAATTTTTTTCCTGTCAGAAAACTCCCTACTCTGTGATGCCATTTGGGCAGGTTTTGTCATGGATCTTGGCAGGGAAAAGAGGCACTGGAAGAGGTGTGCAAGAAAGGAGTGCAGGGCCATTGTCACAGGCTGCAGGGAGCTGGACCAGCACTCTGACTGCTGCCCTGGGCACTGGACTCTGCCCTGCCAGGCTCCTGAGGCAATGCAGATGTGCTGAGAGACAGCAAATGGGGGTACCTGAATTCCCACCTCCCCTGAGCCTTACAGAATGAGAGATGCTCTGTACACAGAAGTCCCCAATGGGCAATAAAAAGGCTTCACTGACTGTGTGTTTAATCCTCCTGGGTGCTTTTCATGACAGAGTGATTCCTCATAAAATGCCAAGCACATCCTTGATGACACACACGTGACTGGGAGTTCCATCCCAGAAAATGAACTCATGCACTGGTGCTGCAGAGCCTCGAGCTGTCCAGCCCCAAAACATTTTGCTGCAGTGTAACCCAGGCAAACTCCTTTCCAAGGAAGGGCAGATCCCTCCAGGGAGAGGTGTTTGCCAACCTGCTCCCTTCAGGGGGTTATCCCTGGGCTCTGTGTCTTGCAAGCAGCTCCTTTCCAGTATCCAAACTCGTGTGGTTTTTGGTGGACTCCGCAAGGATGAGTTTTTACTGCTTGTGGCACACACCTCCCTCCAGCCAGCTGTAGTGAATGTGTTTCTCAGGATAATGATTATGCCACAAGCATTCCCAGTGTTTCAGAATTAAGCTGCTCCTTAATTATAATGTTTGGCTTATTCAATTATAATGTTTGCTGTATCAAGCAGGTAACTGGAGTTTACCTCTTTCATAGCATCATCTATCTGTTTTAACTCCTCGTAGTGGTCCCTGGATTCCCACAGAGGCTGGAGCATCACCTCCTCCACTTCTGGGAATAGCTGGGTGGAAACAAGAGAAAGAATATCAGCATTTCCTTTAGCATTCCTTAACCTGCTGCATCATTTAACTGTACATGCTGAAAACGGGGTGTGGAAGGTACACCCCCATTTCCCTGGATAACCAAACACCTAGTGGGGCACATACTGAAGCTCTGCTCTCCCCCTCGTTGGTTTCTGGCCCTGGGTGACTTTACCTTTGTCACTGTCTCGAACATGGGGATGAGGACGAACTTGAGGAACCCGATCTGTGCCGTGGGTTTGGTCACTTTGTCGCGGTCCATGAACGGTGCCACCGGGAGCCCCTCGGATTTTTCTCGGTCGCTCTGGAACAAACACAGAGATACCAAACATTAATCCTGTCTAGGAGGCTGCCAGGAGAGTGATGCACCAAGCAGATCACCAGCCCTCAGATACAGATCACAGATGTGTTTGAAGATAGCACAGAACAGTGATGTGCTTCCCTCAGGCCAATGTCTCTGCTTTGTGGAGAGCAACACTTGAATAAAGAGAATTCTGTTCAGTTATTTCTGCTCAGCACCAGCATCAAAGTGTTCACCTCCAGGCTTACTGGGCAGCTGATTCCCTTTGCAAACCCACTGGACTTGTGAGGTAAAATATATCAGAGCATTCAGAAAGCTGGTAATGGCTCTTGCTGTTCTCAAAGAGAAGGAATAGTTCTGTGGTTTCCTCATCGCTCTCCAGAGAGTGATTATTTTCAGCTATTCAACCAGAAATTATATCTTCTTCTTTACTAATGATTAAAAGAAAAAAAAAAACAGTTGCATCCACTTGCTTACTGAGCAGGTTCTTTTGCTGGCATCCTTTTCTGACTTTCTGTAGTAGAAGCTTTCCATGGAATCATAGAATGGTTTGGGTTGGAAAGGACCTTTAAGATCACCCAGTTCCAACCCCCTGCAATGGGCAGGGAAACTTCCATTAAACCAGATAGTTTAGAGCCCCAGATGGGACTGTCAGACAGTGAAGCACATGTGAGATTTGAAAATAGCAGAAAATGGTGAAATTGTGCAATTGCATCTCCCACTCTTACCTGCATAAAATACTCCTCCAATAAGCAATCTACCCAGGGCTCTGCCACTTCCATCGGGCGGACTTCGTTGGAGATGTCACAGCATTTTATCAGTACCATCTTCAGCTGAAAGAAGATAATACTTCAATGCTGCAGTCCTAAAGCTGGCCCTTTTCCCCCTTTTCACAACCCCTGTCCTTGCAATGCCCTGGGAGGCAACGCTTTCAAATAGGAAAGGCCATTTCAGGATTAAACCAGAGGTCTTAAATGATCTGGATCCTTTCTCCCTCTCTCAGTTGCTCTGTTTAAATCACTTATCCCCTCTCTTCCTTGGTTTCCCCCTCTGCAGCACTGGGATGTGTCACAGTGGGACATGCACTTATCTGCTGCATGAAGAGATTCAGTCACAAAGTGACCATTAAGTTTTTTGTGGAGCACTCAGAGGCAGCTGGGAAGAGATTTCCCTGGAAATCAAAGACAACTGCACTGGGAAATAGAGGAGACTAGAGGTTTTACTCTTATGGATTTTTTTTTTTGCCCTACAGTTAATGACGGTAAGAATTTGTGGCCTAATATAGTAAAATTTTTTATTTTCCTGATGGGGCTTCAAGATTTCTAAAGCTGGAATAATCTGTTTAATATAGAGCACTTCCAAATTCTAATTATTTTTTGGTGGAGCAGAGAATATAGGAAGGATTCTTTTTTGATAATATATATTAAATCTTGGGGTTTAAACAAACAAATGTTAATCTACAAGCTTTCACTCCACGCACAGAAAAATAACAATCCACAAAACCTCCTTACACAGGTCGTGTGTTCTTCATTTGTGTAATCAAAGTTTTCCATTTTTTCCTTGAAAGAGTCCAGTATTTCTGCATGTCTCGCCATGTCTGTAGCGAGGATTAACGTAATTATCCCCTAGCAAAGAAAACATGTTCACATATTAACTTGACATTCCTTACAAAGTCTGCCATTGCAAAGCCAAGTAGGGTCTGTCTTGCACACGAAATGCCTCAGATGCACTGAACTGCTCGTGCTGGAAGGGAAAGTTTCTGACTTGGGACTGCCAAGGAAATGAGAAGACAATTATAAATAGTTCATGGTACACGAGGATCATGGTTTTATGTGATATTCCAGAGACGCTGAGGTTTTTCCCTTCTAATTGACTAATTGTAGAAAAGCAAACTGTACAACAGGATTTTAAGAGCTACACTCTGGCTGCCAAGATCCACTTTCATCTCCTTGGAAGGCATTGCGGGTTTTGCTGCTGACTCAGTGGCCCTGAGACAAAAGTCACGGTGCGGGTGCCAGCTGTGCCCATCCTCTTCAGATTAAGGGCTCTGAAACACTTGGATGTGGACAAGGAGCTCTGTATCCTCCTTCTGTGCAGAATTTATGATGGGAAAACATGTGGTTAATTTAAAGTTGTGGGTTTTCATACAGAACAGTCCATTCTGGGCCCCTGCCATTTCCCACACACTGGCTGAATCAGGAACTCCAACCAGCCCTTATATTGCTTCTTCACTCGGTGTGTAAGGAAGGTGTAATGTGGCAATTAGGACTGAATTTTAGCCCTTAGAGCCCTAATGGCAATTGTAACACTGTTCAATGCCTCAGAGATCACTGTGGTAACTCCCAGTTCACCAGGGCCTCTTCCAGCACTACAAGTGCTCTGCTGTTGCAAATCTTTTCCCATTTTGAAGCCCCTCTTAAAATTAATACAGTGTTCCCTTAAAGCATAAACTTCTGCCGTGAGAGCTTAATCCTTCCCCAGTCAGAGCTAACTGGATCCTCCAACAATACAAATATCTACCCCCAAAATGTCATAGGCTTTAATAGTCAGGATGTACTCATTATTCCTCAGCAACGCATTCCAGGGAGTGCTGCTGTGGAAATTTTGCAAGAATCCCTCCCGGATCCTTCCAGTGTGAGGGGCTTTTTCAGCCCTGCCCTCTGGGGAGAGTGAATCACCCTCACCGTGGAGCAGGGAGGGTCTGTGGGCATTTATAACCTCAGGAACGGCGCGTGCAGGAGCAGCATTCCTTACCTGTCTTATCTGCTTGAATTGGTCCTGGTCCACGTTGGAGA
Organism: Brachypodius melanocephalos; assembly: GCA_013398615.1. Lineage (NCBI taxonomy): Eukaryota > Metazoa > Chordata > Aves > Passeriformes > Pycnonotidae > Brachypodius > Brachypodius melanocephalos. The sequence continues at coordinate 12,192,529 of VZSR01000920.1, forward strand.
AGATGTTGAATTCAGGCTGGGAGAAGATCTGGAAGGCCACGGCGCAGTGGTGGTTCTCCAGTGGGGAGATGTCGTTGTAGCGCACGGCCAGCTCCGTCCGCGCGTTGATCTGGTAGCTGAGGGCAGGGAAAGCCGCGAGGGAAAAACCGTGAGGGAAAAATCTCCTGCAGACACCCGCCTGTCGAGGCACTCTTTGATATTTCTGCTCTTTTATGAGGGGGCAACACCTTCCCCCAGGGCCCTGCGTGCCCCAGGCAGTCACCGGTGCATCAGCGTGAAGAATGTGGGACAGGCCTGCCTTGCAGCTCCAAGATTTGTTTATTATAAAAGCAAAACGTAAAACGCGACCTAGCTCGAAGACAGAGCAGAGGCTAGCACCTAAAAATATCTAAATGAAAAGTGAAAGAAAAGGGTCGCTATAAAAGAAAAATGAAAGCAAAAGTCTGTCCCTCAGGGCAGGACAGTGGGTTTTAAGGGACTGCTTTGGGGGCAGAGTTCAGGGTAAGAATCCAATAGGGAGAGGGGAACGAGGCGGGGATTACAATACTGAAACAAATAAAGAAGCAGGACAATCTAAACAACTAACAAGGCATCGAAAATTGGCAGATTGATAGGGTACAGTGTAGAAGAAAAGGCAGGGAAGGATTGACAGCTACATAGGTGAATGCAATCTAGACAGTACTAGCAGTACTGGGAAGGGAGGGGGTACAATTTAGGACTAAATTATTAATATAGGGGACAGCAAAACAACCTATTTAACATAAAAACACACTGCAACATCCGCCAGCTGCTCCAAACTGTGGAGTCCCTCGCACCTCTTGAGGTAATTACCTTGGAAGGATCTACCATAGGATTTTCCTGCCTAGGCTGAAAGAGAGGATTTCCCCCACGGAGCCCTGCAAAACTACTGCCAATCTACCTTGGATTGCTTCCCCCATTGCCCACTTAACCCTGCCCACCCCAATTGTTCATCCATCATCCCCTCTATAGGTCACTGACCTTAGCCTTGCCCTTTTTACAGCCCCTATGCCCTTAGACCATTGGTCCCTTTGGCTTCTTTTTTCCCTCACCAAGGTCAGGATGAGTAACACAAGAAATGAAGATGTAGAGTTCGGACTTGGAATGTTTATTATCTCTTATCTATTTACTGTATTTACAGACTCACGTGCCGTGAGCTCCAACTAGCATGCTAGGAAAAGGAGGTAAAATGGAGAGCTTCCCTATCTTTACCAGGTCTTTTCAAGGACAACCTGCCCAATTATGAAATGCCACCTAAATTATTTTTATTTTAAACCAAATAACTAACTACTCGAAATCTGCAATGCAGACACCACCAACCAATTATAGAAAACTACCTGAACTTATGAAGAAGAAGGAAGAAGAAGGTGAAGAAGAAGGACTTAGACAATACCCCAAATCCTCCATCTTAGGAAGGACTTAGACAACACCCAAAAGCCTCCATCTTAACCAACACATATTACTATATACTAAAATCTTAAATCTAAGTTTCTAGCATTCCAACAGTCCCTGACTCCTATTTGGGCCTGTGCACACTACATGGCCAGGTCTTTTTGTCCCTGATCCCTTGGGCGTGCTGGAATAAACCTTGCTGGAATTTGTCATGCAAAAAGGCCCTTCTTGCCTCTCCTTGCTGAGCCTGGCTGTGGTGTGTGTGATGTGTGAGCTTGACTGCTTTGCCTGAATTCTCCCCAAGCAGCTTTTCCACAGGAGATGCTTATTGGGATACAGGTAGCAGCTCCACCACCTAAAAAGCACACTGCTACACCAAACCATGCTGCTTCCTCTTGCTTACATTCTTTTCAGTGCTTACTCAATTAGCTGCAGCTTGGGGTGTTTTAGGTTGTTAGTATTAGATCAGATTTTCAGAGAAAATAGATATTATTTTAATATAATCTCAGGCGCTGATTCCCCTCAGTGGATGAACATTCACCGAAAAGGGTTTTTTTCCTTCTTTTCCTCTCCACTTTTCTAGTTTAGAATGACATAGAACATAACCAGAAGGAACTCTTTGTGTTTGATTCAACCACCACTAATGGCAAATGCAGAGATTCGCACTGATCCAGGTCAGAACTGGGTTCTGCCCTCATTTAGTGAATGGTTACAAATAAATGAGATCCTCTTTCACATGCACACAAAAGCGTCTGTGGGCCAACAGCAATAATTTCCTCACATGAAAATAAACAGAGTAAAGTACACTTCATGATTTATAATTACGAAATAAAGTGTAAGCTAAATCCCCCTTTGCATTTTACTGTAGTTATTCCATTATAATAATTTATAGATCTGTTACTAGCGGTAAAGTATTTCACCTTCTTTTTTCAGGAGTTGAGGGGAAAAGTGTTGGAATAGAAATCTGAAAAAAAAAAGGTTTTCCTTACAGAACCAAGGACAGCTGGCAAACCCCAACCTAGACCTGAGCTCTGCTTTGCTCCATGTGGGAGTGACCAGCAGGGCCTTGGGAAAAGGTCAGGCTGTTGGAAGGAAAACTTGATCTACTAAAAAATGTCAGCCAGTGTTACCTTCCCAATAAATTTTAAGGGAAGAGAAAGCAAGAGAAGAGACTCACGTATTGTTATAGCCAGGATGGTCCAAGTCATGGCACACTGCTGCAGTCATGAGAATCAAAATGTCAATCTGGGAAAATTTCTCCTGTAAAATACAAAACATGAACATAGTAGTATGATTTCTACTTCCCCAATATCTTTAAATTAACAGAAATAAAGAAACCAGATGTATTTACTTTTTGAGAGATGCAAATCTGAGCAAAACAAAGCGTTTTTCCTTAGGTGAATTTACTTCAGTCAAGGAAGGGAACTCTGCCTTCCCTTCCAGTAAAAATGACTCAGATTTGCCTTTGTTGCATTAAATAACAGCAGCTCAGAGGAGGCAATTTCCTTGAAACTTGCTATTACTGCAGAGATCATATAAAAGCACTGAGACATTAGTACAGTCTCTTACAAGTCATTTGAGCACCCTGATTTGTTAAAGGTAGGGCTGGAGGATGGCTCAGTTGCCATTGCATTCTGCATTAACTAAAGTTAGGGAAAGAGAGAGAAAAATCAAATATTGTGTTCCCACAGCTTTTGAATAGCATGGACTTACATTAAAGTAAATTTTTCTTCATACTGCTACTGGCAAGAAAACAGACTTAGGCCAGTAACTGATATGTGTAACTATGGAGAAAAAAGGGGGTTTTTAAGTGAAAAAAAAGCAGTTTTGTAAAGAAATGAAATGAATATATGAGTGCAGGTTATCCAGACAGTGGAATTAATTGATGTCTATAGTTTTGGACAAAATAAAGGTCAAATGTATGTCCTGCATACAATACATGCCAGGCTACAGGACAAGCACAGGTAAAAACACACAGTTGGAGAAAACCTCTTGTGGGAATATTTTGTGTCCTGAACAAAGAATGTATCCACAGATCATAATTCAGTAGGGGTTTGACTGTCGTTCCTAAATGTTTCACTCCATCACAGTACAAACTGTGGACATCCAGGAGGTGAAGTTACCATCCCAACAGCCTCAGAAAGCTTGGGGTCAGGAATGGGATGGCTGAGTGAACAGCAGGAAATGCAACATTTCTCCCTGTGTGCCCAGGGACTGAGCAAGTGCAGCCCCCTCAAAGGCCACCGCTTGCCAGCAGGCTGGTGGCCCATTTTGCAAGAGAGGTGGCTGATGTTTCAGGATGGAAATGGAGTGGTGCCCTGGAGGAGGCTGGTACCTGGAGGCTGCAGAGCGAGATCATGCTGTACATCATCTGGGTCACGCAGAAGCAGTGCCGGAAATTGTGGAAGGGATTGTTTCTGTAGTTGTCGTGAATACACAGCTGCAGAGAGAGGAAATGGAGCTGTCAGAGCTGGCAGAGCTCTTTACCAAGCACTCTATATCCTTTAAGGAGTCCTATGGGGCCCAGGATTATTCTCTGCTAGGACAGAGTGACAGCACAGGGCCTCTGACATTTTCTGCCTTCCTGGGTGAGATTTCTGTGTTCCAAGAATCCACCAGCAGGTAAAGCCCACAGAAAATCCCCTCTTACACCAGCCAGCAATGGGCAAACCTCCCAGAGCAGCTGCATCTCAGACCTTAAGAGAGGACTCTCTGCTCTCATGATGAATTTCTGTTTCAAACCTTGCAGTGGCTAAATGGTGACCTTGGGGACTGCAAAGGGCTCAGAGCCCGCCCCTGTCCCCCTCTCCTGCTGAATACAAACTGCAGCTCTGATACCTTGGGGGTGCAAACGTGGCTGTCATTTCATTTGCCAGTGCTCAGAGATGGCATTTTGGGACATGCTGCTTAGCAAAGGGAAGATGCGAATGCACACCAGGCTGGAGCACACCTGGGTGTTCCACACCAGTCAACCTTGGAGATACAGAGCTGCCATGGTCTCACAGGAGTTAAAGTGGTTTAACTTTCTACAGATCCTGACTTGGTTGCTCTCATTCCACAGGCAGGATAAAGCCTGTCTGTCCCTGTGTCCAGGCTAGTGCCAGGCTGGCTGGCTGAGGGAGGCTGGCACAGCTGGGTTGGCACGTGCCAGGGTCATTATTCCAATGCTCCTCTGGTTTCCTGTCCCTCACAAAGCAGCCAAGAGTCAGCAGCACTGCTGGACCCTTCTGCTGAATCCCATGCACACGCTTCAGTTACTGAGACTGAATTATTGACATGGACAGAATTCCTGTCCCCTTCCCCAGCTAAATCAGGAATTTACTTCAGGAGTCCTCACACCCCATCAGTATCAAACACTTTAACCCATCACCTGACTTCTAGGAAACCTCAAAGCCCTGGATGAGGTCAAGAGAAATGTGGTATTTCAATGCTTATTCCATATTGGTGGGTTGCATTACAACAGCTGCACAGATTATTCTGCAGCAAGGATTTTAGAGACACATTTCACTATTTTAAAATTAGTTAGGAATGGCACGATATGGTTGTCAGCCAGGATCACAGGGGGTATCTCACAGCCTACATGTGGACACCTGTGGCACTGCACAGACCTGCATGCATGTAATGTTCACATCCAGCACTGGAGCCCAAAGTACCCCAGGGGACTCCTGACTCAGAGTCAGACTCAACTGGGTTGCATTAATCACTCTTTCCTCCTTTTTCTGGAAGACTTCTGTAGCCAGTTGATGTGGGAGTAAGAAGGCCAGGATAAGCATGAGGTGGCTTTTTCTCTCCCACTTGACTTCACAATGACGCCCATACTGTAGATACTGGGGAAGTATCCCACTTTGGAACAGAGCCCTTGGGGCTTTTAAAAATCATCTTTGTTTCTGCAAGAAGATAGGAGACCTCACTTTGTCTTACCTTTGTAGAAAATACACAACAAACTCCCCTTTTGTTGCTCAGAGTAAGGCTGTCTTAAGTGTTAGTGCTGACAAATTGCTTGGAGACACAAGCTGGGGGAAGCTGCCTGCAGCAGGGTGTGTGGGTGGGCTGTTGGTGTGTGTTGACATATCACCTTGCTTCCCATGTTTTTGGGCTGTGAAACAGGAGGAGGAGACCTTCTGGTTTGTCTACTCTGAGTTCCCCTTGTTTGTGTCGGGTTTCATCCCACCCCTTGTCTTCAGCTGCTTTGTAAGGTCAACGCCACCCAGCTTTTCATTTGCCTTCTCCGGAGAGAGAGATTTACCAGCTTTTGATAATTTTTTTGTGTCTCCTTTAATGCAGTCATATTGTTTTTTCTAGAAAGGCTTCACCAGTGGTGGGAGTAAATTTCAGGTGAGCCTTCTGTGGTGACATTTTATCCCTTATTCCAGGCTCTGCTCTGCCTTGTGCCTCGTTGTCTCCCTCCTGCAGCAGGACACCAAGCAGTGACAGCCCCATGTGCCTCCTGTCATTGCTGTACTGCAACACGTGATGAACCCAGCCCTTGCTTTGTATTTTCCAGATTTTGTGACATTTTTTAGGAGTCTACATCCGTCTAAAACAGTGTCCTCTGCTCTCTACAAGCTCCTCAGGGAATTAAAAGACATTAGTGAGATGTAAGTCTTTAGTGTAGGAATCCTATGAAACATTTATGTGGTGAATTCACACCAAGAGGTGTTTAATTATTGTCTCAATCAATTTGTGAGACACAGAGGTAAGCTTTTGCTAGTTATAATTCTTCAGGCTATCCCTAGATGCTTTTTAAACAATGGTTAAAATATTTACTGTTCTGTGGTTCTCTAGGAACATGATGGGTTTTTTCTAAGATAGCCAAATATATTCTTCAGCTTTTTAGCAAACACTTTCTTATGCTCTCCCTTGGACCTGAAAACCCATTGCTCTTTAAATATTCAAGTGTTTCTTCCTTAGACATCTCACTTTTGGTATGATCTCAGCTTTCTCACATTTTGCATCTCTGCAATATTCTCACATCAAAGACCGAAGCAAAGAAAGTTACCTTCTCAGCAATTCCTTTTCCTTCCTGACTTGCTCTATTCTCTACTCCCTGTGATTTAGTACATTGAGTGATTATTGCACATATTGGCACTTTTTAGCTATATCTGAAGGCACTTTTCTTGCCTCCATTTACAGTAGGTATCAAGAGCATTCAGCAGAAATGAACTGCTTTCAGTAATAGAAACCTCAGCAAATGAATGCAAAAGAGTTAAACAAGAGCCATTTGTGACCACGAGAATGCAAACATTTTCTGAAGTACTTAATTTTAAAGAATTTGTATAGACTGACTGCTTTCATTGGGATTACTCATGCGAGTCATGTTAATTCCATGACTAAATGCCTTGTTTATTGATTTTTTTTTTTGAATGTGAAAAACCGCAAACACCAGTGACTTGAAATACTCACCAGCCACCTCTTCAACGTGATGGGATTGATGTTGAAGTCTTTCACCAGCCCAAGGTCATGGTACATGTGCTCCAAACAGCTCAGCATCTGCAGCCAGGAACAGACAGGTTATGGAGATATCCCTTGAGGACACCCTGTGAAGTGAATCCCCCCCTCGCAATCATCAAATAATTGCAGAGCCCTCTTTAGATGAAAGAAAGATGTTCAAAGATTGCATGATTAAAGGCAGTGCAAGAGGGGAGACAGAAAGAGAGAGTCTGAAAGCTTTTTGAAGCAGGCACGCTGCTGTTGACTTCACAGGTTTTGTGCAGGGCTTTGAATGTCACACCAGCACTCTTCAGTAATTGTGATTCGTGTGTGCCACAGCAATTCCTGCTCACAAAAAAAAAAGTATTGCCGTTTTTCTAGTTCAGCTGGGATGTGTCCTATAGCTCAGTGAAACCACTGGGAGCTTTTCTCTGGCTGTACAGGAATGGATCAGGCTCTAGCTGAATGGAAAATGACAGCAGAAAAGAAGAGATCCCTAAAGAAACATTTATTTCAGATATTTGTCAATGCCTTCTTTCTTTATGACTTCTTGTGAGCTGCAAACTCCACTATCTTAGCTCATATTTCTTCTTTAAAAGATTTCCCATTATAACTCTACAAAATTGCAGCAGTTTTGTGATTATCTCCCTCGTGGAGACTGTAACTATGAGTTCCAATACCTGAAATGCAAGGGACAGGCTGCTCTTTTGAGACAACACCTGCTCTGCAGTAGCAAGGGGGATGCAGGGAATTTAGCACCAACCCCTCACATCTAATCATCCCTCACATTTAATCATCTGGGCTTGAAAGAATTGAAAACAAATGGTATTTATAACCTCGAGTGTTTGGGTGCTCAAGAGCTTCCACCAGTCAGAAATGAGCAGGTTTCCTGGAGTTCAGGAGTTTATGTGTGTATGCATTCCCGTTTCTGAAGGCCAAATCTGCAGGGGGATGGAATGTGGCCATTGTGTTAGAAAATGCAGCTCTCAGACTCTAAACAGATCCAGGGGTTTCAACATGATGAGTATAATGTCACAAATACAGCCCTGGAGGCATTTCTAATTAGTTTTCTGTTATTTAGGCTCTTCGAAACTCACCAGAAAAAATATTTAACCTAATGAAACTTTATATTTATCCAGGGAATAAATGTAAGTCATGGAGTAACAACAGGGCTGATTTTGAATAATCCAAGCAGGAAGAGACTTTCCTGCAAGACCTGAGGGACAATGCCAGGAGCTGCATGCTGCTCAGATCACACAGGCAGCATTTTGCTGAAGATCCCCTTGTCCTGGTAGGATATATGTTTTGCAATAGTTCCATAAAAGACTTTCCAAGACAATAAACTTTACCCAGAAGTGCTGAATTACCCTTAGCAATGGAGCTGTTGCCAAGAGAGCTTTGGGTGAGTGACGAGGCAACTCTCAGTCCCAAAACTCCTGAACACATGAGAATCTCAGTTTTCATGTTTAGCTTTCTTGGTCAGCAGCAAAAGTTTGGATATGGGGCTCTTGTAAGACTAGGAAAATGAGGGGGCATTAGAGAAGGAAGACCCAGGCTTGCTGCAAAGCTGTGTTTACTGAGATGCAGCAGAGCACATTATTCATTTGCTTACAGATGACCAAGGTTTGCGACCTGCCTGTCCCACACTGAGCGCGTGGGCCAACACTCAGTGCTAAACAAGCACTGACAGAATTGAAATATTCTCTGTAAACATAAAGTAGAGCTGAGAGGGCGAGATAAATCCATATGGTGCTCGGCTCACCACAGCTTGTGTGGAATCTCATTTCTGAGCAGACTCCTCCTTTGCAGGGCAAGTTTAATCTCCAGACCCTCCTGTCTGCCTTGTTCAAGCCACCACATAATGTTTCCTAGCCCTCTGGATGAGTTACTGTGCTGAAGTACTGTCCCCCAGCCCACTGGAAACCGTGGAGAATGGGTTTTGTCTCTCCTCATTCTTTCTTAATAGTCAGGAACAGCAATAATCCAGCAGTGTTATGGTGCACCTGTCAGACTGTAATTCCCTCTTGCTGCAAAGACCTGACAGGCATTTATGGCCATGGAACAGAGAAAAGGGGATGGAGAGGGAGCAGTGGCTGAAGAAGGGAAGCTCTGCCAGCCTCAGCGAATGGGAGATGGACCTAAAGCCACCAGAGAGCTCTTCTACTGTTCTTCAAGACACAGGAGAGGTCCTGAAGGGAATGTGCTGCTCCTGTGGTTATGGTATGGGGTGTTTTTTCTTGTCATGCTGAGCCAGAATTACTCTGCCTGCACAACCTCTGAGAAGCCAATTAGGGTGATTGCTGCTGGGGGTGCTGCCAGCACTGCCCAAGCCTTCCCCTGGGAAAAAGCCAGCACTAAACCCCTGGTTTAGTCCTGTCCTCCATTATGTTTTTCTTAAGTGAGATCTGCTAGTATTTGCTAAATCTGGTTTTGCATTATATTATAAGCTTTCCATTTCTAGCATCCTTCTCCTTCATTCTTCCAGAGGTTTACACATAGACCTTCCAGAACCTTCTGCAGTACAAGTGATGAACCATGAATAACACTAATAACAGGGAGAAGAAGAAAATGAAACCATAAGGAGATACTAATTGGCTGTGAATGCAGCCTTGCAACCTCTCCAGAACAAACTGCAGAAAAAAACCCCTTCAGCTGAAGGGGTGTGAATCAATGCCTGCACCTCTGCCTGCTGCTTTATTGATTTGAGTGGAGTTATTGATGATGTGCTTAAGCACACACTTCACATTGGGATTGATTTGTTCAGATAAAATGGTATGAGAGAACTCATGTGGCAGTAATGACAGTGCACCAGTTGAGGGACTTTACCAGGAAGAGATTAAAGAGCAAATGAAGAGGGGCCAGGATAGGATAAGCAGCATAATCTACCTGGCATCTGCTAGGAAGAAGCACTGCATTTCTGATGTGGCATGGAAATTAAAAAAAAAATAGAGAGTGAGGGGCAGAAAAGGGGAAAAACCCCGCAGAGTGTCTCAAAGGGCTCTTCTGGCCTTATTGTCTCCCAGAAAGTGCCAACCCAGCTGATGTGGCATCCTCACCTCGTTGGGCTCCCACAGCCAGACATCAAAGGTTGGTTTCCGCAGAGCCTCGATGGTCTCCTGGGACAGCATGTACTGCAGGGAGAAAGGCAGGAGGTGTAAACAAGGGTGTCCCTGCCATGGGAGTGCTATTGGCACATCCTTGGGGCTCCCAGGGTTCCATTCACGAGGGGTTTAGCCACTTTTCCCAAGGAGAGAGCAAATGATCTCTCCTTCTGGCCACCCAGCCTCCTGACCCTTACCGCCAGCTGGCAGCTGCTCACTGGGGCAGATCCTTGTGGAGCAGAACTTGGGAGAAAAGGGAGAGTGAAGGTGTAAAGGAGAGGATCATGGCTGAATCCAACACAGAGAGTCAAAGGCACAGGGCACAGACCCATCCCTGGCTGCACTGCTTCTGCTGCCTGCAGAGCATCAGTGGTACTCGAGGCTGCCAGTTAGGGAGGGGTGGTGTGAAGTGTCTCTGCTTGCAGTGCTAGATTAGCTGGTGGGGATGATATGTTTATTTTCAGATGATTTATGCTCTCATTTCGAGTGTTTTTTCAAGAGTGCCCACAGTTTCAAATTGGTTGTCAGCCTCCAAGATTCAAGTGATTTTTTTATCATTACACTCAGAAGCCTAAAACAAAATCAAGCCCATTCACCAGTTGTGGTTGTATACAAAATGAAAAGAAAAGGAATGTGTAGAGTTAAAAGATATGGGGATATCAGGACTCTGCAGATTCATCTTTTCGGGATCCTATTCATCAGTGGTTTTGGGACTCAAAAACCTTGTGGCTTCAGTTGGCCCATTTACCATGGCTGTCTCTAGTTTGGGTTTACTCTCCTGAGCAGGTGAACGACAATTTCTGAGCCATCAAATTGTTTGATACTTAATCCAAGGAGGAACAACACAGAAGAATAATTTTTCTTCTTCAGAAGGCAAGGGGTTTGCATTTACATACACAATTCACATTTAGTGTGACTTTCTGCAAGAAAACTGCAAATTAGCAGTGCAGATTTGATGTTGCTGTGACATCTTCCTTCATCCTCACTGACACTGGACAAATCCAGCACCTGACAACTGATAACAAATTTTTCAAATCTCCAAAACCCCAAACTCCTGTGAATTTTGGTCTAGGAATAATGCAGAAATACAAACTACCAGTTTACTCTGCACTGGGTCAGTGCAACTCTTTGTAGCCTTTATTCTTAATTCAAGATCTTAATGCAGCAGTCCATCAAAGTTTAATCTGACATATATACTTATTAAGGGGGGAAAAAACTGGCTTAGAACTGTTGTGTTCTGTGAAATCATGTGTTAGAGTCAGCAGCACAAGCCTCCTGGGCAAAATTTAATTGAAAGAGATGGAAGTCCCACAGTCTCTGCTTCAGTGGAGGTCACTTTTACCAGGCAGAGCAGAACAAACACAATTTACTGCCCTGCTGGGCTCTGAAGACAAATGTGCACAGAGGCATCATGCACCTGCATCACACAGGACCGTGAGGATTCAGCAGGGCTGAGCCAGCTTTGGTGTGTGCAAGGAGATGCCCACAGTTAAAGCATGATTTGCAAATGTGTGAGCTGGTGTTTTGTCAAAATCTGAGCTGGGCACTGGGCAGGCATAACCAGGCAGCTTTTAATAATTCTTGTGGGCAAAGGCTGCCAGTTCTGGGACCACAGACCCCTGTGCTCTTCGTGGTTTCAGCCTCATTCATCACTGTGGATTTGGACTTGTACTTTCCCAGGAGACATTTTTCTTCCAGCATTACTGTTTTCTCTAGCAAATACACTAACTCATTTTCACAGGGACAATGAATCATTCTGGAGAGACTCAAGTGTTGCATTTTCTCTTTGTTTCCCTAGGTGAAGCATCCCCATAAATTACTTTTTAAATTAAAAAATAATCTATTAGGAGAAAACAGGCTGCAGCACTACTTTCAATCAGAACCCAGCATTACAGGGTGTTTTTGATTGTTGCTATGAGCGTGGAGAATAAACAAATATAACTAGACAAAAGAGCATTAAATGTTGATGAATGCACAATGTTCATTAACATTTCAAACACTAATGAGCTTTCAAGTATTAAAGACTGCTGAGAATTAAACTTTAAGTCACCGTGAGCAACTGACAGCTTTTTCCATTGGCTGACAGGAGTTTTGGATCAGACCTGGGGTTTAGAATCACTAGGAATTAATGGCTAAGGAGTCAGGCATTGTGAAGCAGCACTTGTCAGGATGGCAGTGGGAATATGGGAACAGCAAGGACTGTGTGGTACCTTTGGGTAGGATGGCACATCCCGCCGGGGAGCTGGCCTCTTGTTTTCATCCAAAAAGCTGTACTTGCAGGGACAGTTAGTCCTGAAATGGAATATTCATCTCTTGGCATTGCGGGACCAGAAGCACAGTGCCTCAAAAAGTGCCAGAAGTGCTCTGGTCTCCCAGTAGCCACCCCTCAGAGAACCACCCCACTCCACAACCTCTCCCTTTCTAATGGGATGTTGTTCAAAATGCTTTGAAAGTGTGACCCCCTCTTTTAGGATTTTCTCCCCTTGTGCAACACCCCTGTTGCCCTTTCTTGGTCTATCTGCATTCAAGAGAGAAGCATCTGAGTTCAGGCACGTATCCATGGATACACAACCACTTCTCCTTAAACCAAGTAACTTCAGTGAGCAGCTTGCTGTCCATGGCAGGAATCCCTCTCCAGGGCTGCCAGGAACCATGCTGGGTATGGGCATGGGCACACTGTGCTCATTTACTGCTGGAGGCACCCTCTGAGCCTTGCTGCAGCCCATAAGAACTTCCACTTTGATGATGTGGCCTCCTTGGCTGCTGCCCCTCATATGGGACAACAGCAGAGAGGCACAGACTTGGCAGCCAGCTCTGCTTGGCTCCCTGATCCTGGAGAAAGGGAGCCTCTGCCAGCAATTACAGGTAATTAACACTTGCCTGGTTATTAACACTGCCAGTGCTACTCTTCCTTCCTCTGCGTGTGGAAAAGCCAAGCTGATGCTTTCCCATCTGAGCAGAGGCCCAGGGGGGACCTTGTCACTCTCTACAATTCCCTGATGAGGCTGCAGCCAGGGGAGGGTTGGGCTCTTCTCCCAGATGACCTCAAACGGTGCCAGGGCAGGGACAGGCTGGACGTTAGAGAGAATTCCTTCACTGAATGGGTGGTCAAGCATTGGAAGGGGCTGTCTAGGGATGTGGTGGAGTCCCAATCCCTGGAGGTGTTTAAGGAAAGCCTGGCACTCCGTGTCCTTGGGCTGGGTGACAAGGTGGGGATCAGTCACAGGTTGGGCTCAATGGCCTTGCAGAGGTTTTTCCAGGTAGTCGAAGTCCACATGGACTTTATTAACTCTCATGTGAGGCTGATCTTCTTGCATTTTGCATTAATTGAGTCATGGAATGGTTTGGCTTGGAAGGGACCTTAAAAATCATCCAGCTCCACCCACCCTAGTGAGGGATGCTGCTCACTAGGTCAGGTTGCTCAGGGCTCCATTCAGTCTGGCCTTGAGCACTTCCAGGGATTTATCCCTGGAGTCCTAACATTTGGATTATCCTCTCTGAGTTTTCAAGCCCTCTGCCAAAGGAAGCAAAAAAGAAACCTCCCAAAAGAAGCCAAGCAAAGCATTCCATTAACTCTGTTTGTGCATTTTTGATTATTATGTTTCGCATTGTATCTCTTTTGAGTGATTCTCTTCTCTGTTGGGAATTAGTCAATGTCTCTTTTCTCCTCTTAACATTGATGTCTGCTGTCATTTCTGGTGGCAGTGTCTGAATCCTGTGAAAGTTATGTCATTTTACAGCTCATGGTGGTCAGCTGACTTCAACCAGCTGCCTTTTCCTGCCCTGTTTAAGGAGATTCTCAGTTGATGAAAAGCTGTCTTAATAGTTTCTAAAGCTGTTTCCTCAGAACTCCACTGTGTGGGGTATTAGTAGGATAAAAATAGTGAGATTGGGGCATTCCTTGCCCTAATTGGAGCTGACTGCCAGGGTTAGCTGAGGGTCAGCCAGCTATCTCTAATTCCCAGCTGTAGTGGGATATTGAAGCCTTTATCCCAGCACACTGGGGAACACACCAGAGCCAGGATGCATCAGACCTTCACAAATGTGAGACTGTGTCTGCAAATGATCATGATTTTAAATGACACCATAATGCTATTAGCATCTGCCAGTGGTGAGTGCAAAAAGCAGACAAGCGAAAAAAAAAAGCAGTTTGGGGAGGATGCAAATGGAGCTGGCTTTGCTTTTCTGAACAGAGAGATGCACAATTCACTGTGCTTTTACAAACCTGGCTGCCCAGCCTTACTCCTCATTTGGTCATGTAACAGCAGATATAAGGATAGGTAAAGACCCATACAGCTGTGTACACTGTGATCTTATTGAAGGAATACAGGCACTCACACGTATTTATGTACATTAATTACGCTTTGGTGGGATCCCTAATTGCAGCCACAGTGCATTATCTAGCAAATGACACTGCACAATGGATGACAGGTCTAAATGAGAGCAAATACATTTCCACTTCCCTGGGATGCCTCTGTTCCAGCACATTTCTCATGCCAATGGAAGAGGGCTTGCTCAGCCACCCTGGAGTGCAGCATCCCTAGGCTGGGGTCACCTCAGGCTGCTGACCTGGCTGCTGTGGGGCTGTGGTGGCTTGGGAATAAGGAACCTCAGCTCATTCCTCAGCAGCTCCTGATGGGAGCCACCGAGGAGCATCCTCTCCTCAGTCTTGTATCCACATCTGGCTGCTGCTTTGGGTCCCAAACCCACAGGGTGCAGATAATCATGGGCAGAATTCTGGGCAAGCAGGAGGAGCTTTTGAGCAGCTGGGAGGAGGGAGATGCAGCTCAAGGTAACCAAGAGGAGCTGTGAGAGAGCCATATGGAGGCAGCACCAAAGTGATGCTGAGCAGAGCGAGCTCCTGCGAGAGAAGCTGTGAGTGGGAACTCAGAACAAGCCAGGGTGGGTGTCTGTGACCAGCTGAGCCCCACACCTATCTTTACACACAGCTTTCCAGCCTCACACCCCGTGCTGGCCTCTGGCTTTTGGAGCCTGTCACATCTCACCACGAGCCCTGGGTGAAGGTGACACCCCAGCTGGAGCTGGCTGCACTGAGCAGATGGAACACTCCCCACTCTGGCTTTTCTTGTTAACAGGTGGTTGTTTAGACCACAAAATATAGATTGGAAGGTGACAGGATCTGGGATGGGAATTAGTCATAGTTGCTGGGACAGTCTTGTATTTCTTGATGTGGTGTGGTGGCAACTGAGTGAACACAAACTTGCCACAATTTCTTTTTTTGGACCTAATTCCCTGTTCACCTGTGCATCAGTGTTCAGCTCTGCCAGCTCCCTACTACAGCTGAAGGAAAGACACATGGGCACACACGTTCCTCACATCACACCCTGCACAAATCAGCACACATGCTCTTGCATTTGCTGCCAGCCTGGGCTTGGATTTTTCTAATGAGATTTCTTCACCCACCTCAACAAGAAAGATGCAAGTCACAGGGCAAGCTGTACTCCACACTGCTGGGATAAATGTGGTGCACACATCTGAGGTTAATAATGTTACTCTGTGTCTATGCTAATATGACAGCTGAACTTGGCTTTGGACTTCATGGGAATGAATTATCATTGTGCCTCCTGACATATTTGGATGGCAACATTTATAAAAGAGAGTGATTATAAAGCCTGAACCTCTTAGCACATCTCCCATTGCCCTTAGTGGGAAGCAGTTTTGATTAAAGGTCGGACAATTTGACCCCGAGACTGGCAGGACAGCACAGTTACATTTGCTGAGAAAAATCCCCTTCCACCCACATTTTGAGCAGCATGGTATATTCCTCTCCAGCAACCTTCCCAGAAGTATTCCCAACCTCACAGTGATGATTTGTTTGTCCTGGTGGGGCACTTCAGTGACACAGGGGGCATTTTCCAGCTGAGACCACGCACCGTACGAAATGCAATTTTTTCTGCTGGTGTTTTAATTACAGCAAAACCGAGCTCCAACATCACAATGAGCCCTTGCATTAGAAAGTAAATTCCCAATTTCTCGTTGAATTTGAAACGGATGATTTATAATAGCATGAGATCATAATTAGAGGAGCTGCTACATATTTGTTTGGTAATTTCCCAGAATATATTGGAGCTGATTCGAGTGCTAGCTGGTTCCCAACCAAAGGCTGTGCTGTGCAGAAGTTATTTTCTCATTGTCTCTCTCTCTCCCAGTAAATCTGGATAAAGAATTCCCATTCTGTATGGCGACAAATAACTCCCAAGACCTTTTTCTCTATTCCCATGGCCCAAGCTAATTTAACTGGTGAATGGCTATAAATCTTCAAGTAGTAAATTAAAAACCACTGCCCTTGATGGTTATTGGTTTCCTTGCTCATTTACTTCCTAGCCCAGGAGATAATTCTGTGGAAATTTTGCATTAGGGTTCGAAACCAGACACTTTCTCCTGTGGTCAGGTCCCAAGCAGAACTTACCTGCTGCTCCTTGCTGCCATTTCCTCCCTCATCTTTTTAATGTCGCGCTTGCATTTCTCAATCTCCACCACTTTCAGGCCTTCCACTGCCAACAGAGGGAAACAACAAGGGCTGTTACCATGGAGAAAAGTCGCAGGATCTCGTTTCACAATGGTGCAGAATTTCAGAGAGCTCTGCCAGTGGGGTTATCCAGCTCTCACAGGCTGCCTGGGCTCTCCCACGGGCAGGTGCTGCCAAAGCCACAGATCTTGGAAACCCACGGGAATCCTCTGCTGCCAATGCAGGTAACAGATATAGCCAAATTCACTGGATGGCTATAACATCTCAGCTTTTCCACCAGCTCTTCTGGTGCCTTCACTTCTCGGCTGTAGAGCACGAATCAGAGGAAATCCTGAGCAGGAACAAAACCCCACTCCCGTGATGGGATGATAAGCGCGGCTATGCAAACACGTCCCGGTAGGATTAGAATTCCCATTAAGATAAAAGGTTTTAATTCGGAAGTTCCTGCAGAGCATTAAGGAGCACTGAGAGGCATTGCTGGATACTGAAAAACCAGAGTGAGAAGGCAGGAGGGAGAGAGAAAAATGTTGAAAATTCGGGACTAATGATAGGGTTGGGTTTTTTTTTTAAATTATCGAAATCCTGTCACTTCTTTCTGCCGATCAATTCTGTAATCAAAAGTTATTTCTACATGCAGCAGAGAAAATCCTATATTTCCCTTCTGCGTGTAATTGTGAGAGCCACGAGGCAAAAAGTTTGATTGCCTTTTTATGCAGCGGGGCGCTTTATTCCCCAGTAGCCGAGAGAGCCCAAAGCGTCAGCGAGAGTGTGAGAATAATTCTGCCTTTTCTTTCCCCCTCGTTGAACTGTCAGTGTGATCAAGGACACTGCACCATTTATTACCCCCATGTCATCCACATGCAATGATTTCACAGCCCATTTGTTTACCCAGCTCGTTGTTTGCACGGATGAGCCGCGGCACAAGGGAACGCGCCATCGGAAAATCAGCGTTCAGCAACTTTCTCAGTCTGGATCACACCTAGCTGGGGAGCAGCATCTAAGTGGTGAAACCCTGCCCTGAAGGGCACAGCTCTGGAGATAAGCAGAGACCTGGGGTTTGTTTTCCTTTATGAGAGTAACAACAAAGATTGCAGCTGGAACTGGGAAAAAGGAAGGAGGTGTGTATGAATTAAGCCCAGAATGCCACACAGTAGGAGAGGAAAGGGAAAGGGGGTTGGTGTCGCCCTCGGTTTCATATATTTTACTTTGCCTTCTGATCTTTTGCTTTGTCTTCTGATGTTTATAGAATTCGAGGCTGAGTTCTCACACTTTCTCTTGTAAACAATGAAATGTTTGCATTCTTCTCCTCCAGGAGGAGCTTCTTGAGTGATGGTGATGTTCACCAATGAAATTGAAAAGGTGGCAACACCTGGGACCAATCTTTGGTCCTTCTGTACAGTTGTATATATTGGAGTCAGAAATTTGAAATAAAGAAGGAGAACAGAGAATTCCTGCTGACCTCGAGCCTCGCCCTGCCTTGTCTTTTCATGTCCTATTGCGACAGGTTGGTTTATGTTTGTTTACAGGGATGCCTTCCTCTTAAAAATCCCATTTAGACATTTTTTTTTTTTTGTCTGACATTGCTAGAGGCAATTTCTTTGGGTGTTCACAACGTGGTGATGCAGGCAAGCTGCTGTCAGTCCTGCTTACTGGATATCTTCTTTCTGCACACCTGCCTGCACTTTTTTGGGTGCTTTGTTTAACAGCTGATGATCAGCTGCAGCTGACCTGCACGCCCTATGCTGCTCTGTACCACGCTGGTGCATTCACCTGGGAGAAATTCCTGGGTAGCCTATTTGCCAAGATGTCTAATTGCTGGCCAATGCCTATTTGAAGAAGTGGGAGCCAAGCAGAGTTATCAGAGTGACAGGGAAGTGGGGCAGGCAACTGCAGGGAGGAGTTCTGGAGCAAAAAGGCAGTGCTGAGCATTGTTTTGAGTTGCATCTCTTTGGTTTTCGTCCCAAATCTCTCCGGGGGAGCAGAGAATTTACATAATTATTTTCTCAAGGTAGATGTGAAGCGCTTACAAATTGCAGAGGGCTTTTTGCCAGCTTCCTTGTTCTTGTGTGGGCTGCTGTGCAGAGTAAGTCAAGCCACGGGACAAAGCACTCCCAGTGCTTGCTCTGCATGGACTCATTTTCCAAGGGGAAGTGACAAGCTTTAGCTGGGATTTAAAAAGCAGCTATAAGATTTGGCTCCCTGAAAACACATCTCTGGTGTGGTCTCTAGGCAGGAATGGGAAGGAAGCTGAAAATATTTCATGTGAGGTGCAGATGTAGTGCTGTCATGAGCACTTATCCCTACACAGTCATCCCCTCTGGGGAAGAAATCCTGGAGAGCAGATGTGAAAGTGGTGGAAAAGGGATCTCTGAAGGAGGCAGGAGAAAAGGCAAAATAAAAGCATAGTTCTTTCCACATTTGGCTTGCAAATGATAAATGGCCATGTCATGTACACTGATTAAGGGCCCATTACGTTATTCTGCAGCAAGAAATACCTCCTGAAAAGACCCTGTGCTGTCTAAAGAAATGCTTGGGCCGAATCCAGCAGTGAAACATGGCTATTAGAGCAACCTCTGGGAGCCCAGCTCAAGCAGGGATGTTGGACCCTCCCTCTCTCCCACGGTTTTGCTTCTTAAACATGACAGCCCGGGGAATTATTTCAGAATGCTGCAGATTGGGCTCTGTTGCAAGCTCTGGAAGTCTGATTTCCAGCAGATGGGTGCACTTGCAGACAGGGAGCCCCTTCCCACAGATCGCTCCATCAGCAGTAGGACCCACTCAGGGGGAGAATCCTCCTTTGGGGAGCAGGGAATTCAGTCCACCTGCATGGCACAGCAGCTCTGGGCAGGCTGCCTTCCCCAAACCAGCAATAAAGTGATGGAGTGGGCAGGTGCTCAGTTTTTTCCTGCCAGGAATGGTGTGAATTTCTTTGGTTATCTCCCTCCTGTGCTGTGAGCTGCCTGTGTTGAGAGGCAGAGTGTGTGCCAGGGATGCCAGGGGTTCACCAGAGGCCAAAAGCAGCCCCTGGCTGGCTGGGATGGTTGCTTGCTTGGGCTGCTAGGGGGATACAAAGACCCACAGCTTACCTAATCCATGGCATTTAGCCCTGAGGAGTGGAGTTGGTCAGAAGTTTCACTGAAAATGCAAGGTGACTGAGCTCATTTATCTTTTCCCTCTCTTTTTGGGATCAAAGAATAAACCAGCAGAGCCTTGGGGGAAGCAGCAGTCAAACAGAGGAGGAGGAATTCATACCTGGGTTCTTTTCTGGGGGGTAGGCAAGCTGCAGGTTGCCTCCTCCATGGACATCTCTCAGCATCAACAGCCTGAGGCTGGGGTGGCCACAGGGAGAGGTTTCCCTGCAGCTGCTCTTCAAATAAGGACATTTCTTCCTCTCCCTGCTGACAAAGGGATCAGTTCTCCCTGAGCAGCTGTAGGGTCAAGGTAGCTTCTGGTCAGGGGAAGTTTCAGGAAAACTACTTCTTCCATGAACCATGAAACTCTTTTTTTTTTTTCCCAGCCAGCCTTAGTGGGAAAGTTCTTTCTGCAGTTGTAGAAAGCTGGGAAAGGCTCTCCCTGCTCCTGACTTCAGCACTGAGCACCCTCAGGGATGTGGCCTTTGGAGCTCAACTGGATGGCAGCACCTTGCTCATAACCCTTCCCTGCCTCTCTGGGACCTGTGCTCTGCATAATGTACTGAAACAACTCAAAAGCATCACAAGGGGAAACAAAACAGCCCAAAAAACCCAGAAAAGAGCTCATTAACTGGGTGAATTTAGTTTGGCTGTTGCATTGTAACAATATGGTTGTGTTATGGTGCAAGGAACGACTGAGGGAGCTGGGGTTGTTTATCCTGGAGAAAAGGACACTCAGAGGTGCCCTTGTCACTCTCTACAATTTCCTGAAAGGTGCCTGTGCTCAGCTGGGGTTGGTCTCTTTCTCCAGGCAACAACTGACAGAACCAGAGGACACAGTCTCAAGCTGTGCCAAGGGAAATACAGGATGGATATTAGGAAAAAGTTTTTTACAGAAAGGATGATAAAGTATTGGAATG
>VZSR01000920.1:12213110-12223242 GCA_013398615.1 Brachypodius melanocephalos
TGATTCTGTGATTCTGATTTTGTGATTCTGTGATTCTGATTCTGCGATTCTGTGAAGGATTGCACTGACAGCAGAAGGAGGGTGTTACCCCAAGAATTACAGACCAAACACCCCAGCGAGGGTGGGATCAGGTTCCCCAGTGTTAGAGCATCAGGGAGTGCAGAGGGATGGGAGGTGCAGATGGGGATGTGGGTGGTGGAGACCCTCTGCCACAGGAGCATGGGAACAGCAGGACGTGGCCCCAGCCCCCAAAGCTCTGTGGAGGGCTCAGCAGCCCCTCAAAGGGAGGACAGAAGGAATTCTGGATGCTGGCAACACCAGCCAGCCCACCCTGGTCCCCACACCAGTGCCACCACAGGCTCCCACCATCCCCACGCCTCACCTGTGGCCTTTGGGGCTCAAAGTTGGCCAAATTACGAGGGAGTAGAGAAAGTGGAGGGGCTGTGAGGAGCAGGACAGGTCAGAGGTCACAAGGCACCAGTTCCCACTGTGATAGGAATAAAGGGACACTCACATTCAACCTTTTTCTCCAGCATTGCCAAGTGATTAGCTACTTCCGTTTTCAGCTCATTGATTTTAAAAACCCTGGAAAGAAAACCCTCATGTATTAATGTTATACATTTAATGCTCTACCTACCCTAGGTGCTAAGAACTTCTGCTAGAAAGGTCCACATTTGTGTCTCTGTCATTTGATCTGCCCAACCACATTTGTCATAAGGAAAAGCAAATTTTTCATGGAAGTGCTAACACTGGGGCAGAAAATACACCCGGGTTTAATTTTCAGAAAAATTAACAAGTGTTTGGGGTTTTTTTTTATGGCCATGGGAATGTACTATGGCTCTACAACACTTCATCTCCCTTTCTCTCAGCAGTGACTTGCTACTGTACCCCCCTCTCCCCTGCCCAGGGAAGCAAAGTTAAACTGATAATTGTTAAATTGATAATTCATAATTGTCCAAGAGCAGCGTCTTGGTGTCTGCACGCTCTGAAACCTCCTCCCCTCCTGTCGAGTTGGGCTGGTGATTTGCTGGGCTGTGGTGGGACTGATCTGCCTCATTGAAACCAGCTGGGATTAAATAAGCAGCAACACAGATGTTGAGAAATCCTCTCGGAGGAGAGACATTTTTGGGTGATAAAGGGGAAAATGAAACAAATCTGATGATTTGGCTGTTCGACGAAGAAGCATTTCTTTTGCTTCCTAAGAGGGAAGGAGCATTTACTACTTGATCTCCTTTTCAGATCAAAGATAATCAACAAAATTGCTTTTGGTTTAAGCTACTGTATTGCTGTCAGCAGGAAATAATGTGTCCCAGACCTAAATTTGGCAGACAGAGTGGGATTTGAAAGATCTCTTTAATGCCCCTCTGCCTCCTGTGAAAATTTCACTTCAGGCTGATAAAAGAAATAACATTTTAAATTAATAATGCTGTGCGGTTTCTTACCTCGAGAACTGCTCAGCAATCTGTCCCAATAAATTCTGGAACAATTCTTCTTTCTCTGAAAAAAAAAAAAAAAATAAATAGAAGGGAGACATGATAGGAAAAAAAAAAAGAAAGGAAAGAAGACACCTTCAACCCATCTGCAAAGTGGTGTCCCCAGGCTTCCAGTTCTGATGGTGAGGCCAAAAAATTGTTTTGGTCCTTTGAAGAGTGACAGGGTTTGGGAATGACTCCTTGCCATACCTGCCTTCCTCTTCCTGCAGATTACAGTCAGGCTTTCTCAGAAGTTTTACTTTTAGGAGGCTGGGTCTCTGAGAGGAGGCTTGTTTTAAGGCAGCATTATCTGGAGAGGAGACCCCTTTCACAGAGCTTGGGTGGTTCACCCAGAATCCCAACTGGCTTTTGAAAGTTCCTGCTCACAGTCAGTGTCTCTACACGACCAGCACACCGTGACAGTGTCCATGAACAACACCACAACTCAGGAACACAAAACAAGACCCAGCTTGCCTTTCAGTTTTATCCTAGACACCAGTTTTTTCTGGTACAAATGCCTGAGGATTGTGCTGCCTCCCATAAACTCCAGGCAAACATGAGACGACAAAGTGCTGTCCCTGCAGAACGAGGTCTGCCCTTCCTGGTTTGTGGGATGGACACAGCAGGGTACAACTTTCCCAGGCTCTTTTCCCTTGAGAACACAGCTTGGATGGAGCTGCCACAGGGATCCTGTTAAGATCCCATTGTTCCCTGAGTTCCTGCAGCAGTGGCCACCCTGGGAGCCCTCGTGGCAGCAGCTCCCAGCTCTGGCTCTCGGGATCTTCTGCAGGCTCAGGAAAGTCAGCCCGAGGAAGACCCAGCCTCTTCCCAAGGTAATCACAGGATTGCAGTCACCAACACAGGGAAAAGCAAATAATCCCTCAAAACACAACCCTAGATTTCAAGGGACAGCACACTTTGGGAAGGAATAAGTATGATAGCAATGTTTGCCCATTTTTTAGCATGTCCACAAAGAAAGGGGAAGCACAAATCACCTTCGCCGAGCCCTGAGATGCTGTTTTGGGGTTGTTCCCTCTTTCCCCCACCAGCTAATGCAAACTGCCCCAAGGTGCTGCAGTGATTCCTGCACTGGGGATATTCTCAAGGAAAGGAGACATCGAGTGCACTCATCATAAACATATTGCAGATTACAGAGCACCTATTTATACCCCACACAGAAACACCCCGCTGGCATTTCTGCAGAATACTTCTTGTCCTTCCCCGAGGGAACACGATGCCTCACGAGTGCAATCACCCGGGTAAAACACATCAGATAGAAACACAGCCCAGCATTTACCATTTACTTCCAAATAATAGCTCTTGTACCTGTGGAAAGGATTTGCAATTCCTCGGGTATTAGAGACGTCAGCAATACTTGTCAAGAGCATTCACACCGCTGGTCAGAACAATTTGGCTGTTACCCCCTGTGTCTCAAAATTGGAGCAAGCATTCTGTGCTCTGAAAGTCTCAGATCTAATTCCTTTTTTTTTTTTTTTCCCCTTTTTTTTTTCCCTCCCCCAGCTCCCGGCGGAGTGGCTAGCAGAGAAAACAGATTTGTTCTTCTCACACAGACCCATTTTCCAGTTTTCTCACAAAATCCGAGCGCTGAAACAAAGCAAATGCTGCGTCCTATTTAAGAGAGGAGAAAAAAAACCTTACCGTGGGCAGCACCTGGGGTGGCACCAAGTCCAACAGTGAAAATAAGCAGAGAAAGCAGAGAAGCCCGTGTCCTCTCCCTTCAATGCTGCTCAGCCCTCTGACAGTGGCTGGAGCATGCCAGAGACTGACAAGTTCCCTATAAACACTGTTCTAGTTTTAAAAAAACCAGAATCTTACTTTCACTCCCTCCCCCTGTCAAAACTCACTCGGAGTACTAGGAAATTCTCTTCCAGGGAACAGTCAGCTGCAATCTGATGTTTATGGATGTAATAAAAGACTTTCAAAATGAAGATGTATGTTTTTATAACCCTAGGGTGCAGTAAAGATATATGACTAAGAGTGGCAGTTCGCCTCATCTTAAAGAGACAAAGATCCATTTCTCTGCCCTGTTCCTTTCCGAGGGGGAGACCTCTGGTAACCCCTGTTTCTAAAGAAAATAAGACATTGCTCTGACGTAATTTAGTCTTGCTTGTCCCCTCCTTTGTAGAACAGGAAGGTTAAGTGTGCTTTTGCTCCCTTCATTACCCTCTGCCTTCTTTTATCTTACACCTCTGGGCAGGGCTGAAGCCCCAGGTGCACACAGACACCTTTTCCCTCGGATTGCTTCATTTGTTTTGCTGTGATTCCCTGTCTGTAAAGGAAATCCTGCTGCAAGCAGCCCTGGCAGCAGCTCTGGGTACTTTACTGAGGGTCCTGTTGCAGCATCCCTTAAAAAATTCTTTCTTCTCCCCTTCCCTTCCACCGCAAATGGTGGAAGGTAAAATGTGCAATGTTTACAAATGCAGGTGTTCAGCAAGTCAGGTCTTTGCACAACACCCTGGGTGTTTTACAGCTGACAAATGACAATGAGAACCATCTCCACGTCCAGAAGATGCTGCAATGGTTAATGCTGGGCAGGGGCCAGGCCAGCTCAGGCTTCCCCAGGCTCCCCATGGCTCATTCCCCAGCTCGCTGCGGGCACAGCGACTCCTGCTCTTTGCCCTATGGCCTCTGCCAAGCCCGGCAGGGAGCTTGGCCAGAACACTGTGGAGAAAGGAGCAGTTCTGCCTCGTTCCCAGCAGGTTCTGGGAGGAAAGGAGGTGTGGGAGGACACGGCAGCAGCTTTTTTCCCTGTGGCCGGGTGGGATGCTGGCAGGGAGAGCTCCCCTTCCCTGCCAGACCGGCACCAGGTGCCCGCTGAGCAGCTCAGCTGACCCTGCACTGGCACAGATGGTTTATTACCCACGGGCTGGCACCCTCTGCCTTGCACCACCCTGCTCAGCAGTGCCTCTTCCTCCACCCTCTGACCCTCTGGGATCATGGCCAGGGAGCCACCTCCATCCTCCCATTCTCCCTGGCTGCCTTTGCCACCCTGGCAGCCTCAACAGGCTGTGGGCAGGGAGTCCATGGGGTTGGGGGGATGGCTTGGCTTCCCCCTGTCTTTTCTGCTTTGGCCAGGCAAGGCTGGGAGGGCATGGGCATCTCCCTTTCCACGCCAGCATCAGGCTGGTGAATCCCTGCCCTGTTTCTCACAAATGCTTCTCTCACATACTGCTGCTTCTGGCTCAGGCTTCTGTCTGCGTTTCACTTTCTGTGGTTTGCTTCTATGAAGGCAGTCAGAGCAATTAAAAAAAAACCCACAAGCAGCCAGGTGGACAAAAGCCTCGGGAAGGGGCGGATTTCAAGCCCAAGCCCACGTCCATGAATCTGCCATACTGAGCCCCAGATTCACGTAATTCACAGCTCAGGTTAATTTGGGCAGCTGCATGCAAATTCCCCATCAGGTGAGCGATCCCAAAGTCACATCCCAATGCACGCATCCATGTGGGATGCACGTAAGGAGCAGCACGTGGGAGGAGGATTTTTCTCTCCCAGTCTGTGCCTTCTCAGTCTTGCCTGAGCAAGACTCTGAAAGGAGAAGAGAGAGATGCCAGAATAAGAAGATTTAGACACAGTGACAAGCTTCTGTCGTTTTACCAATACCAAATCACACAAGATTTCGGGTATTGAATCATCCTGGGGGAAAAAGCATCCCTGCAGATCTCCAGTGCAGCCACTGCTGGGCTTTGCTGCCCTGACTTTGGAGCAGTAGGAAAGTCCCTGGGAATGTTTTCCTGTCCTTTCAAGACCACACTGGGTCAGGCTCACTTGACCTCCACAACAGCTCCTTTCTCTGCAAGATCAGAAACGCAACAAACTTCAATTTTATCCCTCAAGAGGGTGCTGCTAATGGGGTTTGTTCATTTAATTGTCACCTCTGTCAAATCTTTAAGTGCCTGAGCCCTACTAATTAGAGCAACAACAGAGCCATCAATCTGTGAGTTTTGAGCCAGTTTCAGCAGGAGGACACGGACCAGAGCCCTTCTGCTGTTGGGAGGGAGAGGATGCTCACTCAGTGGGCTTGCGAATTTAAAAACCACGGAGAAAAGGATTTGCCACAGAGGTTTTGATGCTTTGCTTGGATAGCCGTGTGTCTTCTGGTCCAGGGCCATAGGAGAAGGGACAGGCTGTGATCCAGCAGCTTCACAGGCTCAGAGCCAGCCAGCTCAGGCCTCCCTTAACCCTGACCCTGACCCTGACCCTAATCCTAACACTTGCAGACAGCTGACCCTGACACATACAGTGCTGCTGCATCCAACACTCTCTGGAATAATAATTTTTTTTTTATTTTCAACTCTCTCCCATGACAATGGCCAGGAAATGAAGAATTGTTTCTTAGCAGGACTCCAGTGGATATCTCCTCTGCTGGATAGAAGCCACTGCTTATATTTTTCCTACCAAAGGATTATATTTCCCAGTCCCACCTTTTCCAGCCTCTGTTCCCTGTGTCATTCTTCTGCAGCTGCCTGGGAGATTGCTGAAAAGAGGAGCTTCACCTCCCACCACTGTGAAAATTGGGGTGACCCCCTTTTTGGCACCTATTTGGATGAGTTGCTTTGGGAAGCAAAATCATGCAGACAAGAGTTGTCTGAGAAGTGAAGAATAGAACAAAACTGGGTTTGTTTTTTTTTTTTTCTTTTAATGAAGAGGAACAATTTCCCACTCTGTTTATTCTTCCTACTGTCAGCAAAATGTCAGGAATGCTTAAGATTAATGACAAGCCATGTGAAAAGAGAAAAAGATACCAAGGAACATTAGTTCCATCACACTCAGCTCAACTTTCTTTCTCTTTCCATAGCAGACTCTGTCTTATGTTTTGACAATCTATGGCCAGAATTTTTCTTGCCCTTTTCAGCTCAGATCTTTGGAAATCCTTGTTTTATGAAATGCAGGGAGTGAAGGGAGATCTTGCTGACACAAGTGAGCTGTGCTCTGCACAAAGCAGAGCCATGTGCTGTCAGCTGGGGATGAAAAATGAGGGCCTTGGGAGAGTGTGAAAAGTCATCTATGGTCCTATAAAAATATACTGTTAGCTTCATGTTAGGGAAATAAAACAAAATACATTCTAAAAGGAGTATATTTTCTAGAAAGCCCCTCAATCAGCTTCCCAGCTGGTATAACCCAGTGGCATTCCCTGGTGGAGTCATGCTGGCCCCATTTTCTCGGACATGGGGCACTTGGGGACTGGTTACTCACACCAGCTGGGACACAGAGCCTCGTGCTTCACCCCACCTTTTCTGGTGAGATAATGCAAACAGTGTGCTCCCAGACCAGGAGAGTGATGCTGCTGCTGCTGCTGCAGGGTTTGCCACAATAAGGAAACAGTTTGGCAGACAGCTTCTTCCCCTTCACAGCCACGTGTCCCTTGGCTGTTACTACCTCCTTCTGGCAATCACTGACTTGGGACCTCTTTATGGCTTGTTACAAATCTTACTGTGGGCAGGTTCATCCCCGTTCCCTACCCTCCGTGTTCTCTTTGCTCTCTGTTCACCTTTGCTCCCTGCATGCACAATCTCCCTGCTGTTGCCTCTCTGTCTTCCCCACTTTCTCCTTTCCAGATGTTTCTGCCAAGGCAGATGCCTCAGAGAACAGCCTCTGCTCCCTGTGCCTCCCCTTCTAGAGGAAGACAGTGATTTTAAACACTGTTTTCATCCACAATTCAGGACCCTAAGCCAGAAGATGAGGTGGGACAACTAAAACATCATCTCTCCTATCCCAACAAACACCCACTCCTGCACACTGCTTTTTCCAGCCCCAGGCTTTCTGTCGTACTCCTGTTCTGCCTGTCCACTCTGTGTTTCCAGCACAATCATAACCTCTTGCCCTTTGTCTCTCCTATCTTCCCACTTGACTTTTCCAAGGGGTGTCCCCAGCTGATGTCTCCTCTCCTGCTGCATCAGGCCAGCCTCTCCCTGTGGCTCCAGAGCGTTCAGGCTGCCCTGATGCGAGTGGCAGGAGAAGCTGCAGCTGCACAGATGAGAGAAACCACGAACCAGATGCTCACAGGAGTTGCCCCAGGGCAATGTTCTTCTCCAGTGGCTGAGCTACCAGGCTGAGCATGAGCAGGCAAGGAGAAGTGGGAGGAGTGGCACTTCAGGCACTGCCTGTGCCTGGGGAATGTGCTCCAGATGTGTTCTTTCACCCAGGCTCTCCTTCATCCTGTCAGGTGAATTTAAATATTTATCACACTTAGAGCTACCATGCCCACAACAGAAACGATGTTCTCTCCTCAGCCATTTGGAAGTAACACGAGGCTCAGATGTTGTGCTCCGCTTTCCAGCAAAGATCTGCTGAGGAATGGGCAGGTTTAACAAAACACTGCAGGACAGGCTTTCATTTGTCTTGTCTGAAAAACCCCCGCTGCTCCATGCAAGACTTTCCCCAGGGCATCAGGAGTGCTGAGTCAGATCAGAGCGAGGCACTGGGAAAGTCTCCTGGACTCAGCCATTCACCTGATCCTCAAATCCATTGAAATTCGGGCACATTTTTTAAGCTTTCCTACAGAACGCTGTGATCAAACGCTTCTTATTCTGCTGCAGTCACAGCCGTGACACCGACATCTTTGACGTCTTCGGGTTTTTGTACCACATAATTTCCACATGCAAATGTTTGCAAATTCAGCTTTAGTTAATTCAGCTTTATTAGATTCAGTTCAAAAGGGTCATTTTACCTGAGAGCTGCTCAGTCACAACCGGTATCACTTTGTATGGAGACCTGGAAGAGTCAGAGAGGGTTGATGTAAGCAACACTCCAAATGGAGTTTGTGTTTCACATCCGTACTCCCTGAGAAATAGGAAGAAATATCTGAATATATTCTAAGCCCTCCTAAAACCTGTGAGTTTGAATAAGCAGTGGGCACTTTTTCTGAACACACAACCCTGTGATTTACTAGAAACAGAATCCCAGAACCATAGAACAGTTTGGGTTGGAAAGGACTTTAAAAATCAGTAAGTTCCAACCCCTTGCCATGGGTAGGGACACCTTACACCATCCCAGGTTTCTCAGAGTCCCATCCAACCTGGCCTTGAACACTTCCAGGGATCCAGGGGCAGCCACAACCTCTTTTTGCTCTGTGTTCATACACAGCTCCCTCCCAGCTGCTGGGGCTCCACCACATGGTGTCAATAAGAGCAATGGCAGTGATAAGTCATAATAAAATATGGGCCAAAGGCAGCAATGAGGAGACCTAAACTGATCACAGGCTTTGAGTTTGCTTTTCAAGTAATTTGCTGGTTGTGCCCTAGCAAAGCAATCAGGAGTGGGGGAACAACAGAGCTCAGAGCTTTGACAGCCAACAGGGAAGGATGGGAACAGATGTTCTACATTAAACACCTAAATGCAGTATGTTTTTTCTTTTTCCTCAGACAATCACTTCTGCTTTAACAAGTAAAAATCTTCCAAACCAGCACGCATTTCTTACTGCCACCCCCCCTCCCTCTGGGGAGCTGCTCACCTCCCACTGCACACAAAAGGCTTCTGCAGGCAACCAACCTCCCTTGCCCTTGGCCCTGAGCCTGTTTTGGAGGAGCAGGTGGCAGCAGGGCTCACCTCTCTGTGTTTGTAGGCATCGTGGGATCTATGGACACCATGCAGTTATCTGCTGTCAAAAGGGAGATGGTCGTGTTCCTGAAAAGCAAGTTCCAAAAGAGGATTATTTGACCTAGAAATGCCAGCTGGAATTCTGTGCTGCTGCAGAGCCATTTTCTCTCCTGCAGATGAATCTTTTCTTCTTGCTCCTGGCCTGGCACCTCTGTTATCTCAGAGCAGAAAGAGTCAAAGCCCAGGACAGGGTGGGCTTGATGCTTCACTCATGTGAAATGCGACGTGTGATCATTTTTGATCTCAGAGCAGACCTTGCTCCCTGCTAATTCGTTTATTCTCTTGACTCATTGAATAATAATTTCTGGTAAAAAGCTGTATTTTGTGATACATTGACTCAGCAGCTACGTATTGACTCATACCACACAAATAACTTCTGGAGCTATGAATGTCTTGAAATTATTTAGTTACTCATTTACCAAAACAAACAAAACAAACATCTTGATGAATATGCGGTAGAAAAAAAATTCTTCTTTAAATACTGTGCTAAGGGTGATCTCACAGGCTCAGATGTAAACCATGGAGATTTACTTTGGCTCCAGGATCCTGGTTGAAATGCAATTTTCCTTTGAAAATCTTCTGATGAAAATAAAATGCCAAATATGCAGTGAACACCCTGATTGTAAATGATTAAAACTGCTGAACAAAGTTTCCTGGGTGATGGAGTGGAAGTATTTGACATCATAGGAAAATGAGAGTTATTAACCTCTCTAATGTCAAAGAGGAGGAAATAGAACAAACAGCAAAGGGCATTAACCCTGTCCAGTAGCTTATGCAAATTCAGTTTTATCTTTCAATCCCCGGAGCCTGTGTCATGCAATAAAACCATGATTAAAAGCCTGGCTTATTTTTCTCCTGCACTTCTCCTGTATTGCAAAGCTGTGTGTCCAGAGATGAGGAATTTGCCTTGCTGCATCCAGCCTGTGCTGCTCGAGATTGTTATGAAGACAGCAGATTCCCCATTCTAGAGGGGATTAAGGGTTCTGGAGATGATTTAGAGAATGGATAGATGGATGGATGGATGGATGGATGGATGGATGGAT
>VZSR01000920.1:12223342-12239628 GCA_013398615.1 Brachypodius melanocephalos
GTGTTACACTGTGCCACCCTGCACCACATCCCAGCCTTTCCCACACACCCACATTTGACGCTGGACCCCTCTCAACGCTGAGATTTCTGCTGGATACTGCTCTTGAGGTTGAAGGGAACAAATTGTATTTGGATTTTCACCAAAATGAAAATTACAGCAGGAGGGATACATGGGCTTTGCAAGACAACATAAATTAGGAAGTACATGGCCTGGGCAATGCATTTGGAGATATTTATACTCTATAAAATGGTTCAGTTGGAGTGCTTTGTGTTTGGCTGTCCCATATCTGGGATTAGATTTTAAAACCCATAAGGAGAAATCTTATTACCTAGTGGCAATACTTCTTGTTGGCCCCATTTTCCCCCCTAAAAACCAGGTTCTAAACATGTGGCTGCATTTCACTCAATATGGACAAAAACGTAGTACTGAGATAAAAGTGGTAGGTGTGCCCAACCTGTGTGTACTCAGGGCTGGGCTTCTTCACTTGCTTTTATTTTAGATTATTTCTCCTCTGTTCTACTCTATTCCACTCTGTTCCTCACATGCAGCCAACACCAATTTGGCTCAATTCCCTGCCTCCACACTTTTCCAGCTCTTGACTGCCCCAGTTTCTTCTTCCAGCAGACTGC
Source organism: Brachypodius melanocephalos (assembly GCA_013398615.1). Classification (NCBI taxonomy): domain Eukaryota; kingdom Metazoa; phylum Chordata; class Aves; order Passeriformes; family Pycnonotidae; genus Brachypodius; species Brachypodius melanocephalos. The sequence goes on from VZSR01000920.1 coordinate 12,223,972, forward strand.
AACCAGAGACAAGCCTGAATGGCAGCTAAATAAATCATTTAGGGCCTGTCTTTAAATTGTTCCCAAAGGAAAGAAACAAAAGTGAAATGAATGTCACAAATGACAGACTTACCTTGGTAACCCTGTTGCAATGCAGAAAAGGTCCATAATATCTTTGGAATTGCAGTATTTACTGAAGATCACCTTCCAAAGGAAACAGCAGCAGCAGAGGGGAAAAAAATGAAGAAAAAGAGAAAGGATAGTTAGTTCCCAGTGAGATATGAATCCTGTTCAGGCATGCACTGGACTAATTTTAAGGCACAGTCTGTAATTTCAATTATCTAATTTGATTTGTGAGCTGGAATATTTCTCTACTCCTGTGTACTACCTCTGTCTTTGTCGATAAAGAAAGCAAGCTCTGGAGACCTGAGTGCTGTTCAGAAGTGGAGCAAAAATGTCTGTGAACTGAGAGCATGGGGTTTCTCAAAATGCAGTGTTGCTACAGGATGAAAACAACTGTAAATTTAAGAGTTTAAGAGCCTGGATTTAGGAAGAAAACTTCCCAGATTTGGGCAGCTCCTGGGATGGTATAAAAGGGCTCTGCTTTTTGGACTGTACCAGCTTACACTAGATTTAAAGTGAGCAGAGCTTGTGCCAAAATTCCTATTGACTGTCATATGTTCCTGCTGTTAGGTCAGAAGCCAGACCTGGAATCACAAACTTTGCCAATGTTACCTTCCCATCTCCCCAAACACCTCTTCATTCCCCCAGCCTTCCACACCACACCACACCAGGAATCCCCAGTGCAGAGAAGACTGAGCAGCACATCCCTCAATCCCATTTTTCTATTCCTGCTATTCCTGTGCCTTTAGTGACACAATTCCATGCCACAATTTCCCCCAAGCCTCCTATGTCCATCTGGACTTGTAGGTCATGGTCCTCCCAGGACCATGCAGTTAAAAACCACTTTTCTGCAGTTAAAAACACTTAAACAATACCATTATAGTACTTCCCATCAGTCTCACTACGCCCCTCTGCAATGTTTAAACTCTGTCATCTGAACTTGTTTATGTTAAATTACTTGCCCTGTATCTTATCATGGGTGAGTGACAGACCAGGAACAGAATCCAGGAGTCCTAATTTGATGTCTTGGATTCAGAGGCACCACACTGCCTCTGAAAGAAAAACACTCAAGAATTCAACAGCAGCACTCCGCATGAGGAGTGTCCCCTTTCAATAAATGCATATTTATAGGATGTCTGTCCTTGTGACTGAGGTCCCTGAGGTTGCTTCCAATCCAAACCCACATCTCCTCTGTTGGGTGCATGATGCACTATCAAATCTTCCAGTCCTCTAAATTAAAATCTTGTTCCTAGTGGACTTATTGAGGAAAAACATAGCCATTGTAAAGCATCTCTGCTGCCAGTGGAAAGAGCAAGTGTGGGTGAAATAAAAAGAAAATGTAGACTTGAGAATAAAGGATTGGGTTTGGATGCTTCTGCCAGTGTTGTGCCCCTTTTCTCAGAGTGACTCTGAGTTCCTTTGAGTGACTATGGTGGAGGCTTTGAACCTGAAATTAAGTGCCTCATTGCAGCCAGAATCTCCTTTTTAAAGCCATGAAGAGCAGCAAGCAGTGGGGATGGTTTGTCCAGAGGCTGCTGGTGTTGATGGGATGGCTGCAGGGGCTGGCAATGGGGGAGCAGGGGTGTGCAGAGGGGCAGCTTCCCTGCCCAGCCCTCTCCTCTCCCATCCCACAGGGAAGAGCCACAGAGCCTCTGGGTTCAGGATGCAGCAGCTCAAAGTCACTTGTGGAGATTGACCTAATGGCAAAAGTCAGGAAGAACAAGAAACTTACATTTTGCAGATGAACAGGGACATCAAGGTCAAAACTCTCCTCTCCTTGCCAGTGTTGGAAATTCTATTTCCTGCCCCACAACCACCCCATATTATCAGGCAGGGTTCCTGTTGCCACCCATCACAGGCATGAAGCATGTGCACATCCACAGATCAGCCTCGAGGTCGGTGACCCAGGAAATAAGGAATGTGTCACCCGGGATGACAGCTGGGAGGAGGCTGGGGGCTGCAGCCGCCCTCCCCGGATGGTGTGTTCAGTGAGGTGAGGACCACGCTGGAAAAAACAAGTCATCATCTAATTGGAGACTCCTCTGAAAGGTGTAGGTGCCAGGAGGTAATTAAGCCTGCAGCCTTGACTGTCAGCCTTGACTTCCAAGTGCTTTAATTCCTGAATTTTCATAGCACTGGTGTGACACGGCTCCTCCAAGGAAATCCCTCCTCACCTGCCGGCGTCACAGGGTGCCACCCAGACCTCTGCCACTGGAAATGGGGAAGTCATGGGAGACCTCAGGGTGTGCTCTGCTGCCAGTGCCTGTTCAGAGGTCAGGGCATGAGAGCCTGAAGGACCAGGACAGTCTGGACAGCACAGCAAGGCCAGGCTGGTCTGCCCTGGTGGTGCAAGGACACTTCAGCAAAGCTCCAGCCTTCAGTTTCCACGGGTGGGGAGGAACCTTCTTACTCTTGAGGGGGTTTTTTTTGGCAGAGAAGAGGACGCTGCAGGCCGCTTCTAGAGGTGGGTGTGACCCACACCTACACTCACACCCACCTTCCCTGTGCTCTGCCCCAGATGGAATCACTCCAGGCAGTATCTTCACAAAACCTGGCTGCTGAGGCAGGCAGTAACTGCTGCTAGGGAAATGGGTGTGTTTTGAAAGTCTCTGTAGCCCAGTGATTGACCCTTGGTTATTAAAGCACAGAAGCAATCAAAGCAATAAAACACAGCCAATGGAGTTCAGAGAGGGCTGAAATCCTGCTCCTGGCAGAACCCAGCATCCTGACAGACTGACAGCTGCTAAAACTGGCTGGCAGAATATTGGAGAGTACAACAACTGGTACATGCAGTAACTGGGCAGATGATGTTAATCGTGGCTGAACAGAGGCTGAAGGCTTGTGATGTGCCAGAAGTGCTATTTCAGGTATTGAGGTTTCTTATTCTGGAAATCAATTATTATTGACCAGGACAGACAAGAGAGGAAAAGATTTTAAAAAAAAATTATTAGCGAACATTAAAGGTAAGAAAGCTGACCTGACTCATAGAAAGCAGTAGGAGCTTTCAATGCGCTGAGGATGAATTTTAATGTTTCCTTTTACTCCATGCAGTAGTGAAAAAGTGGGAAGACAAACAAAGGCTGTGATACTAGATCATGAGCCATCTCCATACCTGCTTTTCAGTTTTCCATACTTGGCATTTTTACTTAGGTTTGCTAAAACTGGACTTGTGAATCACCCACTGCAGTTTCATACTCATCTCAGGATGCTTGTCTTCAGCTGCTTGGGTTTTTTTTTTTTAAATCAAAAAGAACATGCTATTAAAGTTTCCCTCTTTTGCAGCCTGCTGAGCTTTTCTGAGCATCTCCCTCCTGCTCTAAAACACAGCAGCCAGCCTCAGATGTTCTGTAGCCACGTGTAATTGTTCCTGTTATTGTCCACAGGTTCGTGCTCCCAGCAAAGTCGATGCCAGTTGTGCTGATGGAACACAATTGGAATGTGCTTTAGAGGATGGGAGGGCAGCGCTGAGGACTATTGATGGCTCCAGCACAGTATAGGAATCCTGTTTGCCTGGAGTCCATCAGCCCTGGGGGGACATCAGCAGCAGGAAGGCGATGTGGGGACACTGGGCTGGTGGCCACACTTTATGTGGGGCACGTGGGTTCTCCCGTGACCTGCAGAGGCTGACCTGCAGCTCTGAGGACAGGCAGCCCTGGCACAGGCTGTAGGACAGAGCATCTCACCCAGCCCTGTGGAGCTGGCCCTGCTTGGGCAGGTGTTGCCCTTGGTTTTTCATGTTTTTACTTTGCCTTCTGATGTTTATGTTTTTTCGTCCCACAACCTTTGCTGCTCAGCCTGAGTCTCCGTGATCATACATCTCTGGCACTGTCTGGGGGTTTGATCCACGAATTTCATCTCCCTTCAGACCTGTCTCAGCTGTCTCTGACCCACAGTAATCTTGATTAGGTCCCTGCCCTGCTGAGATGTCTCCCAGCATTTCATTCCCTGCATTAATGTCTGGTGCTGGATGATATCCTTGCTTAGGAGAAGACTGAGATCTAACAGGAGACCACAGCAGTTCTGCAGCTGAGGTTAAGATCATGCATGTATAGGGTTTCCTGTAATGAAATTCCAGGTTTCCTCACAATACACACTTAAAAAGTGCATAGTCATGCAAGTCAGCCCAAAAAAAAATCCAGGGATGAACCTCCAGGGATGAAGAAAAAGAGGATACAGAGAGTCTGATGTCACCTGGTGGCACAAAAGTCTCCTGCAAGACCAGTCAACACTTGACACTCAAATTCTGAAAGCAAAGGCAGAATTGAAATCATGTCTGAGCAGAGTCACAGCAGTGACAAACCACGTGGGAAAAGGAAACAAAGGCCCCTGCTTCAGCTTGCAGATTGATGACTAATTGCCAAGAAGAAAATCAGCCACATATAAACCCTGTTAACTGCATTTCCCGTGGATTTGTGCCAGGAGGAAAAGGCTGTGTTCCTGAAAAGCCATGCAGCATCTGCAAACAGGTTTGGTTTTTTTTTTTTTTCCCCTTGAAAGTTAACATGATATCATATTTCTATCCTTGCTGTTGTTATCAAAACCTCTGAGACGGTGGATGGCCCATCCCTGGGAAGATTCAAGGCCAGGTTGATCAGGAGAAACCTGATCAATTTGAAAATGTCCCTGCTCATTGCAGGGGGTTGGACCAGACCCTTAAGGGTCCCTTCCAACCCAATTCTATCATTCTGCCACGTGTAGGGGAAAAAGTGACAGGAAAAGCAGCCTTCTCTGAAAGTTCAACTTGTTTGTGTCAAGGAATTTCCATCAAGATCAAGGAGTAGCCGTTCAATTTAAGTGGGCAACGTTCTGTCTGCCTTGGAAAGCAACGTGACACAAATGGGGAAAAAGCAGAATGAATAATAGCTGAGGCTTTTTGGAGTGGAAATAACATTTTGATGAGGCGTGCAGGGACTGCAAAGTAGGACAGCGTGGCTCGGTGGGGATGCCTGGTTCCTGGCCTGGCCCTCAATTCTGTGGGGCTGGTTTCTTTCCTGGAAACAGTTCTGCTTTTTTTTTTTTTTTTTTTTTTTTTTTGGTAACATTTTCTTCTGAAATAAGGAGCCATTGCCTCTTAATCCACAGTATCTACCTCTAGTCTAGGACAAGGATTAAAAAGAAACCTCTTGGGAAGATCAGGGATCAAGACCCTTGGTGCTCCAGGCTGGCTTTCCCACTTGAAGAGGAGTTCAGATTAAGGACTGAGATGGAGATTTTACTAAAGGACCATTGTGCACAGACTCTGCAGCCTACCAGTTCACAACTAATCACATTATGCTTTGCTTTCAGATAGGATAGGTAAAAACACAGCTTACAAATCCAATTTCTGTTCTATATTTGATCCTCAGAACAGCTAATCCTCTCTGTAAACAGCAAATTCTGTCCAGAACATTATCCAGTTCTGATCTGTTGTCTGTAATTGGGTATTCTTCCAAGATTTTAACTTCTCTTTGATTGCTTTTATTTTACCCTAGTAAATTTCCTAAATAAATAATGTAAAAACATTTTTGAAGCCAGTGCACCCTCAGTTTCCAGTTCTACTTCTTCTGGTTTCTACCTAGTGTCTTCAATACTTTAGCACTTGGCCATGTCTTTCATTCAGCTCAGTGAGCAATGTTCAGAGTCAGGGCTGAAATTGCAGAGTTTAAACAATCTAAATTGCCATCTTTCACTAATGAGGATGGGGGATACTGTGTTAGAAAAGATTCTAGTAAAACTCAGTCATGCAACTTGCATGGACTGGTAAAAATTGCTGCTGCTTCTGTAAGAGCAGATTTCTTGGAGGATTTCTGAACTATTCAGGCAGAAGGTTCATGTGAAATTTTTCATTGTGATTTTCCCTGTCTTTCCAGAGGTGTTTGTTGTCCATAACAAAATGAAGAATGATCCAGAAATTTTATCTATCCCTCTGTAGGAATCACAGGAAGAAATTAATATTTCTTGACATGTAAGCAAATAGGTCTTCCTCAAAAAATAATCCATAAATGTCCTCTCTGTCATAGCCCCCAATATCCAAAAGAAGCTTTTCCTAAAATCCCACATTTAAAAGCATTCCAGCTTTCTCATTCTTTAAACTCAGATACAAACATAGCATCTGCCCAGCTATACCCAAACTCTCTGTCTCCTTTTTTATTTCTCGCACTAATTAACAGCTGATATTCAGGAAAAGCCACTCATTTATCTGAGCTTCGAGTGTTAGGCAGCATTAAAAATAGTCTGCCAGATTTGCCATCTGTTTGATACAGTGGGAGCTTCTCTAAGAGAACAGAAAACCAGTGCATGTGTGCATGTCCATGTGTGGGGGAGAAAACACGAGGGCTCTCAGCTGAGAAGGGTCTGAGCAAAAATGAGAACTCCCCTGAGCTCTTCAAACACTGGCAGATGCTTTATCCCAAAAGCCACAGCTCTGTGATTCTGCTGATTCACACAGTTCTGGGCAGGGATGTGGCTTCAGGATGTTCATTTCAACACGAAATGTGCATGTGGGGTTTGTGTGATGTCATTTTAACCATCCACAGGCTCAGCATCTCTCCAGTGTCTCTCTGCCAGGTGCCCTCTGTTGCCAGCAGAAAAAGAGGACAGTTTCCAAATTAGCCCACACGTCTCCAAAACCCCCTTTAGGATGGGATGAATCATCCCCTGGAGATGCCACCCCCCTCCCCAGTGACTGCAGGGGAACCTGCATCACTCTGCTGGAGCAGTCATCACTCACTCTGGGGTGCCTGTGGCCAGCTGGGGTGAATCCCATTCATTGCCTGATCCTATACATTGCCCTAAATTAAGGAACAGGAGCCAGACAGAGCTGACGTACCAGGATCCCGAGGCATGTGGCATGTGGTAAGTCACAATTCCCACCTCTGTAACATCCCTGAAAAGAGAGCTGTGGGAAAAGAGATTTTTCCTCTCTTTAGGAAGGAAAAATGTCTGTGATGCACTCATAGATGTGTGAGGCCAGGGCAGCCTTGCAGGTTGTCCACTGAGAGGGGCAGCATGGCAGAGCTTGGCTCTTTCACTGTGAGCAAAGAGGGAGCTCAGTAATTCATTAGGACTCATAGAAAAAGGGAGATCACATTCAAGAGAGACTTGTGCAACCTACTGACTATACTGAGGGACATATTGCAGATATTCCCTCTGTCAGTACTAATTATTAAAGGCAGAACACAATTAGGAACCAGCAAGGCTGATTGTGAGGGGCCAGGCTGAAAGTTTCCTATCCTCTACAGCAGAAATAAAAACATTGCATAATAATATTTCAACCTTTAACAAACAACACAAATGCCTATATTCTGGCTTTTCTTAACACAAGAAGGGCACACATTTGCTGCTAATGGAGTACTAAGTGCAATTAACCCTGCAGCACACGAATGCATGAGGCTTGAAATGTTTTGTAAACTGGATAATAGGGATGTTTTAGCCCCAAATGTTCTCAGTATCTGTGAGTGAAGCTGCTTGTTTCCTAACTGCTCACACGATTAAAGTCTGACATTGGAACTGCCTGGGTAGCAGAGGACTGTTAGAAGGAAAATGTTAATTAATGGAGTGAGGAAAAGCAGGTTTGAGGAGAGACCAGCGAAAGGCTGACTTGGATCTGTCTAAGTTCATGAGGAAGATTCTGATGCCTTGAGAGGCTACCTAGGACAGAGGCTAGACAGTGTTGAAGGAATAAAGTAGGTGTTTGTCAAAAAGGACTTCAAAGGATACACCTTGGGCAGTACAAGAGCCTGGCCAGGGCTACACCCAAGATGGACCGTGGGTCATGAGTTTTCACAATTTTGTAAGGTTTTAGTCCATTTACACATTTGGGTTAATTGTCCAATTACAGCTTCAGGTTATGGAGTCCCATCCTCCCAGATTGCTCTCCTGAATTCATTTTTGTTTGCACTTTTTGGACCTGAAGCTACAACAGTGTCCATGGTTTTTGGGCTGGAAAAGGATTGTTTTGTCTGACTAAACTGTGAGGAGAACTTGCTAACACTTTGTATGAAGTTCAGAGTTACACACTAATGCAGTACAGAATCTGGAAAACATGAAAGCTGAAACTGAAGGCATCAATTCTTGAAACAGAATGATTTTGTCTTGTTTGTGAGGAGCCAGAAGAGTTGTACATGAGGAGAATAAGCTATATTTGGCTGGTCTGAACCCATTGGTAACGCCAGAGTTACCTACAAGGAAAGTGTTAGGCTGAGAGTGTTAAACTTACACTTTGTCTGCACTAGTGTGAACATAAACTGTAATAAATATAATACACTGAGTGTGACTTCACAAAGATAAACAGCAGTAAACAAGCCTTGCTGGCTGACGGAAGAATTTTGGCTGGAATTACAGAGCTGTGCCGGGATTATGGTGTGGTCCCCTAAATGCTCTGAGGAGCCTCCACTGGGGAGCAAGGAGAAAGGGGAGTAGGGGAGAGAGATGCCCATGTGTAACATTATTTTTCATGTTTTTAGACGCACGGGTTTCAGCCATTTTTACTCCTTAAAATGTTTATGTGCTGCAATGTGACAAAGTCCAAGGAACACGTTGCTCAATTCGTGCTGCTTCACAGCAAGAACGAGCAGCAACCTCGAGTTCACCAGGGCCAGCTAAAACGAGAAAGCCAAGGTTAGCCAAGACCTGGCCAGACTCAGGCTGTGCCATCTTTTACCCTCTCACAGCCACAGAGTTTGCCAGCATTAAGAAAATGGCCTTGATCCCACAAAAACCTCCCTGTGCCTCACCGCGCTAAAGCAGGATGTGGCACAGAGCAACCCCCAGAAGTGTCCATGTCCTGACTGCTATGAACACCCATCCTGTGCACCCCTGTGGTGTTTGGCAGCTGGAAAGGTGTTCCCCTAAATCCTCGGTCCAAACAGACACAGGATGGGGTCCATGGGCTTGCCTTGCTGTGTTGAAAGAGTCATCGGGATGCAAAAATACTTCATCGCCTCGAAGGCGTCATCACGCCATTATTTTTTCTGCTGTGTTTTGGGTTTTTTTTCATCTGAATCCAGTTTTGCAGGTTAAAAATAGCCTGGTGAGCCTTGGAAAAATCTGTTGGCTTTGCTAGAATCAGGGCATTTATACCACAGATGCTGCTGCTGTAAGTGAAAAGAAAAGCTCACGTGACGGGAGCGACTCCTGCGCGCTGATGTTGGGATGCAACAACCACGGCACCAGAGCTCATCCTGAGCCTTGTCCTGTTTGCTGGGGACCTCGGGCCAAGGGGAACAATGTCTGAGGATGGCTCAGTGTCCTGCAGCACGAGTCAGGTCAGCAGACACCCAGAAAGCTTGAACTCAATGCCTTTCTTTGAGGGGAAAAAAAAAAAAAAAAAAAGGCAAATTTTCAGCTTAACATCCAGAATGACTCAATAAACCAGCAAAATGACTCCAAAATTCTTTCCTTGCTTTCTGAGGAAAATACCTCTGAGTGATTTTATAGAATCCTGGACAAAGGCAACAATCCTCTTCTTTTTTTCCAGTTACTTCAGGCTCTGTAGCCCTCTGATTTTCCATACTTGTTACAAATATGATGTTGATTAAGACACTGGAAACAGAAATCCTCTTGAAACAAGCATTTTCCTCAGAGGAACTCCTTAAAACTCTGCAAGCAAAGCCACTTTCAAATGTGACATTTGAAAAGGAGAGCTGTGAAGCCATCCTGCTGGGAATAAGGCCACTGGCTGGTTCTGCTCTGCTACCATTTAAATCTCAAAGGTCAAAAGAAAATGTTCCCAGTAGTTTCTCCATGGAAAAAGAGATTGGGCATGAGGTGGGGAACGTTTTTGGGGTTTTTTTTTCCTTCCCCTGGTGGATTTTTAATTCAAAACAGACTTAATAGGATTTTTTTTTCTTCAAAACACAGCCAAAGGGTTAATGAAGGAAAATCAAGGAAAATAAGACTCCAGATGTGGCTTAAGTTTGGCACCTGTCCACTGATGTTGGGGGTGCTTGACCCCATCCAGTGGCACTCCAGGAACTAGGAGAAATCCGAGTCCATGGTGGTTTGTCGAGATCACCTTATCCTACATGGAACACAGCCAGGGCTTCCCCTTGCCCTGCTGTCTTCTCCTGTGCCTGGCACACCGAGGTGTGTGCTCAGCCCCAGGTGCTCCTGAGGTGTGTGTCCAAGCAAGTGGGTGATGGGCTGCTGGCTGAGAAGATCTTTTAGAAATGCACAGATTGAGCATCCCTTCACGTCGGTGCTGGATGGGAAGAGCATTACACTGGAATTTCATTACACTGGAATTTCATTTTTCATTCAGCTACAAGAACAGGTGACCTCTTTGAAGCTGGTTTGTGCAGGGCCCTGGGTCTGGAGTGTGGCTGTAATCCCACAGCCTTTGATCCTTCCCTTCCCACAGTCCCTGCATGACCGTATCTCTGCCAGCTTGGGGTCCCACGGGTGGAGTCTGCTGGGCTGGGCTGGGCTGGGCAACCTCAGGTCCCCCCTAAAGCTGCCCCAGCTTGGAGAGGTGTTCAGCCAGCTCTACCCACTGGAGAAGAGCCCAATGCTGTGGTCAGCTTTGGTGAAGACAGTTTTGTGCCTGGCTGTGCCTCTGGAAGGTCAGTTTACTTCAGTCCCCCTTTCTCCAATCTGAATAGACCAAAGGACCTCAGCTGCTCCTCATACAGCTTCTCCTCAAGGCCTTTCACCATCCCCATGGCCCTCCTTGGGGCACTCTCTAATAGTTCAATGACTTTTTTATATTGTGGCGCCCAAAACTGACCCCAACACTCGAGGTGAGGCTGCCCCAGCCCAGAGCAGAGTGGGACAATCCCCTCTCTTGTCCTTCGATGCTGGGCCTGACGGCCCCAGGACTGAGATGTCCCTCCTGGCTGCCAGGGCACTGCTGATTCAAATTCAAATTTCTGTCAACCAGGACTCCCAGGTCCTTTCCTGGGTGCTAGTCTTCAGCATCTCACTCTCCAGTCTATGCACACAGCCGGGGTTACCCCATCCTGGGTGCAGAATCCTTCCTTTTCCCTTGTTGAACTTCATACAGTCGGTGATTGCCCAGCCCTCAAATTTGTCAAGGTCTCTCTGCAGGGCCTCTCTGGCCTTGAGGGAGCCAACAGCTCCTCCCAGTTTGGTGTGATCAGCAAACTTACGTGGTATTCATTAGAGTCCTGTGTCCAGGTTGTTGATGAGGGTGTTGAAAAGCACAGGAGCCCTCCAGAACTCCACCAGTGACCAGCCTGATGTCATCCCATATACTCCAACCCTTTGTGCCTGACCTGTGAGCCAGCTGCTCATCCACCACTCCACACAGTTATCCAGCTGTGGGCTGGACACTTTGTCCAGAAGGAAATTGAGAGAGACAGATATGAACCTCAGCCCTTCCTCTGGGCCATGCTGGCACTGCCGTGGTCCTGCCTTCAACCGGGCTGATGGTGCTTCCTTTATTTTAATAACTCCTGGGAAGGATTTCAAAGCCAGCCAAACTCCTCTGCCCTCCCTGCTGTGCCCCTCTGGACCTGCCAACACACAAACCTACTTAGTTTAATTCCATTCTCCTGCTGCAGGGCACTTTGCTCGTCTGCAGGGCGCAGGGTCCCGGGGGAGGTGGCTCCCTGGGCAGGGTTTGTCCCTTCCTTCGACTTCTCCCAAAGTCAACAGCACACCCCGCGGCTGCACCGGTGGAAATTCAGGATGGGGCCATGGAAACACAAAAATTGCCTCTGAACAGCTGCAGCCACAAGCGGTGCTGGGGTGGGATGCCCAGTTCTGTTGCAGGGCCAGTTTGCGCTGGAGCTGAGCCCTTTCAAACTCAACAAGCTCTGTTATAATGAAGCTGTACCTCTTTATTGGCTGACAAGAAGCTTAGCATTGATTTAATGAGTTCCCTTTAGAAGCCTCCACTGCTGCATTCCTTGGAAGATTAAGGGCTGCTGCTTTTTCCCCCCCCTCCCTTCTGCTTCTTTCTAATGATGTTACTGAGAAGGCAGGAGAATCAGGAGCTATGCCCTGCTTACCGCTGGGTGAACCCCATTTAAACGGCATTTTTTACTTCAGGAATCCTTCCAAACATTACACAGGCAGGATTTTACATCTGACAAAAGAAACAGATAACATTTAGCGAGATTAAACCCCCTTAATGCTGCCTGAGTTTGCATTTGCTTGCTTATGTGACTGTGCCTCTCCTGTGCCTTTAGTGTTACAAGGACTCTCCAGAGGCTGGCTGGAGAAATGCTGTATTTTTCGGTTTTTTAATCCAGCATAGATGACAAACACTGTGCATTACCGACATCTATGGAAACACTCACCACCCTTTCGAAACGCCAAAGCATTTTTTGTACTGAACTGTACAGGTACCAGGAGTTTCCATTGAATCCATACTTCGGGAGACCACCAGGCAACCAATTTATTAAACCCTGGAAAAGGAGAATCAGTGCCCTCAGCTCAGCAGAGCCGGCAGGGACAACCTCACAGCAGCAGAGGGACCATCATCATCACGAGTAAGCTACGAATAAGGCGCATCAAGAGGAGCAGCTTTCCCTGGGGAATCCGGCACAGATCTGGATTCTCCAAGGTCCTGTTCCTGAGGACACGACTTTGAGCGGTCACCGGGAGCAGTGGTGGAGGGGATGGGAGGCGTGTGTGGTGGGATGGGACTGCGAGCACCAGGGACACGGTGTCTTTGCTGTTTCTTTACAAAGAAGCAACAAAAGGCGAGGCTGGGTGAACCGAGAATTTAGAGCTGGAAGAGGAGAGAGATTTGAATTTTTGCAAATCAGAGTTTACTCGCTCTGCAGCCTCGCAGCAGCTCTCTGTTACAGAAAGAGGCACTTGGTTTGCGGCCAAAGAACTGCTGACAAAGACAAGGGGGGGACAAAAAAGACTTGCTGCAAGGCGGCGGCATTGTTTGTGTTTAAAAGCAGTGGGCTGTCAGCTCGACAGCGTGCGAGCTCTCCCTTTTAGCCAGGACACATTTCTCCCGCAGCTCTCCCTGCGCTCTGAACCGTGCTTAACCCACCAGGGCAGGCGAACGGCGCCGAAAGTTTTAATTATCGGCATTTAGGAGCAACTTTGGCAGAGGCGGCGGGGTCCCTCCACAGCCCCCGGCGATGCACAGAGAGCCGGGCACCTGCCTGACCTTCAGCTCGGCCGGAGGGAGATGCCCACGGCCAGAACCCTCGGGCAGGCAGCTCCAAGGAGCTCGGCTGAGCTTCCCTGCTCCCACTGCCTTGCGGGGAAAACCTCGCCACAGGCTAAACTTTGTAAACACGGCGCGACGCTGCTCCGGGAGAGGAAGCCAAACACGGCTGCGAAACCGAGGATCCCCACGCCGGCGGGAAGAGCTGGCAGCGACTCAGTGTTGGCAGCGCCCAGCCCTCCCCTCTGCCAGCCTCCCCTTCCCCTTTAAATAAACAGCCGTGTACAAAGCAGAAGGCAGGCAGGAACCCCCCCCTTTCCCCTCAAAAAGGGATTCGGAGCCCGCTGGATGCGCGGAGCGGGGATGGTTCAGCCAACACCGCCCGCAGCCGCCGCCGCGTCCGGAGACGCCACTTGGTGAAAAAACAGCGAAAGTACCTTTTGAATTCTTCCGTCAATGTCCAAATAAATACATTTGGGCCGGTAAGTCGAGGAGGCAGATCCCATCTTGCTACAGCTGGGCTCTCACCGGACTTGTTTCCAGTGTCAATCAGAGCGGAAAATCAGGTTTATCCTACCCAGCCGAGCCACCGCTGGCTGACAGTTTGGTGTCCCCGCTCTTCTGTATCCCACTGTACTCTCATTCTGGGAAGGTCCCTCCTCTAACATGCATGCATTTTGCTGTGCCTCTGTCTCTCTCTGCCACCTCCTTTTAGTTTTGCTTCCCTCCAAATCCAGCTGCCTCGGACTGGGAAAGGCACAGGCTCCAGATGCTGCCTGCAAGCCCCCTCTCCATTCCCATAGCAACAACCCCTCTCGGCTTTAAGGCTGAGAGCTGCTGGGCATCCGCATTCGGGCTCTGACCCCGGGACTGGCCAGCTTCTCTTATGCACAAGCTCAAGGGGCATTTGTCCCTCGGGGGGGCTGCCCAGGAGAAAAAAAAAAAAACCTCCTTCATTGAGGTAGTGAGAGATATAATTTGATTTTACGTTGAAATAGGACCGTGATTATTAGTTAGTGCCTCTCCTGGTGAGCTGCTTGCACAGTGACAGGCTCCCCTCTGGAAGTGCCCTGTGCTGGAAATGTCCTTTCAGACACCCACCGCCAGCCAGGGCTTGGACCATTTCAATCCAAACTCAGCAGCTCCATTTTCACATCCCTCCCGTCATCATTACAAGGACAGAAGGAAAAAGCAGAAGCTCTTTCCCCTCCCCGTAAGCTCCAGCAGCTCGAAGAAAGCACAAAACTCTCGCCCACCGCCATCCGTGCCGCCCCCGGAGCGAAGGAATTTGTTATTTAGGGGAAGGAGCAGTGTCCTGGCAAAGGCTTCTCCCATGAGGAAGGCGGGAGGGAGCGAAGCCCCGGCGGTGCTCCCGGAGCAGATGTCGGGTGCCATCGGCCGTGCCCGGGCTGTGCCGGGCTCCGCTGCTCGGGCACGGCGGGGACGGAGTTTGGAGGCAGCAGAGAGGCTGCACAGCCGGCACACAGCCCGTCCTGCCAGCACGAACTCTTGGTTTTCTGGGGCTTTTGATGGACGGGCTGCAGGAACATTTCACAGAATCACAGAATTTAGATTGGAAGAGACCTTCAAGATTATCGAGTCCAACCCATGCTCTAACACCTCAACTAAACCATGGCACCAGTGCCACATCCAGGCTTTGTTTAAACACATCCAGGGATGGTGACTGCACCACCTTCCCAGGCAGGCCATTCCAGTACTTTATCACTCTTTCTGTGAAAATCTTTTTCCTAATATCCATCCTGTATTTCCCTTGATGCAGCTTGAGACTGTATTCTCTCATTCTGTCAGTGCTGCCTAGAGAAAAAGACCAACCCCACCTGGCTACAACCACCCTTCAGGGAGTTGTAGAGGGTGATAAGGTCACCTCTGAGCCTCCTTTTCTCCAGGCTAAAATTTCCTGGCCTCTTTGGTGCTGCTCACTCTGCCCACCCCAAGCCCTCTCCACAGCCAGAGACAGACAAAACTGGCCCCCAGCAGAGGCTGAGGGGCTTGGCTGTGGCTTGTCCTTGGCTGTGGTTTGTCCCTGGCTGTGGTTTGTCCCTGGCTGTGGTTTGTCCTCGGCTGCCCCAGGCAGGGCTCTGCTGCTCTGCAAAGGGGATTTGTAGGGTGGGTCCCAGAGCTGCCTGGGAGTCAGAGCTGGGCTGACCTTTCAGGCTGAAGGCAGTGGCACTTCTAGAGCTCCCAGAGCCAGCAGCAAGGTGGTTCTTTTGGGAAGTGCAAGCCTTTGCTTCACACCCTTCCTCTGGCACCTTGGAGCAGGCACTGGCAGTCTTTCAGGAGAGAACCTTTGCCACTGCAGGGGTATCCTGGGGTTATCCTGGGGGCTGTGCTACAGCCTATCCCATATCCCATATCCCACATCCCACATCCCACATCCCATATCCCATATCCCACATCCCATATCCCACATCCCCTATCCCATATCCCATATCCCACATCCCATATCCCATGTCCCATATCCC
>VZSR01000920.1:12239728-12256700 GCA_013398615.1 Brachypodius melanocephalos
TATCCCATATCCCATATCCCATATCCCATATCCCACTCCACTATCCTCTAGGCTGTACTGCAGTCTGTCCCACAGAACCATCCCAGAGGCTAATCCCTCAGATCACTCCACAGGGGATCCCCATGGCTACTCTGAGCTACAGCTTCTCCCACTTCAACAGCCCTTCCACACCAACCCCACTGCTTCTGTACACCAGCCAGGACCTCTGTGACCCAGCATCCCACACCCTGCTCTGCCTTAACCCTGCTTTGCTGTGATTCAGTCCTGAATGACTTGATTGCCCCAGCAGGTTCCTGAGGAAGATGGCCATGGTGACAAAAATGCAGCCATTTGGAAAGAGACAACAAGAGCACTCACTCTGGGGGATGCACACGGGATATTTGGGATTGTGGAGGAGGATACTGAGCTCTCCCAGTGTGATCACCCACTCCAGGAGTGGTCAGACAGCATCACAGGGGCATTTCAGGATTTGATCACACCTCACTGGGATATCTAATGATCAGAGTCTCAGAGTCTCACACTGGTGATGATCTACTTTTTGGGGTTTTGTTGTTGTTGTTGTTTTGTTTGGTGGGTTTTTTTTTGTTTCTTTTTTTTTTTTTTTTTTTTTTTAAATGTTACCAGCTTCTCCAGCCAGCAAAAAGACAAACTCTGAAATCCAGGTGATGATCTTAGTCCTGCCTCTCCACTGTCCTTGCCCTATCTACTCTCCCTGTGTATTTAAAATTGCGTTTCTTAAGCTCCAGCACACATCCCCCTCTCCCTAATTACATTAATACTTGTTGGGAAAACTGTTTTGCTGTAAAACTGCTGACTATTGCTCTTTTCAAGAACTTCAGGTAGAAGTGAATCTTCAAAAGCTGAGCACTCAGAAATTATGACAAAAGCCTGATGCAATCAAAGGCTCAGTTCAAGCCCATGCCTGAAAGGAGAGGAGAGATAACATTCATCAGAGAGAATGTGCAGCTCCAGCAGATCACTGCCTTGAGTTGGTTTAACCTTCCAGAGCCTCCTTATTTCGGTGTACAATGGGCAAAAATTCTTGGGAAGCATTATCCTATCTCATCAAATCCTTCAAATCCCAGCAGTGCAGTGCCAGACAATGATTTTCCATCATTTGCCTTAGAGGGATGTTTTACCCAGCTCAGGGCAGCACCAGGCTCCTGTGCCCCTGACCACAGGGAGCACATCAAGAGTTTCACAGCTCTGCTTTGCCTCCCCTGAGCTGTTCACTGAGCCCAACATTCTTCTCTCCATGCACTCAGCCCCTGGAATGTGTCTTTTGGAGAGCTGCAGGGCTCAAGCCTTGGGCACAGGGACCCCAGCCAGATGTCACTGACCCCGGGGGATGCTCCCAAGGAGTGGAAAAGGCGCTCCAGCCTCCCAGCCGTGCTGTCAGCTCCGTGTGTGTGGCTCAGGGACAGGTTTATCAGCGTTTCCAAGGTGTAACCCGAGGATGCTCAGATCCCACATTGCTGCTGTGGAGGCACAGCCCAGCCAGGCTGGCTTTGCACGGGCTGAGATCTCCCCCTGCTGCAAACCCTGCTCAGAAGGCCAGGGAAAAGCTTTCAGGATGGAAAGGGCTGCTCAAGTCACTGTCCATGCAGGTCTGGGCTGGGCTGGCACCATTCCTGTCCCCTCCCTTGTCTTTCTCTAGCCCCGAGGTCACTGTGCTGACCCTCAGCCTCTCTGAAATCTGATTTTCTTGTTGCAGTCAAGAAATTCAGTGCCCCTTGCAACACACTGCATGCACATCCAGACCCTGCATAGCAGGGATCTTCAGAGGAATTGAGACAGGGGAAAAGAGACAGAAAATATAAAACTTTCAGTGAAAGATTTTGTGCTTTGAAAAAAAAATTGCCTAGAATTAAAACCAGAGAATAATATTTCTTTGAAATCAACATTTTTCCTTACTTATTCCACATCTAAGCCTTCAAGTGCTTTCTTTGCCCATTAATCCCTTCTCTTGCAGGTCCCATCCTTCAGCTGCAGGTCTCTTTTGTGTGTCTGTCTGTCTCCATGTCCCCACAGGGCCCTGACCTGCTGCTTTACCTCTCCATGCTCCATCCTGCCAAAATGCCAGATTGCCCCTGGAGCTGGGAAGGTTTCCCTTTCCCTCCCACAGCTCCTCTTCTCCCTGCCTCACCCAGCCTTCTCTCCCTCTTTTCACCCTCTTTGGTGTTTTGCCATTTTTGCTTCTAGGTGGTTTTTTTTTTTTTTTCCTCTCAAGTCATGCAGGCTTTCTGCAGGAATTAACTTTTTGATTTATTCTGTTAACAGCCAAATGATGGCTGTGGCAGCAGGAGCTCCCCCATGCAGAGCATGACTGACCTTTCCAGCCCAGCTCTCACTCCTCTCCACAAACCCACAGAAAGAACATGGCATGCTGCACATGGAAATTATTGCCCCACTTCTTCGCACATTTCTTTTACACCCTGCCAGATTTCCACAGGCCCAGTCCTGGAAGTGATCATATTGAATGTTAATCAGAGAATGACTGATTATTAATGTTGAGACCTCTATAGGTTTTGTCCACACAGGCCCTGAAAATCCTGGAAGCACCTGAAAGTGGTGTTTGGCTCAGTTAAAGTCATTCCCCCTGTGTCCTGTCACTCTAAACCCTTGTGAAACATCCCTCTCTATCCCTGCATTATACAACCATAAATTACAGGATCAGGGCATTTATTCTTGTAGGGTTTGGGGTTTTTTCTAAGTAATTAACCACCAACTCTGTAAGGATGGAGTTAATATACAACAGTATATTTAAAAATCTATATTATATATATATATATATATAAAAATATGTTAAAATATATATTATATAATGTATGTATTATATATACTATATATACAACATACTATATACTACATAATATATAATAACTATAATATATAAGATATAAGATATAAGATATAAGATATAAGATATAAGATATAATATAATGTATAATATATAGAATAGGATATATATTATAATAACATAGAATAGGATATATATTATATTATATTATATTATATTATATTATATTATATTATATTATATTATATTAGTATATGTATACTATGACTTAAAAAAAGAAGTTTTTATTTCTAAACTTCTGGAACATATTTATTATGATTATTCTACTTGTAACATTTTTTTTTTAAATAAGGAGAGAGAAAGATTGGCCTCTCCACTCAGCAGCTCAGCTGTCCACCTCACTCCTGGCTCCAGCCCTGTTTTTGGGTCCTGTTGCTCACCCCAGCCCCATCCCTAATCCACACAGCACAGGCACACAGTCATCCTGGTTTCCATGGCAAACCCCCAGGAGTGTGGGCTGGCAGGGAGCTGTGACATCTGACGTGGCTGGTCTGGGGCACTGGGGTGCAGGAGCAGAGCTCTGTTGGTGGGAGATGTGGGATCACTCACTGTGGAACCAGCTCTGCTCCGTAATCCAGCAGCCTTGGCCACCTCGCTGGCAATGCTGCCTTCATTCTCCTTTTACAGCCCTGGGGAAAATTCTGGTGCCCACCAGGAATTCTCGCTGTGTCTCCACACTCAGGGCCAGTTAATAGACTCAAATCTTGTGGAAGTGGAAACAGCCATCCCTGTTAGCTCACAAATATTTCTGTGTGTGCAGTGCTGGCTTGGAGAAGAGCAGACTCAAGCCATGGGCAACCCTTCCATTTTATACAGCACTTGTCCAATGCAGTATCTGGTACTTGGCTTTTCTCTTTTGTCTGTTGAGGGAAACCCCCTTTTTCCTCCTGCTCCATGCTAGCAGTTTTTTCAGTGATCTGTTTTCTACAGCATTTGGCAATACCTGGCAGGCCCCAGGTTGGTTTCCTGAAGGTCTCCCAGTGGTGCAGACCCATTGCCTTTCCCTGCTGGGGGTGGAAGGAGCTCATTCTCCATTCACTGTAGCATTTCCTTTCACTATAGCAGAGGCTCCTTGGCACAGCCCATCCTCCATCCTGATTCCACTTTCCATCACCTCCAGGAGCCACAGGACCCCAGGAATCTCCATGCCATGGTGTTCCTACAGAGAGCCTTGGCTGCCCTCCTTCCCACTGCAACCTCTCTGCTTGATTTTCAGCCTCCCTTCCCTCTCTGCTTTCCATTTCCTACCTCTTTTTTTTCCCACTGCCATCTCCTCAATCCAGCTGTTTGTTCCTAGGCTTTCATTTGAAGTAGGAGAGAGCCAAGAATCCTGTCCCAGGCACCTCTGCAGGATGTGGAGCTTGCAAGGCAAAGCACACAGACACACAGACACACAGACACAGAGACACAGAGCCCCAGCTGGCTGCTAATGACCCTGCTGCATCCCTGGGATGGAGCTGCTGGAAAAGCCCAGCTCTCAGAGCTGTGTTTTCATAAGGGCATGGAAGGAATTAAGAGACCCAACTGGAACTTTCAAGAGCTGATGAGAAAAAAAAAAAAAATTAAATAAATGAAGTTAACTCTGCCTGGAGTCACCCACTAGATCATTTAGAGGGGTGATGGGCAAGGAATGGAAAGATCAATTCCCTCCCCTGGGCAAGGCTGGCTCATGCTCTTGGCAGGAAAGTCTGAGCAGGGGCTGCAGCCCATGATCCCAGACTGAAGGGAAGGGATATGTGGCTCGACTTAGAGAAAATAAAGCTGCCTGGCATTTTATGTGGTGCAGGAAAGTGAAGTTACTTCAGATGCCTGTTTTGGGAGGCTGCCATGTGAGCAGCTCGGAGCTGTGCAGTGACTCACTGTAAATCAGCTCCTCCATCTCCCTGACAAGCAGACCTCAGACACCCCAAAATCTTGGCAAGCCAAAGATTAACCCAGAGACTGAGGGCTGCTGGTGCTGGTGCCAGCCTGGTGCAATCTGTCCCACACTTCACAGAATGAGGACAGGCCAAAGACTTGGCATGGCAGAGCACAAGGAGATCACTGCTGCATCCCTGACTCATCCCTGGGAGCCTCCTTGTCTGCAAGCTGCTGATCAGCCCCTCCAGCAACACCAGGAGGAATGTCTGCAGTGTTTCTCTGCTTGGGGCTGCTTTTCCATGGGTGGGATATTGTCCCTCAGCTGCATCACTCCAGAGAGTCATGTGGAATTCCTGGGGGGGTCAAACAGACTTTGCACAGTCCTTTGCAGTACATTAAAAATTAGGCTTTCTATGTTAACATTTTTTAAAATACCAGTCTTCATAAACAGCTAGACAACCTCTCAGATAGATGACATTTTTTTTTTCTGTGATGGAGGTATTTTCTCATGTTTCTGTTCTGTTTGTGCAGTGCTGTTTCCATTAACAGGCTGAAGAGTATTTTCTCAATAGAAGAAATTAAAGAGCCTCAGCTTTTAGGGAGGGAGGCCAAAAAACCACCACAGAATCCATGTGAAAAAGATGACAAAAGCCCCCAGCAGCACTGAAAGTGTCTGATCTGCTCTGCCAGAACATTTGAATTGTCCCCGTTGTGAAATGGGGACAATTTAAACTAAATTCCAAAAATTACGAGTGCTTGAGTGTCACTTTTCCTGGGAGTCACACAACTCTCCAGAGCGTTCTTACCATCTCCAAAAATCACAGGTCATGACCAAAGGAACTCAAAAGAGTTGATGACAAATGATTACTGTCTGCCTTCAAATGACACATTTGTGTCTCTTCTCTTTGGCTGTCTCCTGTTTACTGAACCTGACTGTTCATCCATGTCAGGTACATAAGATTCCCTCTAGAACTCTGAGAGCCAGAAACTCTCACTGAGGAAAATTGAAGTGAGATTTTCATGCAGTAAGACGATCCAATTTCCTGAGGAAACAGTAAACATCATGGATTAATGGTATGGTCAGGAGAGAGGGCAGCACTGAAGAAATGCAGAAAATGAAATGGAAGTGGCTTATGGGGGGAGGGAGTGCCTCGTACAGAACTTGAATTTTATTTTACTTTTGGATTACTTTTGACTCCACTTTCTCCAGCCTCCAGTTGATTGGACACAGCCCAAGTTTTCACCCCAGTGCTGGGTTTCAGCCCCATGCCTCCCCTTCCCTCCTGCACCCTACTTCCCTTAGAGGTGGCCCCAGGCAAACCTTTTAGTGAGAAGCTTCTTCCAGAGGGGCTTTGTTAGAGGCTGGACCCTCTCCAGTCACACTCCAACACAGCTGAAGCCATGTCTCCTTCTTGGTCCTTCATCCTCTTCTTTCTCCTTTGTCTTTGAATGGATATCACTGGATTCATATATATATTTTTTCCCCATCCTAAATCTTATCCTCTCACCTTCAGCTGCTTCCCCACAACCTGGACACTGGATGTGAAGGCTTTCCTCTCCTTGGACCTTAGCCCCTGCCTAAAAGATTCTTGTAGGCAGGAAGGAGGTTTGCAGACAAGAAACTGAGATCAAGGACGTACAGAAATAAACACACAGAAATAAAGTGAAAACCCAGGAGCCCTCCACTAAAAGGGAATAACGCTGTGCCCAGCTCTTTTCTCCAACCCCACACCTTTTCCCTGCACTTTTACTCCTTTATTTTCCCCTGCTGCTGTTTCATCATCACCATCATCTCCTCTGGCTTTGCTCCCCACTCTCTGCCTCGCTGTCTTCACCTGCCAGGGAGGAAGGGGCTCCACACTCTTCCTCTTGCCCCATTTCATCCAAAGGGTGTGATCTCCCTTCAGTTTGCCATCCAGCCCTTCTGCCAGCAGAACCACCAGCTCTCTGCCTCCCTCTGCCCCAGGAATTGTGCCCAGGGGCAGCAGCAAAGCCCCAGAGCCAGCATCCCTCAGCAGACAAACAGGATTCCCGCAGAGGAACCCAAGCCCTGCTTGCTTTGGAGCTCCTGAGTGCCTGACCCTGGCGCTAGGGAGAAAGCCAAAGGCAACACACCACTTTGTCTCTCTTAATAAAATGGTGCTTTGGGGCTGTTTTATTTCTCCACACTGCTCTCCCCTCCTCCCTCCCGAGCACATCACTTTCCCAGGGTGAGTGAGTGAGGCTGGAGCTGTGTTTGAAGAAGAGGAGCTGCTGCTCAGTGGAGTGCCTGGGTTGTGTGCAGGTCTGTGAGCACACCCATGTCTGGGAGAGTCTCTGCAAAGCTTGAAGGCATAACCTGCACTATGAACAGGCTTCTTCCCCCTCAAACACACAAACACACCCCACTGAGACTGGTGGTGGCTCCGTGAATTAAATATTGCTGGCGTGTTACAGCATCACACTGCAGCAAACATCACCATTAGCATGGCTGAATAGTAATTTTAGGAATTCCCACTGAGTCCTCTGCAAGGGGGACTCCAACAAGATTAAGACATCCCAGCACTACCCAAGAGGAGCCCCACTCCCTCCTCATGTCTTTGGGATGCAGTTTCTCCCCAGTGCTGCCTCTGCTGCTCCCTGTTTCTTTGGCCGTGATCCCATGGGAGCCTGCTGGCTGCAGAAACCAGCTCTGCCTCTCACTCCAAAGGAGAGGAGGTTAAAACTCGATCAAGTCCTCCTGAGACACAAACCCCATCACTCAGGATCAGCATCCTGCCCTCAGCACCCCAGCCCAGCCTCCAGCATAAGCAGGAGCTGCTGCAGGGCAGCTCAGAGACCTGCACAGGCAGAGCCCAGCAAAGGCTGCTCCTTGAACTGTAATTCACAAAGTAATTGCCTGGGCAAACTTGCTTGAAAGCAGACTCACACTACAGAATACTAAACTTGCATGGAAAGCATGCAGCACTACCTTTTTTTCCTTTTTTTTTTTCTTTTTTTTTTTTTTTTTTTTTTTCCCTAAAAAATAAGCCCAGCAAGGCAGTTTATCATGGGGGTGTTCTTTGCTGTTGTTCCAAGCAGAACCCATTTATGTGGACAATTCCAACTGTGCTTGAAAAAGAGAGACACCAAAAACAATGCAGAAGGCAGCTCCTGATGTTTACAGAGATGCATAAGGTGAATGTACTAGAGCTGCTAATCATATCTTTTGACTGCTTTATGGGTCTGGGAAGAAAATCCTGGTCTCCTGAAAAAACCCCTATGTGTGGGAACCAGTCTGTGTTTTGGAATCACATTTCCCTTCTGATAACACAGAGGAATGACATTTAGATGCTGCTTTGACAGATGCATTATTTTATTAGAGGATTTCAAGCAGGAGAACAGGGGAGCTTTGTT
This sequence comes from Brachypodius melanocephalos, assembly GCA_013398615.1. Lineage (NCBI taxonomy): Eukaryota > Metazoa > Chordata > Aves > Passeriformes > Pycnonotidae > Brachypodius > Brachypodius melanocephalos. The sequence continues at coordinate 12,247,824 of VZSR01000920.1, forward strand.
TTCCCTGTTACTGTAAAGCTTACATCATCTGCAACCTTTCTACCAGGAGGTCTCATTTCAAATGACAGTGAATGTTGTTCTGAGAAATGCATGTGTTAGTTCTGCTTCAGATGCTCACAGGATTTCATCCATTCCAGCTCCATTTCTAGGTGCTTTGCTGGTGATGGATTTCACCCTCCTCAAAGGATTATTTGCTGACACCTGAGTTAAGTCCAGAGCTTCATGATACGCCTGACAGGGATTTGTATGGGAATTTCATCCATCTAATTTAGCTCTAACACAGGTATCAGTCCTAAACCAAACCTCCCTGGGCTTCTCTGCCTGCACTCCAGATTTGTCAGTCACGCTGGTTCTGCCTTTTTGGGCTGGTGACAGCTGTTTTGAGAACTGCCACTGTGAAAATCAGAGCAAGGAAACCCAAAGGTTTCTATTTTTTCTCTGCTTTCAGCAACTGCACAGATTTACAGGCAGACACACAAACCAGCTGTGATAGTAGATGGCCTTTGGTGGCAAGCAAGCAAAATTTGGAAGAAAGAGTATGCTCTTGAGACATTTTTTGACCCCTTTTGTTCTTTTTTTAACCATATTTTCTTCCTTTCATGTAACTGAAAAGCTGCAGCCAGAGGGAGAGCGGGGGGGGAAGATTTTATAAAGACTTTTAACAGCAATGGCTAAATTAAATCCCATTGTTACCTCTCAGTATAAAACTAAACCTGCAGATTCTGCCACAGAAGGACACAACATTCAGCTGCTCCCAACCAGATGATCTGAGCAATTTAAGGATAAAATTCAGAACCTGCTGTACTTACTAAGCTGAAGCCTCATGTGGCCTGTGGTGAAATTGGGTGACTCAGACTCGAATATAATACCACATCCTTGCAGCAGAAATAACAGCAGAGTGTTTGGTGGAAGATTCAGAGGGAACTCACCCCTTGCAAGGGTTTTGCCTGTGTCATTCAGCTGTGAAGGGCTGCCCACACCAACCACCCTTCACATCACAGGGAAGAGGAGGTGAGAACTCAGAAATTATTCATCACTTTGTTTCACCATAGGAACTCAGGCTGCTGCTTCCAGTTCTGGCCCCAGTGCTGGAAGCAGCTGCTGGTTTCTGAATAACCCATGAAATTCAGACCACCTGTTCAGGGTTTGGGTACCAGATAAACTGAAAATAACTCCAGCCTTGTAACAACATTCCAAAGCTCATTCTTACATGGCAGCACATGTGAAGTTGGTTTAGTGTCCTCTGCTGAAACAAAGAGCATTCCCAAAGGGAATATTGTGGAACTGTGGGTTTTTGTCAGCTGCTTTGTAGGAGGGAGAGAAACCCTACCCCAGTATCATAATGAGGTGAAGAAAACATCCTTGAAATCCTCAGCGTTCAGTACAGCATCAGGAGACTTGGCATACATTTTTGTAGCTGATCTCCTGGTGCAGGAGTTGAGCAGGATCCTGAAACAGGCTGAAGAAAGTTTGGCTCTTGTATTTCCCCCTCAGTTTACAGAGCAGCCAGTGTTTCACTGCAGCCAAAGGGTAACTGTAGACAGAGGAATTACAGAGGGGAAAAAAAATCCAAAAAACCCACCCTAGGCATCAACCAATTATCTCCTCATTCCAAACTGGAAAATAACCAAAAGAAGAGAGACAAAGGAGGAAACAATTAACACTTTCTAACAACCCAGTTTATTAATCTCTTAGGCAGTAAGACATAACCCAGCACTTCAGGTCACTGGACATGAGGCTGAATTATGTCAGCAGTTAAATCCTCCCCTTCCCTCTCCCCAGCCTTAAGGATGACAGTCCCATTTTTAACTCAGCATGGCAGCAAATGTAGTTCAAGGTTCCCAGAGCAGCAGACATAACCCCCAGGAGTGCCTGCAGTCCCTGCAGGCTGTGACAGCAGGGCAGGACATGTCCTCACCATCATCCCCTGGCTGGTTCAGCAGAGAGCAAAACAAAACCAAACCTTGCTCAAAGGTGAAAAGGGCGTAGGTCAGCAATCAGAACATCCTATCAGAACTAGGGACAAACCATGAAATAATCTAATCCAACCACTTACATAATGCACAGGCCAGAAATTTAGTTCAGACCAGAGAATGCCACCATTACCGATCCTGGGCATCGTCATTTGATGGAATTGTAATCAATCTTCCCCAAATTAATTCCGTATGAAAACCATCAACCTCCAACAGCTCCAAACACCCTCTGATTTAATTTACACCATCTTACACCTGCCTCCTCCTGAGCAGCACTTTTTGCACAAACAACCCCAGGCATCAGTCGCTGCAGAAACCTTCCAGCATCATCCAAGGAAGCCTGAGCCTGAACACGAGTTCAGCCAGAGTCTGAGGCAGCACAGCTCTGGCACAAACACATGTGGAGGATTCCCACTGTTGTTCTAAGGATGTTTTGCCAGAAGCACATGCAATGATCTCCTGAAAGGAACGGCAGAATCCCTTCTGGCATTTCCCTTACGAGCAAAACACACAGGATTAAGTCTTGGTGCACGGAGTGGGTTTGCAGAACTTAGAGGCAAAAGGAGCCTCAAAGCAACTTGTGAACACCACACTGCTGCCCCTGCTACTTATTTACCCTTCTTCCCAACCTACAAATCCTCCTACACAGAGACAAATCCCCCCTGCAGCATGTCCAGCAACAGCCAGGGCTTTCACAAAAGATTTTCACAATGGAAACTCCTGGTCCCCATCAGGCAAAACAGAAACTGGGATTTGAGTCTCCCTTCTTTTATAATTTGCCTACTCCTAGGAGGCACCTCAGGCACATTTTGATCAGAAATTCTGTAACCAGAAGCTGTTTTCCTTTCCCAACAGTTTTTCCCCAGCACATCTGTGGTTTGGATATCGTATGTCAGGCAGAAGCACAAAAACCCCCTCAAACATTTTAAGAGAATCAAGACAATAAATGTTGGAGATGATCAAAGCTAGAGAAAAAGGATGAAGCTTTTCCATGCCAATTTCTTATGTACTGAAGAGCAAGCAGACAAAAAAAAAGTCACCTTAAAAGTCACCACAGGAGCCACACTCAGCCTCTGACTCAGGCAAATGTCCCATCAGGAATGTCTGTCCTTCCAACCAATAAATGGAGCATTTCTTCATGGAGTGTGAAAGATAAAGTACTCAACAATTCTCTGTTTAGAACAGAATCTATTTTTATTCAACACAGGACAGTGAATGGATAAAATTCACAATAATCAGCATTTAAAAAAACCAACAAACCAACCCTGCAGCTGCATTTAAATTTGGCTGTACCTACTGGTCACTCACATTTTTACATACAAAATTCTGTCAGTCTTGCCCATTTCCAGATTAATGGACATAGACACCTGATACTAACAAAACACACAGTTTATTCACTGTTTGAGGGACATTTAGAGGTTTTTTTTAAAAAAGGAAACCAAATCTTTATCTTTTTGTCCAACAAATTTGTAGCTTGGAGGAACTGAAATGTAATCTGTCATTACCCCAAGTCACTGCAGTGCAAAAGCTATTCAAATAAATAAATAAATAACAGCAGCAGCCCCAACAAGTAAAACCCAAAACACACTTCAATATCTTCAGAAGTACAACCAAAAGCTTTTAAACTTCAGACTTCAACCCACAGGGAGCAGCTTCTCAAAATCTGAGTGCAGCAGAGTTTGAACTGTTTCAGTAAACTGGTATAAAGCTCTACATGTATTTTTGGGGAAAGGGATTGGAACACCCAGCTCAGGTGGCTCTCCATCCATCTCTCCCTCCCCACACAGGCACTGAAGTTGTGCCAGGACAGCTGGTTTGGTGTTGAAATGTTGTTTCAGCAGTGTCCCAGGTTGAGCCTGGTTGAGCAAGGAGCAGTTTGACACTCCAGGAGCAGTTTCCCACTCCAGGAGGATGGAAGTCCTTTCAAGTAACACTGCTGCACAATTCTGTCACATTTAACCACAGCCAAAGCACAGCATAGATTTATGAGTTCACACGTTGAGCATCCCCCCTGGTTTACTCAAAATGTGTGAGGTCAACTTCCCATCCAGGTGAGTGCAAGGACAGGACCCTGCTAGAGCTCCCTGCAAGGACCTGGCACCTTCCCTAAGTCCCTGTGGGTCTCAGGTCATCCCTGCACCTCTGCTCAGCAAAAATGAGCCCATTCTGACACTCTTCAGGTCAAGCATGAAGCACTTGTGCTCCACAAATGCTGGATCAATCCAGTGAAGTAACTCAAAGACTGAGCAGGTACAAAACAGCCCTGGAAATTAAGTGTTACCAGCAGCTGATGGGACATTCCTGAATATTTTGCAGGGCTTTTAAAGTGTTTTGCTAATCAAATGGAAAGACTCTTGCACTGTCTCACAAAACTTAAGAGCACAGAGCAAGACAAAGGCCTAGAACTTTAATAAATACAGTTAAGGACAACACACAGTTTAAATTACCTAATCTTTGTGATCTAAATATAAACATCCCATACAAAAAAAAGATTTCTTTTCAAAAAAGATTTCATACCCCAAAAAAATAATTTAAAAAAAATCACAGAAACATTCTGTTTTGCAAAGCAGACAGCTGTACAAAGAAATTATATGTACTGAAGACATCAAACCATCTATTTTCTGGGTAGCACTAGGTACTCCAATGTTCTCTTACAAACTACCACCCACACAGGTAATTTTTCTTTTCTGGTGTTTTGGCTCCAAATCTGAAACCCAGAGCCACTTGAGAGAGATTTCTGGATATTAAGGCCTGGATCTGACAATGATTTCCATGTGCACACAGCAGCACTGAAACCCAACACAGAGATCCCTGTGCCAGTGGGCACCAAACAGCTCCACCTGCTCAGTCCTGTGGTGCTGAAGCACAGGGCAGTTCACAGCTCTCTGCCACCCCCAAAAAAACCCCTCTCATGTCAGCCCAGCCTAGCAGAGCAGCACAATTCTGTGACATTTGCACAACCAGTTTACAATGCCCTGAAAAATCATTAGAGCCCTCACCGGAAATTCCGACTCATAAACTGCTTTTTGTTGCTTAGGACTCTTTTAGGTTTTTTTGCATAATCCTAATGGAGGACTAACATCCATCCAGAGGATCTGTGGAAACTGCTAACTGCAGTACACAGCCAAGAGTAAATTTCATTTTATAACCTACCAAAAGGCTGGATGCTGTCCTTGGGAAGTAGTACTGTAGCTAAAACCTAATAATACAGCAGGGTGATTATTGTCTGAGCAGCTTCAAGCACTAATAGCAGCACATCTTAATAACCAGCTGATATTGTCCTCCATAAAGTGATGCTCTCAGTGTGCACAAGATGACATAAGAGACACTTTGCTCACTGACACTGGCACAGTCACTCACAGACTGTTAAAATCTCACCTTCCTCCTGCTCCAGCTTTGCCTTGATTTTTGGCAAACACACAGTTCATAGTTTCAATTAAAAACATCCTATCAAAAGAAACAAAAAAGGCACTTGGTATTTCTCTTTGGCTCAGTCGAGGCGTGCTGCTGAAACCTTCCCAAAGTCCCCATCTCTTCATCTGATGAACAGTTGCCATCCTGAGGTACTTATTCATGTGCAAAAATCAGAGCTTCAGGGATTTACCAGCTGCTCCCAGCAAACCTGCAAGGCTCTTCACCACACAGAGACTCTTCAAACACAGAATGAGGTGTCCCATGGAGCTTGGTTTTCAGGGAAGAGCTCCATCCACTGGCACACTCCTTTATCCCAGCTCTCGTCTCGTAGCTCAGTGCTCTTTGAACCTGGGGAAGAACAGCAACCAGGCAGGAAAAGCTGAGGTGTGAGGCAGAACAGACACCAGAAGGCAGGATCCAGCCCCTGCTGTGCCTTTTTCTGTTCTCTCCATTTTACTTCTCCAAAATTCCACAATCACGGGGCTCAGTTTAGATTTTGTGTATTGATTCAGAGGATTTTTTTTTTTCTCAGTTCAAAATACTGTAAATTCAGAGCCACTCTATTCTTAAAGGAAAACTTTTGGAAAGACTTACATTTCAAACTATTTTTGAACATAGAGCAGGCAATTCCCCATCTGCAGAATGAAACCCATGGAGGATTAAATATTGGGGAAAAAACCCCACAAACAAGAGACTGTGAGAGAGGTGTTTTCAGATATTTTTCAAAAGATGCTCTAAAGGAAAATGTCCAAGGTTTGAAAACATCAAACCTGAGGTTACTGTTTTGAAGCAGAATTAAAAGAGACAGAAATGAATATACACAAATCTTAATAGGTCCAGTCTACATTTAGGTATTATGGGACAAAAATTTAAGTATTTTAGGACCTTGGAGGTCTTTTCCAACCTCAATGATAATTTATGACTATATATGGAAGGCTTAGAAATGTGTTTTCCAAGTGTTATTAAGGAGCAGCAGCCATATAAAACACTTACAGGGTGTGATCTGCATGACACTGAAGTTCCTTCTGGATAAGACGGAGTAAAAGCTGCAAAAACAACCACAAAATCTCCTTGAGTATCATCCAGATAAACAAGAAGCAGAATTATTCATTGTTGTTTGGAGAGTTTCTCATTTGAAACATTAGCCTGTAATGCTGAACTTAAAAAAAAAAAATAAAGATTTGCAGATGTTCAGTACTGTTTGGAAGAGGAGCTGTCACAATAAGTAGGCAAAAGGAAAATAATTTCCTTTTTGCATCTGAGAGGTCAATCTCTTCACAAAAACCACAACGGTTTTCTGGTTACTTTACCAGCAAATGGGTAAAGAAGCCAGCAGAGGGACCCCGAGGCTTCAAGAAAACGTGTTAGAAATTGTGGAGCCTGGAACTATTTTAGCTGCTATTTCCAAAAACAACTCTGAGTGTGAAAAGCTTTAATCCCACAGTTAGTCAAGGTGAGGACAGACAGTCACATTTGCTTGTCTGTGCAGCATCAGGGCTTTCAAGTGCACTTTAAAAGGATTATTGAGATAGCAAAAGCGATTTTTTTACAAATACAATTTGGTGGTTCTCATGTACATTAAAGACAGAATTGGAGCTTTCAGGGTTCCTCACTATTTCACTGAGGTTATGTTATCCTCAGAATCCCACTATTATAAATATAAGTTTGCTACTGTTTTAAGTATGAATGTTTTAAGAAGTTAAACATTTTCAGAGGCACAGAAGTGGCCAGGAATGACAGAACTGAATGCCACATAAGAGGCTAAATCCCCCTCCAGGTATCCTTGGAGAAATATATCCTTGAAGAAATAACATTTGAACACATTTGAACATTTTGCTGCACTGCAAAAACCAGGAAAAGCAGAACAGTTATGCAATAAAGGATTTATTACAAGTGCAGAGTCAAACTTCTCAAAACCAGAGCTTTGCAAAGGCGTTTTAATTGATTCTGCAAAGAAATGTGGCATTTTTGTATCTGAATCAATAACTGTAAGAGAACAGCAATGAGAACTTTATCTAGGGAAAATATGACAACCTCTCAAGCCTCACTCTGCAGCATGAAATACCAAACACTGAAACCAGCACAAACCAGGATTTTCTGCTGTGGATAAAGCTGCTGACTACAGTGGCAACACACTTTGGCTATTAATTTATCCGAGTTATCTATTTAATTTCCAGAGAATTACTCCTAAAAATGACTTTTAAAGCTGGAGTTTAATTTTAATTTAGGAAAAAAAAAAGCTTTAGTTGTAACTCAAAGGCTTTCTGATTTTCTTGTGTAAGGAAGAGAATGGTCTGACACCGTCAGCTCCTCTGCAGAAGCCCAGAGCTCAGTGCTTTGGACCAAGCCATCACCTGTGTGCTCTTTTTTCCCCCAAACATCTGCTCCTGGTTACTGTGAAAAGCCAGGATTGCCAGTTCTCCATCTAACTTAGTACAGCTGTTTCAGGGCCCATCTGGAATATGTGATGTATTAACTTTCAACATCTTCATTATCAGGGTGATTTTGGTGATACAGCAATGTAGGAAAACATTTTTTATAGCTTTGATAAACTGGATTTAAAGAAAACAGAAGTGATTCTTCCATGAGTGGAACTGAGGCAACTTCTAGGTCTAAATATTAAGGTTTACTTGCAATTATGCCTGTCCTAATCTGCCCAGCCAGCAATTAACAGCTGGGTATTTGCTCAGATATTGAAATGCATCAGAACTGATCTGCACTTTTCATTAAAATTAGATGAGAAATTCAAAACAAGCAAATTTGCTGTTAGACTGAAAATCTCCTACGCCACTGGAAGTCTAATACAACACAGAATATTGAAATGGCAAAAGGAAAATTTGCATTTTGGAACAGTTTTGCACAGAGGAAATAACACATAATCTAAATTTTTATACTTACTAGCAAGGCACATGCATCTGCCACCATGAGCATGTAAAACACGTTGTTCCAACCAGAAGGGGAAATAAGGCCAGCCAGCAGAGGCCCCAAAGCTGCACCTAAAATGTAATATTGACATTATATTTTGGTATTTTGTATTACACACTGTCAGAATTGTGCAATGTAAGATTTTTTTTTAAAACTGTACTGAAATGTAGTTATTCTGAATTAGAGCATCCATTTTTCCACCTAGTTAACTCAGTATTACCTGATGTATTAAAAAGTCCTAGGAAGTGCAAAACATTACTGGTACAGATGGGAAGCTGGAAGCCTTAGATGTGTGATGAACATCTGCCTTTGGCTCAACAAAATACTCATCCAGTACTGAGCTGAATTTTACTGTTTTCCCTTCCACGCAGAGGGCATAAATAAAATATCCCTGATCCTAGGACAACCCAGTGCCATCTCCTTTTGCTGTCTGTACCCAGTATCAGTGATCATCCCCTTCCTCCCACCCTCAGGTGTGGCACCACTGGAGGTTTCAGGTGAAGTGCTATTCCCCACTGTCCTGGGATGCAATGCAAGAAGTAACCAAAAGTATGTGTTCTATTGT
>VZSR01000920.1:12256800-12304043 GCA_013398615.1 Brachypodius melanocephalos
CTGGCTTCCCCTGGCAGACACCTGTCTTTCCAAACCAAGACATCCATTTCCAAAACTGTTCTGAGTCCTGGCTAAATGTGACCTGAAGAGCCCAGTTTCTCAGAAATGCTTTGTTTTAACCTGTCACAGCTGGGGCAGGTGGCCCTGGCTTACCCACAGATCCTGTCCCATCGATGATCGCCGTCACTGTGGACAGGGCTCTTGCGTTTCCTTTCAGGCTCTTGTGGGTACCCTGGAGGGACAGAGATGGCTTGGACCCATCCTGAACTGAGCTCTGAGAAAGCCCTGGTTAACACCATCCATCTCCCACCCCTCCACATGGCATCTGTGCTGTGGAGGTGCCTCAAGCACCTTGCAGTGTCAGCTCCTTAAGCAAGGCTGGGATGCTTGGAGATTTCTGCCCTGCTCCTTTTCCTGTATTTAAAACATTCCTGCATTTAAGACAATAAGAGGACTTTTGCCTCTTGCTTGGTGCTCCCTGAAGAACCAACACATTACAAAACAAACTCCCAAAGTCCCTCTACTGAGCAATGTTAAGGTTTTCACATGGCATTTGTGACTTGGCTGACCTGATCCTGCTGCAAGTGCTGGCAGCTTAAGCATCTGGACTTCTTATTTTCACATACTTTGCTTCTGTAAAGGTCTGTGCCAGACAGAGCTTTCTGATGGGAATTAAATCACCAGCTCACGTCTCACACAGGCACAGCTCCTCCAAAAATTTAAAAATGCAAAATATAAAAGGGGACATGGCACTTGAACAGAAGCCTGGCTTTGCATGCAACTTCCAGATTCAACCTGGGCTGTCACCCACAGTCTTGTGAGTGGTCAAGAATAATTTAGAAACCTCTCACAAGCATGGCACTCATTCATACTACAACAACAAACTCTAAAACAGACCTCAGTGGCTGAGTTCAGCACTGCCCTTCCAGCTCCTCGCTCCTTTGCTTTGGCACAATGCAGCCCCTTCCCTGGTGACCCTGCAGAAGTCAAAGGGCTCTCTATGGAGGCCAAATGTCACAGGGGAGGCCAAACTCACCAAGTCAGCAGAGACAGCAGTGGTGATCAGGGCATAAGGGCCATTCACCAGGGCACCACTGATAAGCAGCATCACTGTTCCAAGTTTAAAAAAAAAAAAAAAAGACAACAAAAATGTGAGTTGCCTGAAAAACTGTTCACCATAACAACAGGAGACATCACAGCCTATGGTTCCCAAGTGGTTTAATCCTTCCTTGGCTCCCCTGACACAATATAGAATTGGGAAATGATGAAAATCAACATCCATTCCTCACTGTTTTCAATGCTCACTCCACGATGTGAATTCTCAAACATACCAGAAGATGGGGCTGAGACAAAAAGCACTTCCCAGGGTCTTTACTGATCCTGGTAGGTCACAGAAAGGGGAATATTTGACCAACCCAACCATGAGGGCAGGGGTTGCTCACAAGATACACCCACAAGTCCCTTCTCTCCTTGTACAGCACCAGAGGACCCTAAAAGTGAACGAGGCCTTAAGGTGAGACGCCACTGCCAGCACTCCTATTTTCATTTCTGCTTTGAGGTAACAGATAGAAAGTCACAGGTGAATTCAGCCTACTCAAGAAAAGTGAATGCTGCTGTCAAAAGTACTACAGGCAATATTTAAACATTTCTGACATTCGGCACAAGGGATATAAAAAAACCTGTGCTGACACAACAAACTCCAGAAAGACCAAGGATATTAACTAAATCTGTTCTCTTGCCACCCCTTACTCATTTCCTACCTTCCCAATTCAACATGTAAAAAGGCTGCAAGACCTCATCTAAAGAACTGGATTCCATACTTCCTCCTCTAAGGAAAAGATAAAATAGAAAACAAAGGACAAAAGGAAAGAGCATCAAAGGTCACAAATGCAAAGTTCATAGAAAGCTAGGCAGAATAATTTAAGAGTACTCACCCACAGTAGCCTCAAGGCCCATTTTACTGACTGCAGAGAACATGTATAGCTGGAAAGAGAATAAATAAGCACTCAGAATACCAACATACGGACTAATCCTGGGTTCCCCATTTGCCCCATGGTAACTACAAGATATCTTAGCTGGTATTACATGAAATTTCCAGGTTTTACTAAACCCTTTTAGACCACAGTAGAATGATTGTTTGATTGGACACAGAAGGGAGATAAGAGGTAGGATGCTCTATGTCCTTTCAGAAGGAAGGGTTGTGCTGTGAGATCACTCAATTATAACTCTCCAACTGCAGCTTCAGCACAGCACAGAACACAACTCATGAAAAACCAAATAAAAATGTCTCTCTCATGTCCATCTGCTTGTTTTCCAACAGTTACAGCTCAGAAATGTTAGCCTTTGAACAGCTAAAATTCTGACTAACAACTAAACATCAAATTTTACAAGAGAGTGAAACTTTCCATATATTCTGTAACACAAAAATGCATTAGACTTGCTTGCTTGTTTAGTAAACAAGCTTGTTAGCTTGTTTAGCCCCAATATCTGTACTTGCTCAGCTTTTCATGCCAGTTTTTAATCTGGCCTGGACTCTTTACATCCAGGCTGGGAGATGCTGCCTGCAGAAGTGTCCAGGGCATGGTGTCACAGCTGTGAGGGAGAGGCAGGCTCTTACTGTGGGTGCTGCAAGCAGCAACATCATCCCGCAGGTGGATGCCCTCTTCTCCAGCCTGTCTGAAATGAGACCTGCCAAAATCCCACCTGAAAGAACACACAGGTGTGAGGAAAACGTTCAGTGTGTGTTTTGCACAAAAGACATCAGATTAAATTAATGCAACAGAACCCAATGGTTTTTACTGCAGAGTTCCACAATTCACACAGCAACATCCTCATTAATCCAGCTGGTTCTGACCTGAAAACAACAGAAGCAGATACTTGTTCCTCCTCATTTATTCCAAATATCCGAGGTAAAAAGCCTTTTACCAGGTGCCACATGGCCCTATTTCTGGTGTTCTGGTGTTCCACTCACTGGTCTCTTAATTCCTCACATGCAACAGAAAACTTGGTTCTCTCTCCATGTCCCAGTGCAACCAGGGAAATGAACTAAGCTGTCTGCACTGGCATGAGAATTTATTCAGTGGTCACCTCAAAAATTATAAAGGAATAGCCTAGTCCTTATTATTATTATGATCTGCCAATTTTATCACATATAGTTATATAAGGCATCAAAAAAAAAAAAAAAACCCCAAACCAAAACACCTGTTGCCATTAATCTTTGTGCCCATGAAATCCACACCACTGAACAAACACGGACAGTTCTCTGAAGCTAGACTGACAAAAAGAAGTATTTTGATGGGTGGTGACCAAGACTCATTGGCCAGAGCTGACAGAGCTAAAAGATTCCATAATTTGACCATTCCAATCTGTACTGGTCAGCATCACTGGCTGTGAAGGTATTTACTAGATTTTCACTTTTCAACACAACTTTCAGCTCAGTACCTTTACTGCTACTTTTCTTCAGTAGAAATAATGCATATGAACTATAAAATATGTAAGCTGTGTATACCAGAGCCTTTCCTGAACTGGTGTGCTCAAGAGTGAAGCAACATTGAAACTTACCAAAAATCCCACCCACATCAAACAGTGTGGAAAGGTCCCCAGCTCTTTTGGCATCAAGATGCTCTGGTGAGAGAAGCAAAACATTTGTCTCACTTCTGGACTATAAAACATGGGAATCTCAGCAGTCTTGTAATGCCAGGGCAAAGGCATCTTACAGCAGAATTATTTATTCAGAATAAGCCACAATAAGGTGATGTTGTATAGAAGCAATAAGAACAAAAGTAGGTATTCAGCAATACAGACTTTTGAATGCAATTACTCTCACTGGAAGTAACATTTTACCACTTTTATAATCACAGAATTACAGGATGGTCTGGGGTGGAAGGGATCTTTAAAACTAATCCAATCCAACCCCTCTGCCACGAGCAGGGACATCTTCAATTAGATCAGGTTGCTCAGAACTCCATCCAGCCTGAGCTTGAATGTTTCCAGGGATTGGGGCATCCACAGATTCTACGGGCAGCCTGCTGCAGCATTTCTCCACCCTCACTGCAAAAATTTTCTTCTTCATATCTAGTCTAAATCTACCCTCTTTTAATCTAAAATCATTACCCCTTCTCCTGTCACAACAGACCTTGCTAAAAAGTTACACATGGTCCATCTTGCACTCTGAAAGTGTAGAAAAATCTAAAATCTAAACATCAGTACTGAACAGATAAAGAAACTCATTTATATTATTTTGTACACGTTTTAATAGGACACTTCAATAATGAAAAATATTGTTAGAAAGTAAAACCTTTTGATTTGTTTGCAAGAGCCAAAGACACAGCATTTATGCCTGGAACTACTGAAGATAACCCAGCCACTTCTGTTTGCTGTGAAAATGCCCTCTCATAACACTGAATTCATTAACCTGCTTGGTGACTTACAACTCCCCTGCTATTGCAGCAGAGAAAGCCTCTTTCAGAAGCAGTAATGTTTGTTTTCTAATTTATTCCAAGCTCATATTTTCAGAGACTCTGTAGCCATAATTCTGTACCCCTTTCCTGCAATACTCACCTACATTTGTGATGTAGAGGGGAAGCCAGAAGAGGAAAGTGTAGCTCACCAGCTTTGCAAACAGGAGACAAAGGGAGAACTCCACAACTCCCTGAGAGAACAATGAAAACAGGGAGTTAGTATCTTGACAGAGTTATTTGCTTTCACAGACCATTATGAAAATGGTTTCTAGGAAGCATTTAGGCTTTTCTTTTTCTCTCATGAATTCCCAAGAAGCATTCTTCCCCTGAGAGCACCAAGCCTGCACTCTGAGCAGACTGTGGTATTTTACTTAGATGTTTCAATTGTACTGAACTGCCTGAAGAGAGAAAACTAAAATGGTACTGAATAACCTGAGCAGAGAACACAGAAATGAATATGAAGGATTTTATATTGTTTGGGATACCTGTATCACTTATTTCTCTTAAATAAAGTTGTTATGCAGCATTATAGCAGGTTTGGAGTGTGTTCCAGAGAAACGGGCATCTTTTTGTGCTCTTTAACTCTTTCCTTCGGATGGGTTCAAGATTTCTCCCTAATTGTTCAGCTCTATAAAAAGTCAGTAAACCAGTCTGACACAGTTCAGATCAGAATGTGCTAAGAGCAATGAGCAATGACCTGTTTAAAGCTCTAACGTGCTCCATCCTCTTTCCTGCTGAGCACATAAAAGTGCATTTACTGCACAGAGCTGCAACTAAACCGCCAAATTAACCCATCTTCATTCCCTTCACCATCTGATAACTTCTTGTTTGAAACTGGATTTCTTAAATCCCTGGTATGGAGGGCTGCAGTTATCCTGAGGAACAGCACACACACTCCACACATGCAGCTGCGACCCTTCCCAACAACAGGCAGGACAAATATCACAGGGTGTCAGAGACTCCAGGTGGCAGCAGCAGCAATTTTTTCACCTATTACTTCCACTTTGCCACAGGAAAAACTGACTGAACATGATGAGAAGATGCAGGAATACAGAAGTTGGGAGCAGAATTTTTTTTATACTCTACATGTGGTCCAAATCAATCTGCAAACAATTCTACTTCTGCATTCAGGCTTCAGGTTGACAAGACAATCAAAAATGACAGGTTCTGACCCCAACAAAACTTCCTTTCCTTTACCAGCAGTCCAAATGTTTGGGCTGCCTGAAACTTCTCAGAAAAGAGATTTTAAGATTAAAGCTTTTAAAAACAATGCTGAGGAATATAAAAAGGGGAGCCATAGAAGGAAGTTCTGACATACAGAAGTGCTCTGGACTCAGTTTGCGATTCCACCCTTAATTAAGTTCAGTCAACTTTAGGACAGAATAAACTATTTCAGCCAGCAGGAACCTCCAGCAACCACCCTGTCCAACTGAAGAACCCCTTCAGGGCTGACACAAGTTGAAGCACGTTGATAAAGCCATGATCCAAATGCCTCTTGAACATTATCAGAGAGAGATCAGCAGCCCTCTCTCCACCTTCCCTCCTCAGGAAGCTGCAGGGAGCAATGAGGTGTCCTCTCAGCCTCCTTTCCTCCAAATAAATCAAGGCCAAAGTCCCCCACATTTCAAGACTGATGCAAAGTTAATATCCACTACTGCTCCGCCTGTAACTTCATGGAAATATGAATTCTGAGGCAAAACTTAATTCTTAAGGCACTCACAGGTATCCTCAGGGCCCCAAGGAAGCTGATGGCTGATGTCCCATGCCTTCCTTCCCCAGTGCTGGAGCTCAGTGACATGCTGCAGTTCTCACTGTCAGTGAGTAAATGCTGCACCTCTGGATCCTGCAACATCCCCCAGCAACAGATGAGACAGAGAAAAGAACAAAGAAGCGAAGTGTGCATCAAGAAATCAAACAGTTCCAGAATAATTTTTAAAAACAAGCATCTACTTTATCACAGAACATTACAGCTTCTAAAAATGTCTTGGTGTGGCTATCCAGAGTATACAAAGAGAGCAGAGACTATATTCAGAATATCAGGTGGTATCTGGTTGTTTCTGTCTGAGTGCATATAGTCCATAATAGAATCAAGTTTCTGTTCTGCTGAAGAACAGTTTCAAGTTGCAAAACCCTCATATATGAAGAGCATATTCAGTGGAATAAAATTTTCCAATCTTCCCTCACCCCATGACATAAATGTGGTCGAATTAAAGCTGACAAGCTACTCAGTCCTACAGCATTGTGTACGAGAAATTTCTACAAGGATACATTTCTGTATAAAATCATGTATTATCCTCTTTCTGGACAAACACTGAGCCTGTTTTTCAGACTGTGGATCATCATCTTACTGACTGATCTAAGTACAGGCCATCTTTCCACTTGAATTGTGGACAGTGAGTGCTTTATGTTAAGCAATCACTTTTTTTTTTTTTTTTTTTCCCCCAAATCTGTTCCATTTGAGCATTGCAATCCCCAAATTATAAAAGCCTGGAGTTCACCAGCATTGCCTGAGTTGTGAATTCTGAGTTCTTTTCTAGTACTAGGAAGGATTTTATTCCAAGAATTCCACCGGCTGCTAAGAATACTTGTGGGAGCAAGTTACCACTCCACAAGAACAAGCCACCCCAGTGTAGCCAGGAGGGTTTATGTTATTTTTAATCCTCTACCAGACTGAAGTGAACTCTCAAAATAGAACTGGAAATTTACATCTTACAGATGTACACAGAAAAAAAAAAATCAGGTATAAATAGACTTCGGTACTTCTTTTCCAACTTGGAAAAACGATGGGATGCAGCTATCCTCACTTCCAACTGCTTGCTGAGAGGCTTTACCAAGCTGTGTACTTTTCCTAGTTATGTATTCTGCACACTGTCTTCTCTCTCCTAATTCTTCAGCATCTGAACAAAGCCTCAGTGAAGAATTAAGCCTCAAATATATATTTGACTGTAGGCTAGAAAGGATATAACAGCAGGCTGCTCCATTTCCAGTGCTTATTGCAAAGATGAAAACTTTGATTAATATTTGCTAAGCTGATGGGGGAAGGAAAAGAAGTAACTGCTGGAAAAATTCAATTCTGCTATTTTACACTCAATGATTCTAAATAAATTCCATTTTTAAAGAACATCATTTAGGAGAGAGCACCAGGGAACCATCTAGACACCTGAGCCCAGACACTCAGCACAGATTTAGAAGGTGCCATGCAGCATCCAAAATTCTAGATGTGATTGTTAGATGGGATGAAGCACTTACAGTGTCTGGGCTCAGGTGATAAAGCATTAACCAGAAAACAGAAAAAAAACATCTCAGGACCTCTGACATGGCCCTGCAAACCTGTCATGGCCCAGGAGTCACTTCATCATCATCAAAAAAAATTCATCTTCTGAATTACTGGAATAACTTCAAAACTTGAACTATTTCAACAGCACCAATTCAAACCATAAGCTGTTTTTTTTGTTGTTGTTGTTTTTTAAATGAGAGAGGGGAAAACGAGAGAAAAAGAGGGAAAAAGAGTTTAAACAGTGAAGCTCCCCACTGGATTCTAGATGGTGTCTGAGTATCTCTTGCACAATCAGCACAGCAAACTCAGCCAGGACTGTCTGAAGCAACACTGCTCATTTCTCAGACAAGCAGCTCTAAGTCTGTTTTAGAAGAGTGGGTAAATACTGCAGTAGAGGTGACCCAAGTCCAAATAACTTACTTAAACTCATGCTGGAATCTTTTGTCAATAATTTGGGGGGTTTTATGCTGCACATAGCTAAAGGATAAATAAACCCAGCAGTTTGTGCTTGGCAGAGATGATGTTGTACAGCCTTGCCAGCCTTTCCCAGACCATGATTAGGCATATGGCACACTCTTGATCTCTGGGGAAGGATTCATTATCCCACAATTTTATATCATTTTTTAAGAGGCCAACGTAACATAAGCAGCAATGAAGGTATTCAGGTCATGCAGCCAAAACCACATTCTGCTTTCAATCACTGCAGATCCTGAGTATTTGCTTCCTTTTTACAGTAATTGCAGAGATCAAGGAAAACCCAGTAAAAGCTGCCATTCCAGTGTGCTTGGAGACCAACCCATAAATGCAAAACATCTGCTGTTTGTAGAGGCTCAAAAGCTGACTGTAAAAATCAGCTCCAAGTAACTGCAACACAACCCCTGTAAGAAAGGGAAAGATGCTCAGCTTGGCCCTGACAGGAAAAAGATGTTCTTCTGTCACTGGCAGAAAACCAGGAAGCCCCAAAGGATGACAAAGAAAGGGTTTTAACGATTTTGTTTCTTTTTAAATCTTGTTAAGATTCTGTATTACAAACATACCCCAGCTTGCAGGGTGGGATATTTCCAGGACTGCCAGCAATTCCCCCAGGTTCATTGCCTGTGTTGTCCCTCTGTCCTGCTCCCAAGGCACACCAGTCAGTGGGACAGGGGTACATTTTCCTCACCCTTTGGTAGGCAGACCCTTCAGAGGGTGGAAGTAGAGGCACCAGCAGAGTTCAATAGGAAATCTCTGCTGATTTGGTGATTCAAGTGGGGTTTTTTTAGCTTTGTCATCATGATTTAGAATCACAGACTGGTTGGAGTTGGAAAGGACTTGAAGATCATCCAATTCCAACTCCTTCCACTATCCCAGGTTGCTCTAGGACCCATCCAGCCTGGCCCCGGACATTTTCAGGGATGAGACAGCCACATCTTCTGTGAGCCACTTGTTCTTCCACCCTTTCTTCCATAAATTTAGAAGTATTTCTTCCATAAATTCCATCTTACTAAAGGCACCTGCTGATATTCTTCCATCTCCCTTTACCTTCCAGCTGATCGTGAAATAACACTGACAAATGTTTTCTGGGTTGGAGATTTGTTGTTGCACAGCTCAAAACAAAAATAATAAACTCAGTACAGAGGGGATTTAAGCTGTATTGAAGTGTTTCCTCAGCAAAAATTTCAAAACTTCTGTACCAACACTGATTATTCCACCCTGTGAATGCTCATTATTATTCTATGGGCAAAGGATAAAGAGAACAGGAAGTTTCTATTTTCCTGAAAAAGTCTGAAAGAAGTTACAAAAAAAAAAAAAAAAGTTATCCTCTCAGGATAGAATGTGCCAAGTGTACTAAATACAAACACAAAATTTCAAGTGGAAATTTTCAGTTCCTGTTCATCACAAGGTAAAAATGGTGTTTTGCCCACAAAATGGGCAAGTCAAGAATTCATTTTCTAGTGAGAAATAGCAGACCTTATGGTTACAAGTTTTAAGCAAGATTTTTGTGAGTAATTGCATATATTTAGAACTCTCCATCTCCACATATAATCCTGTAAGTACAGACAGCTTTTTGAAGAGAAAAGGGAGAGAAGTGAGACTGCAAGGATGGGACACAGTATAAATAATTTAAATATTTCAAGTATCCTGTCTTTAAAGTATTTTGCAGTGCATTACTTTTGATGGAATTGTGTCAAGATCATAAAAAAAAAAGATCAATTGAGCAAGCACTGCCATCTCATACAGTTCAGTTTGCATTATTTATGGCAGGCGATGCTTTGTTCCCTCATCTGAAGTTACATTTGTGTGTGAAGATGGAAGCAGATTTCAGCATCAGAAAAAGAGGAGCAATCTTTACAAACAGTAAAGGTTTCACGTGAGCCTTAAGAAGCCTTCTATGCTATTTTACAGCAATAAATTACAATTTTATATTTTACCTGAGGTTTGCCATTTTCCTTAGCATTTAAGGTCAGCATCTGGATTCTGCACCGAGAGGCGCCGTTCAGGAAGGTTTTAGAACTCTAAAAAAAGAAAACAAACTTTATATTTTTGCTGCCTGGGTTTTTGGTTTTTCTTTAAGGATGACATTAGTGTCAGTCATCTCCCTGGACCAAGTTTTTGTGCACTGTAAAATAAACATAACCCCAACTGGAGCATCATTAATTTGATATGA
Organism: Brachypodius melanocephalos; assembly: GCA_013398615.1. Taxonomy (NCBI): domain Eukaryota; kingdom Metazoa; phylum Chordata; class Aves; order Passeriformes; family Pycnonotidae; genus Brachypodius; species Brachypodius melanocephalos. Next base: position 12,267,185 of record VZSR01000920.1, read on the forward strand.
CCGTGTGGTTTGAGATTTTCAAGTTCTTACACAGACCTGTGGCAATGGACATAAAATGCACTCACAAATTGATCTGAAGGCTTGTTTCACACTGGTTTTATACAGAAGCAGCTGAATTCAGAGCAGTCATGTCCCTCTCAACATCTTTAGCTGCTTTTTCCTCTACTGAACTTACTGACATTGCAAACAAAGTTTTTGCTCTTAAGCAGATGATTCCAGCAGCAACTACAGAAGTTGATTTGTTTCAAAAAAACCTTGATTCTTCACTTTCCTAATCCCTTTAAGAGAAAAGATCTTTAGCTTATATTCTAGAACACTATATTCTTTTAGCCCATAAATGCACTGTGTTCTTGTGGAGAGGAGTATTGATGAGGAGTCTCTGCACCTCCAGCAAGTTCCAGAAGAAAAAATAAGACAAAAAGCTACATTTTAGGCACCAGATGGACTTGCTTTTTATCTTTACTTATTAAAAAGTACGTTCCTGTATCAGTTCACATCAAAGTGTATTAACTGGAAAACACCATTCCGAGATCTTTAGCCTAAAAATATTTACCAAGGACATTCAGATTGTCTGCTGAATTAAACATACAGCTCTAAAGTAGGTTTGCAGTCAGGTATGGACAACTTATTGCTCAGCTCAAAAGAAGCACTGTGTATTCCTCAGGGATGAGATGTTGAAGTGTCTAATCACACACTGGATGCCACATTGAAAAAATCCAAGAAGACAGAACAATAAAAACCCCCACAAACTCAGCCCCAAATAACCCCCTCCTCGAACTCACCATCACAAATAAAAAAAGAATGCAAATCCTCACTGAACAACCCAGCTCAAAAATCAATCATTGGGTAATTCTTCCTCCCCCCAAAAAAATCCAGAGTATGTATTTCAGTATTTTTTAGACAAATTGCCCTTCATCAATCAAACCCTTCTAAGAAGAAAAAATACTTTTGAGGATACACTGTGGTATTTCTGCAGCTCAGTACAGAGCTGAGGCAAAAGCAGTCTTGGACATGCGTTCCTCAAAATAAACCAACAACACTCAAGCCCCCAAGGGTCTGATAAAACAGATTTTTATGTTTTATCTTACAGAAAATCTGGCTCTTGTCAAAAATGTGATTTACAAGAATCCACGGGGAAGAAAATCGATCACCTAGAGACAAGTCATCTACATTTTTCATCAGCAGCTCAGCAGAGGAAAAATGAATGACTTTTTCATTTGACTGTCAAAAAATAAGATTTACTGTGGTAAGGAGAAAATGTGTAGGGAAAAGGACTAGACTGAGAAGCTGTACATTTAATACTTAGACTTCATTCTCCTTTTCAGGAGGTAAAAATTGCAGCCTGGTAATTTTCAAATGCACAAGCACTTTGCAACAGGAGTTTAAGGGAGGGAAGTTTTCTGGGAATGCAAAGTTGAGACAAAGGCAGTTCCTAGAGCACAAAGGTTTGTATGAACATGATGTAACTATGGTGAAAAAAAAGACACAGGGAGAAAAGATGAGAAGTAATAAAACCGGTTCTAAATCACATTTCCCAAAGAGGGAAACAAAAAGTTAAATCTCCTTTTCAACTTTCATAAAGGAAGTGCAGCAATTCTGAATAAAGCCCACTGACTTCTCACTTGCATTTGTCATAGGTGCAGCCCTTCAAAGAGTCAAGATTAAGCCTCCAATGCCAGCATTTAAAAGCACTTTATTGTCCTCAAGAATTTATTTGGAAACAAATTTCAGATGGGTAAATCAGAGCCAAGATGAATTCAGGCAAATGAAGCACAGCCCAGGAAACCAGAGAATAAAGAGAAAGAACCACATGCTCAAGGCTCTGTGCCTGACTCTCCATCTGTGGTTTTGGACAGCTCAATGAAATCAGATTACTCACCACTGCAAACTCTGTGGAAATATTGGACTCACGACCATGCTGCAAATAAACAGTAGATCAAATTCATCCAAGACAGTGACATCACACAGAGAGAGGACCCTGATCTCTGAATCTTAATATAAACCCTAAGGCCTTCCCTCGTGCTGAGCATTTATTTTAGTAGTGCTTAAATTTAACTGGCCTCATTCTTCCACAATGAGATTTAGTTTTTAGCAGCAGGCAGCAGAGCAGCCTGCATCTACCCAGGACATCTGGCCAAAATTACCTGCCACAGCCTCGTGAGAAAAGCAAGTGTGTACTTTTAATGCCTCAAAAAAGAAGAAAGATTTCTAACTATTTGCAAGAGCACACAAGGTTGTTCAGGTTGTTACTGGAATGACTGAATGAAAAAAAAGGATGGAAAGTATTTTACAGCTGCCAAATTCTATCCCTTGTACAACACAGATGAAATATATTTTCCTTATCATACTGCATGAATCTCCCTTCAATTAGCACTGACTTTTCTTCAGTCAGAAATTGTCACCACCACACCTACACCTGGACATCTTGAACTCTTACCTAATTAATTTCCTTAATTTCTAATTAATTTTCTTAATTTCTGTGGTGAACAGGAGCTGTGAGCCCCATCCACAAGGGTTTAGAATCCTTACAGACCACTCAGGGCTGAACTATTTGAGCAGTTCTAATGACATAAACCTCCCCAGGACAAGGCAAATCTCCATCTGAGAAGGGTCCAAGGCAAGTGGGGAAGGCCTGTCATAAACTCCTCCCAGATTTCCAGATGTGAAATGGGAACAGGGAAGGAAGAAGTGATGCCTTTTGCTTTGCAGAGTGAGGTTTCCAGGGAAACAAGATCAAATGCACCTCACACAGTGAGAGTGAGCCTGGAGCAGTGACCCTGCTGCTGTATTAGTGAAGACTGAGTCAAATGCTCCTCCTTTTCTGCAACTGGGAGAAATAGCTCTCAAAAAACTAATTTTTTGTTAAAAATATCATGGTAAATAGATATTCCATGTCAGAATTTTCTACACCAGCTCATTAAGAGATATGAGCAACACGCTGTGCAGAGCTCTTTGATTTTTCCAGTTGAAGTGTATTTGAAACAAATAAATATTTATTTCCATGGCCTAACTGGATATTCTATAAAAACAATGCTCTGAACTACATAAAAGCTAAGGAAAATGGGATTCTTAACAGCAGGCAATGAGAGTCACTTAAAATACTCTCACATTTTACAGAAGTTACTTCTAAGAAATGAAAGAGAAATAAATGAAAAATGCAGAGCATAGTGTGAGCCCACCTTGTCTTACAAGAATAAACTAAGAATAGGAGTTCCACAGACCATCAAAAGCATTCAGAAGCTTTACCAGAAGTGCTTCATATGAAGATTAAAAAAAAAATCAAAGTAAAGAAGAGAGAACACAGACTAGAAAAGTTGCCTTCAGTACCCATTCAAGAGCATTTAAAATGTAAAATTCCATTGATCTGAAAATATTAGGTGGTAAAGAAAGAGCAATCAACCCCTCTACAATCTACCTGTGAGACTGGCAAAGAAAATGCACAGTTCACATGAATCCACATGTACAGACAGTTTCCACATGGGATTCCCTTGGGACATTCACCAACAGCCCTGATTTGCCCTCAGACATAAGAAACCTCATGGCCTGATCTGCCAATCCACTCTATCAAAAAAAAAATACTTGGAAATGTGGCAGACCTGATTGTCCAAGGGCTCCTGGGAGCCTGGAGCAAGAACTGCTCCAGATTTTGGCTGCAGCAGAGACAAACACAGAGCAGAGTCTAAGGGAACACGAAACAAGATCAACCTGTGAGCACAGTCCTGAACAAAACTGGGCTAGGAATGACATTCTTAAAAGAAGTTAAACACAGCTGGTCTTCCTAATGCTGTCTTTGTTGCCTTTCCTTGCTTTTTACTTTTTTCCAGTTCCATTTGGATTGCCTTCCTCTTCTTGGGTTCACAGCTTCATGAGGCAGGAAAGGAATCATCTCACACGGTAACTCGGGATTTCCTAGGGAAATCTTTCCACCACTGACACAACTTTGTAAAATACTTAATCCTGAGCACACAAAACACCCTACAAAGATGCTCAGGAAGACTGAAGCAAAGTAAGAAAACTCAAGAAAAAAAAGAAGAAAGAAAAAAAAAAAAAAGAACAGTTTTTACTTGGTTTACTGTAAGATCAACTGTTCCAAAACTTCAGTTAGAGCAAGTTAATTCACGTCTTGATTCATTTGCTTTGAGAGAAAATAAGCTCCTGGTTTACCAGTGAAGCATAGAAGACCAATCATTGCCTCAAGCACAGGATCAGATACAACAGCCTGGCAGAAAGAGCCAAATAGACAATCTGATTCACAGAACCACCTTAATAAATGGGGCTGTTAGAAGGCAAAACTGAAAAAAGAAAATGGATTTACTTACACTGGATGGAGTGTAGGAGCAACTGACATCTTTAGGATCTGAAATAAAATACCACACATAGCTAACAGTGAAAACAAGCCTTAAAAAGATCTCTTAAAACACTTTCAAATAGTGTAACTTACTGACAATAAACTGCCAGTACAGATAAAAAGTGCTACTCTGGCAGTCCAGCTAGTTACAGAATTCTTAGTTCTGTCTGCCAAAATTTACTTCCTGAGACAGGACAGTTACAGTAAAAAAGCATTCACATCTCTGAGTCTGCAGAGGGACATGATGGGGCATTCCTCTTTAATTTCTATTTTAAAGTGTCCAAACCTGCTCCATCAGCTGCCTCCTGTAATTCACAGCACAGAGGATGGATGGCAGCACAGAATATGCCCTGCAGCCAGGTGGGACCTTGTGCTAAGGCACACTTAAACCATTTATCAGCACAGGGAGCTAAGGACAGGACAGTGGGATGAATTCTGAAGTGTCACTCTGCCAGGGGAGCTGGGGAGGGGTCTGGGCAGAAACCAGATGAGGAACAGCTAAGAGGGCTCAGTCTGGAGAAAAGGAGGCTCAGGGGTGTTTTACTTCTGTTTTTATTTCCCTGAACAGGAGGGAGCAGCTGTGGGGGTCAGGCTCTGTTCCCAAGGAACAGGGACAGGAGGAGAGGGAACAGCCTCAGGCTGGGCCAGAGGAGGCTCAGCTTGGACACCAGGAGGAATTTCTGCAGTGAAAAGGTTTTTAAATACTGGAAGGGGCTGCCCAGGGATGTGGTAGAGTCCTCATAGTGGTGTCCAAGGAAAGCCTGGAGGTGGCACTCAGTGCTCTGGGTTGGGGACAAGGTCGGGGTCAGTCAAAGTTGGACTTGATCATCTTGGAGAGCTTTTCCTCAAAGACTCTGATTCTGACTGGATAAGCTCTTTGAAGGCACACAGGCTCTTCCCACCAAGTGCTCTGGGAAGAAGCTCTCTAAGTCTGGGCACAGCCTGAGGAAAAGGAGCCCTCCATGGCTGTGTCCCAGTGAAGCACTCACGTTCAATAAGGAACAGGAAACAAACAACCCCCATGACAGCCACGATGACCCCAGGCACCACAAAGGAGAGACCCCAGCACGTGGACACCCAGTAGGCAGCAATCAAGGATCCCAAGATATTCCCCACGGAAGTGTGTGAATTCCAGACTCCCATGATCAAACCTCTCCTGCATTAAAAAACAGAAACACACAAACACTCATTATAAGCATTAATCTCTTGAGAAAAGTGTATAAAAATGGCTGTGCATCTGTGGTGTCTGTGAAATACATCTTATGGTTCTTTAAGTGATAAATTATTTATGCTACAATCTCCATGTGGCAATTTCAAGGCACCTAAATATTAATAAAACTGTTGTAAATACTCTGTGCACAACAGAATTTATCCTGCACTTATTGGCATTTAAGAAAACCACTAGGGCTGGCATATTTCTGGATAATTTCTTTGATTAAAACAAATATGCTGATGTTGTGCAGCATGTGGATACCAAGCTTGATGCTTTTGGGAATAAAAACCCTCCTGGCAAACACATTGCACTGATAATCTGATGGATATGTCAGACTTGTCATGCAGAAGAAAACAAAGTGTACAGGATATGTGGGGCAAAGCCAGTATTTTCTGATCCCATTATGGACTTGCTGGGCTCTGGTGGAAGATGACACCTGCACAAGCTTGGCTAAAACACACATCAGGTGTGCCTGCCTGGAAATCCCAGATTAGTGCTGCTGCACATCAGCTCCATCTGAGCTAAGGTAAAGCACAAAAATCCCACGGAAGTCACGACAGCAGGGATTTCTTTTCCCTTTCAACTCATGGGAAGACTGCCTTGCTCTCAGCAGGATTTTACCTGGAGCAGTCTGACTTGAACAAACCTGAATCTTTTTCACAGCCTGAAGACAAGATCTAAGAGGTCTGCTCATGCTTCATGGAATTATGGCAGAATGAAAACAAGGACCAGGTCACTGACATTTAAACCAGAGCCCACCGTGTGGCATCCTAAAAGTAAAGGATGTTGCTTTTGCGCAAAGCAAAGCCTGAATAAATGTATTCATTTTGCACAGACTGCCCAGTCTTGTTCATTACTATATGACAGTTACCATTCTCTGCATTTCCTAATGGAAAATTAGTTTTAGGCTACATTTTTTTAACTATCCTGTGGTTTACATAAAAATCAAATACTGAATTTCAGTACATGCTTCTCTGGGACTGATTAACAATAATGCCCTACATATAGATGGTACCACAGTAGCATTATTATATGCTACATGCATTAACCATTACCAGAGCCACTGGGTTTAGCATGTAGCTCTTGCAAAATGTATGGAAAATTACTGTATGGTGTGACAAAATAAACATCATGAGTGATTTCTGTGAAGGATTAAGATTAAAAAAACCCCAAAAAACAACAAACAAGCAGATGATCTAAAGAATGTGATAAAAGAAAAATTAAATCAGTTGCCATGTGTATTTTGTCTTCTGAATTTTCAAGTTTACGCAAGTCTGTTAGAAAAAAAGACATTACACAAAGCAATTTTTACAGTTATGCCCTGAGAACTGTTTTGAAACACAAATGAAAACACAGGAAATTTCACATTAAAATGGCATAATAACAGCCTTTACTAAGAGTAGTTTTAGACTGTTTATATTTTCAAGAATTATTCTAATATAACTCTGAAATAATTCATCTGAAAAAGAGCTACCACAGAACACTGTTTTGACATGAGGGAGACAGTTTCAAACCCATCTATAAATTAAGCAGCATAACAAAGGAAGCTCCTCTCAAAATTCTAACTGCTTTGCTTCATCTCAAAAAAAAAAAAAAAACCCAAACAAAAAAAACAAAACAAAACAAAAACAAAAAAAAAAACCCCCCCAAAAAAAACCCCAAAACCCACAGAAGCCTAAGAAAGATATTTAAATAGATTATAATATCACAGATTATAGTATCACAGAATGTATTGATCTTTACTTCCAAACCTTTGCATTAAGTATCATTTACCTTCCTTTCCCAAACCAGTTGCCAATACATGTAACAACACTCGGCCAGCCAGTGGTTTGCACCAACCCATTGGCTATCTGAAAGTAATTTAAAAAAAAAAAAAAAGTAAACATTTCCTGTCATAAACCAGGCTCCTACACAATTCCTGCATTGGGAAAAGGAAGTCTACACAAATGCTTTGAATTTAGAAATTTAGTTTTGGGGTTTTGAAAGCATTTTTTTCCCCCCTAGGAATAAACAAGTTACAAAGTTTTGTAGAGATTCTTCCCTCTACCTACATCTCTATAATTAGTTTATGATTTAAATCACAGAATGCTGTAATTCAGTCACATGTTTACCAAAAATCACACTGCTCTGAGCTGAACAGAGAAGTGAATTCCTCACACTTAAGCAGCAGTATAACACTTATCTCAACTTGAGCATATGGCAAAGCATGTTTGCAATCAAATAAAGCAGAAAAAACCGACAACTTTAGGGATACTGGATAACTTTAAAATGCTTAACAGACAGCTGTAAATAAACTGAGAGGAGGAATTTAATTTAATATACTCAGGATGAGGTAAGAACTATTTCAGCCTCCACATTGCACAGAACTTTAACTCAACTCCTAAAAGCTCCCTCTCTCCATAACACACACAACACAAATATCACAATACAAAACCTCACACGTACAACGAGCATTTGAACATGCAACAAAACCCAACCCACTGTACCCACCAAAAACCAAAGGGGCTGGTGGTGTGAGACCACCCTTGGAGTTACAGGGCTCACCAACCACAGCCCACATGACAGCTGAACCCTGAAGGAGGCATTCACTGTCCTGGAGAACAGCTGATCCCACAGGGCTGGGGCAGTGACAGATTGGTGACAAGGTGACAGAAGAGCTGTGCCCAGGTTAGTATCTCTGCATGCCACCTTGCCCACTGCCATGCAGAGGGACCAGAGGTGAGAGTGTTGCTGCAACAACACAGAAAGCAGCAGTGCAAGGTGCAGACTTGTCCAAAACGGCCCCAGTGCCAACCCTATCCTGGTCCCGACCTAAATTTCACTTCAGGTCGATGGTAAAAATTCTTGTGACACCTGATCAGAGCTCTGAAAAATCTCCCACTGTGAATCTCGTTACATAAGCTGCCTGCTCCCAGCCACACCAGTGTGGGAGATTGCTCATTATTAGCAGTGTAAATAGAATTTTCCTGAAGAGGAAGCCAGGATGTGTCACTCAGGTCTTGGCAGACTGACAAAAGTAAACATACTTGTTTTAAAACTCACCCAACCTGCAAAGATTTGATCGCTGATTTGACACAGAGTGAAACACATTAATTTGTTTTCAAAGATTTCTTCTACTAAAAAAAACCCCACCATTTTCCAAAAACAAAGCCTGGGGGTATCCACTCTATCACTTCTGCCTGTCATCAACAAGATATTCCAGCATTTACATCCTCCCACCCAACCACTCATCACTGTGTGCAAGTGAAAAAACCCCAGGATTGCCCTAAACATCACCATGGGAGGAACTCTGTGTCTAAATTAACACTGTGCCTACCTGGGCCATTATGTAAAACCACAGATTGTGCACATTATAGAAATAACCCAATCCAAACATTGCAGTGAAGAGTCCACTGGCAAGCATCCCCCCTGTCAGATAGTACCGGATGGGCAGCCGCTCTCCAATGAGTCCACTTGGAACAGGGGAGGAAATAAAGAGAAAAGCCATAATTAAAAATGAGATCACACCCCAAAAGCCTTCACTAATGAACAATATTTTATGTTGTTTAATTCTGGTTGAGGAGAAACTCTACTGGTAACTGCTGGCTGCCTTCGCAGCGGCAAAAGAGCAATTTTTAGCATTTGACAGGAAAAAAAAAAACCAACACAACACTTCAAGTTCATTAATTGCTAAGTTCTGACATCTGCACAACCATCTTTCAAGGACATACTCATCTGGAGCACATTCAAAGTCATTTACTTACAGAATCATTTTCCAAATTATGTGTCTCCAGCCATTTGAAGTGAGACTTGTCTCCCTTGCTAACAACTCAAGTGATGAAGGTTCTGGCTTTAGTCAATAAAAAGAAGCATCTCCAAACGACAGCTAAGACTGCACACTTTAAGATGGGTTTGATATTATTTTTAGGTGTCTGCTCCTATTCTTTGACTAAAGAAAGCCAGGACCATAACTGAAACCCAATCAGTGCTATTTGGAGACTGATTGGAGACTGATTGATTTACATTCTAGAAGAAAAAAAGACAGGTAAGAGTATTTTCCATTTCAATCTGGAAAATATTCTTGCACAAGGCAGTCAAGATTGGTGCAGGTAAAAAGCTTTCTACATATCAGAGATTGACACCACTGGGGCTCAGAATCATGTTGGTTTTTTTTCCTCTCACCAATCAATTTCTCACTCTCCACCAGAAACTCTGCAGTAGGAAAGCACGATATCACAGCAGTCACACAGCCTCATAAATAAACAGTAAAAAGAGTGAGGTTTTACCTTAAATACATTCCAACTGCATATGCACACAAAAACGAGTAATCCAGTGCTCCCAGTAGCTGTTTGTAGTTGCTCTTATCTAAGAATAATTTTCAAAACAAATCATCACTTTAAATGCACTAATTACTTCCCAACCATTTTTACATGTAACAAGAAAAACGTCATTGAATGTGCAATGATGTTTAATTTTCAATAGCCACATTTAGATTTCAGCAAACATTTTGCCAATGTTTTATTTAACAAAAAAATACCCTTCTGCCTCTAATATACTAGGAAAATATTGGCAGGCCCATGCTAAACTCTACCTTATTTAAAACAGCATTTGGAAGAGAAGAAACATCAGTTATTAGCAAGGTGCTTTTTTCTTATACAACCTTAGGCAAAAGAAAATCCAAAATCCAATTTAACAGACTTGATTAAAAGTGGTAAGATGAGTTGCAAAAGCATGAGGTCCTAACAGTCAAAATGGCTAAAAAAACCCCAAAAATCCATCATCACAGAGGCTTTTAAACAATCAGCTTTTTTTTTTTTTTAACGGGTAAAGCTTTTTGCATTTCATTTTCCAACTATTCACAAAGCACAGAAGAGTTCTGTTCAAAAAAACCTGCAGTTCTGCCCTGAAGAGCAACCAACCATAATCACACCAAAATGGGAACTGCAGACAGGATGGAGGGAGCAAAGGGGCTCCACCCTGATGGAATCACCAACTCTCAAAGGACCTGAGCTCATACCCAGACAATTTATGTATTTATTTGCAATAAACTGCCACAATTCCTATTGGCTTTGAGCACAGAGTCACAGACATAAAAGCAAATTCCTTCCTTCAGCGTCACTCCCAGCTTTGCCAGAAAAACACCTGAAAGAACAAGTCCAGAGTGCCATTCCAAAGGGGCAGCTTGGCAATAATGTCCATGGAAAAAAGAGGACATTTGGGCTGTAAAGCCTCCATTTAAAAAGTCGATCAATATTTCAGACAAACAAACTCAATCTCCCCTTGTTCAAAGGACAAGAAACACTGCCCAGATTTTAAGTGCATCCCACCAGGGGGATTGAATTTTTTCAGCAGACCCTGCAGCAGGAGTTAATACACTGGATTTTGTCCACAGAAACCCCAGAGCTCAGATCTTTAATTATCATTGAACAGAGCAGGACTTTTTTTTAAATTGCTAATTAAAGACTAATTAGAATGTATGGCTACACAGACTGGGGTGGACTGGCACATTGACAAAAGGACTAATCTGTTTCACTGATGTTTCTGGTAGCAGTAAAAGTGTCATGGAATGATTCAAAGTCTCATTTAAAGTCAAATACGATTAAATTAAAATTTAATTGTTCAGTAGGCAAATATTTTTTTTCTATTCAAGTGAAGGGCCAGGTTCATAAACCATCCAGTAAGTTGTCAAGTCTCTCCTACAATAAAGTCTCCCCTTTTTCTCCATTAAAATGGAGAGAAAAATATTCCTTCAGGCAGATAAGGACTCTGCAAAGTTTCAATTTAGATAAGCACCAAGCAATTTCACTTAAAAGACTGCCTGAATTAAACAAGCAGAAAATGATAACAATTGATTTTATTCTTCACCCTTTTTTTTCCTAAATAGACATGCTAAAGACAAAACCCATTTTTTGACTGAAAACTGATCTGCTGAAACCATCTCTTAGCTGTAACAAGTAAAATAATATCACTTGTTTAAGTAGCTTTAAGTAGCAAAAAAATGTAAGTCACAACTTCACTTGCTGTGGAGAAATCAGTGAGGACATGGAAAACAAAACACCCCTTCCATGCACATGTGTAGAAATAGCTAGAAGCAAATAATCTAATTACCAATATCAGCTCATTATTAGGAAAGAAAAATACAAAACAAAACCAAAAAAAAACCAACCCAAGCCTTACCAAATGGCTCCCATCCACACTGAGAGGCATTAAATGGCTTTTTGACAGGCTGGATCTGGGCAGCATATTCTTTGTAGGAGTCAGGCTCAACTTGACTTGCACAGTGCTTATGCAGCTCTCCCTGAAACAAAAATGAAAATGGAAAAAGGACATTTGAAAGGGGAAAATTCACTTGCAAATTGGGGACTGATAACTCCTACAGCAAGAAATTTAACAATTCTAGACTTATATGTACCTGTATCAAACCTACCCAAATCAGTAAAATTGTTGGCCCTTATTAATTGTTTGGTATTTTGCTGGGTGAAGCCATCATTACATGAGAGAGTAATGACATGGTTAGAAAAAACATTCTACAGTAAAACTGGTGTTTCTGACAGTGAAAAATCTTTGAAATTTTGCAGTAACATCAAGTACTTTGCTCACTGTTACTCATCAGTTTTATACAATGCAGCACCAGAGGATTTGGTTTGTGTTTGGCAAGGTATGAACATTGAAGATTAAAGTAACAAATCCAAAATTAGAGAATTCGTGCCATCAGCTCCACTGGAACGGCCACAAGGGTACAGACAGTGATGACTATGATGCTCGATAAATCCTTGGAAATGCCACTGGAATGCTCAACTAATTAGTTTTGAGCAACTTTTCTCAACCATTAGAATGTAAACCTCTCAAATATCTCAAATCAGATTAATTCACATGAATTAAGTGTAGACACAGCTGTTTCCAGCCCAAACCCCAGACTTGCATGCAATATTTAGGTGTGGTCTCACTAAAGTTTATCAAGCAAATATGACTGTGTGCCAGCTTTATCAGTCTTTCATCTTGAAGGCATTTCAAGTTACAATTTAACCTTTACTTTCACAACAGGAAATACTGAAAAAGGCAACGATGTCCGTGTCTGAGAGGAGCAAGAGGATGTTTAAACAAGGACACCACCTCTCTTACCTTCACTATACTGATGGGTTTCCTTGAGAGATGGAAGCTGGCATATAGCAGGAAAGTGAGGGAGAAAATGAAAGCTCTATACCTATGATAGAAAAGAAAAAAAAAATATTTAGATTTTCTTTTAGCACCAAGTTACACAAAACCATTACACAAGTTATTGGTAATATTGGAATAGTGGAAGACAACTTTTTTTGTGTTCTCTAGCAGCCTGAAGAACCACCCTCCCAGTTGTGCTGCTTCCCATCTGCTCTGATGTGGCCTTGGGAGGGAGCCTGGTGGCACAAGGGACAGGCAGGACAATGTGGCAGTGCCCTGAACCCACACAGCTGACCTGCCTGGTGTGCAGCCCTCCTTTGGGGGCCATTAAATATCAGCTCAAAATTATTAAATATCAGCTCAACACACTGATAGTCAGATTCCACACCTCCCTGTCTCGTTGGGTTTTGTGGTATTACTAGGACATAAGAGATGGATCTCTTAATTGTCAGTTTAGATAATTCCTTCTTTTCTTACTGCTTTTAGGCTTCTACTTTACTTTTGCCTTCCTCTAACAAGAGAAATCAGTCTTTTCCAGAGATGGACAATGAAGCACATGAACAGAATTGAGCAGCTTTGGGATTGGGAATGAATTCCCCTTTCTGCCTCACTGGGATCTTTGGGTCTTTCTTTACAGTTCAGCTCAATTAAAAGGGCATCTTAATTTCACTGTCATCGTAAGCACTAAAAAAAGATAATAATCTGATCTATTCTATTCCCTATCTGTAGTTTCAGTTGTTTAAGGAGAGCATTTTCTGGATTTGCGCTTTTAGAAGTACCCAAAGTGTGTCTGCTGGCTCCTTCTAGCCTTGATCTTAAAATTAACATCTGTAAATGTAAGTACATATATACACACAAATATCTGATAACACACTGCCTACTACAGTCCCTGATTTTTAATTAACCTTTTTCAATAATTTTTTGCATTATCAACTTTCACATGACCAGGGTCTTGTTTTATAATTCTGGCATATCACAGGAAAAAGAGTCATCCCACGAGCAGAGTTATTCCCCCTCATGACTGAAAACATCCTCACAAGGGATAAAACTGAAATTACTCTGTTCCTGCTGCTCAGCTGGTGAAAATGTCATAAAATGGCTCAGATGGAAAGTGCTTGGTCTTTCATTTGTTATTTTTCTGTTATTCACAAACAACTGACTCAGTATCTCAGGAAGCGCATGAACGGATGCCATAAAACTTCCAGGATCAGTTTTCTTAAAGCAAGGAGGATTTGATTTTTGCTTGGTTTTGCTGGAGGGCTTTGCTGGTTTTCATTTTTTTAATATTGCAGTAGCAAGGACCAACACCATAATTGTATAAGTCTATATCACCCATCAAATTATTAGGGAGAAAATACATTTCTGACTAAGAAAAGAAAGCTAATCTTGAGCACTCCTCCCACCTAGGATCTTGAAAATGCAATTTATTCTTTCAAATACACACCTTGCAGAGAAAAAGACAAAAGGCTTTATTTTTATTCTCTAGCACACTTGATTAGTAGGGCTTTTTCTGGGTTTCCCAGCAAAGCATCTCACTTTTTAAATGTCAGCAATATTTATTTATTATACAACTTGATATATGTTCTTCCTGTATATATTAAGCAACAAAACCCCAAAAATGCTGAGCAAGGCAACAGATACAAACTCACAGTGGCCACAGCAAGGATCACCACCAACACTCCAAGACTTACCACTGATCTCGTGAGAATGAAGTGATGAAACGAATCCCAGGAGGAAGCTGAGCCATCTACACTACAGCAGGTACCAGACCTCAGGTGACACAATATGTACGTGTGACAGCGTTGTTTGTTCTTCTGGAAGTGGAACAAAGACTCCCCAAAGCCTCTGGATCCCACAAATGTGGAGTATCTGCTGCTGGGCTGATGTCTTTGCAGGTTTGTTTTTTTTTTTTTCTTCTACCTTCAGTCACGACGTGGCAAATTCTTCACTCTGCCTTTGTTTACTGCTGATCTTCAAATAAGAGAAGCTGGTGAGTAAATAGGCTGGACGAGCTATTAGGATATTTTCTAATCATAACATTTGAATCAGCAATTATCCATTTCACAGGCGAGTAATTAACATCCCTAATCTTCACATGAAAAATGCAGTGGAGAATTTTAAGCCTATATAAATTGCAGCTTTCTCTGATTTTTATAATTTATAGTTTCTTTTGAGAGTCGGTATGGTACAAAGCAGTGGAGACACAAAGGAAAGATGCACTCAGAACTTGATCCAAAGCCAGCTGACATCAAAATACTCTGCTTTTGTCCCAGAATGATTACAAATAGGCAACTCCTCAGCTCACAAAGATCTGTTTGAGCACATCAGAAACATTCATGAGCTTGCAATTTGTTAAAAAATGGCTTCAGTGTTTCCAGCCTGGAATGAGAGACTCCTCCAGCTTGAGAGTGGGTGCTGCTAAACAATGCTGCTGGCAAGGCTTGACCAGCACTCCCTCTTCCACCCCATTTCCCTGACTCAGTACCAGCACTACACAAAGCCCCACATCATTAGGAAGCCTTGGTAAAGGAGAAATCAAGTTTTTTCACCTCTTGAGCTCCCTACACCAGCACAGGCAGAAGGCAGGATCACGTGTATCTTCTGTGTACAGGGAAGAGCGAGACTGTGGAGGTTTGGTTTAAAGTTTTCACAAAGTTCCTCCTGTTTGTTCTGACATGGGCTGAAGCCCCTTGACAATAAAAACCCCCACAATTTATTGCAGGTACTGCAACAGGAATTGGCTGCACTGTTACCTGGCAGCAGGTCAGGGAGCTGCCGAGTCACACAAAAGGAGCTGTAGGTAAAAGGTGTGACCGCAACTCATGAGCAAACCCAGCCACCCTTAGCAGGATGCCAGGGGGACACTCCAGGGTCTGCAGTGACCCCACAACCCTCCTGGCAGCCCTGTTTAATGTCAGCACAAGCCACTGCCATGCTCCTGATGGGAAGCTGGTAGGATTCAGGATAAGCTCTCCTGGTGAACAACAGGAGGTGAGCCAAAGCAAGAAAGCACAACTGCCGAGCGCACGGTCAGTGTTCACCTGAGAATTTTAGGGGCTGCCACAAGGCAGGCAAAGGTGTGAGACCCTCTCCTGTCATCTTCACTGCCCCATCTTACTACAGAAATCAAAGCTGCTCCTCCTCAGCCAGGTAAGTGACCACAAACAGGATCTGCCATGTCCAGGCTAGCAGCTTGAAAGCTTCACCAGTTCCACAGCCTTTGTCCCCAGGAATAGAGAAACACTACCCCCTCTGTACATAACTGAGTACCTCACCAAAAGATCAAGGCTCTGCTCCTTTATGCTAACACATTTTTGTCATACTTCTATTTTTTCTACAGTGTCTTGGTTCAGCTTGCCACCTCCCTACCCTAAAAGCGAATTGACTTGCTAATCTCGTTTGGCATGTTCCACCCCCTCCCTGGCCCTGAATCAGATTGTGCAATCATTCAAACCCCATCATCATTCCCATCCAACACGAGTTTCCTACCTCCTCTCTGAGGCTGCACAGGTTAAAGAAAGTACAACCCTACCCCCTCTTCTCCTCTCCCAACTCCAGGTAAAGATCCTTGCCTCCCTTGTGTCAGACCCTGTAGTCCTATAGTCATGGTTCAGCTTGATCCATCAGAAATCCTACCCTGAAATACATCTGATCCAACAGAGAGTATTAACTCATTCCATGGCCACAAAACCACAACACAGGATGAATCCAAGGCAGCAGGAGCATAAGGACAAGGACTAAAGGTTGCAATTGCCCCTTATAGCCACAGCTGGCTGATTAGGTCAAATATCAAAATTCCAATTTTCAAAACAACTATTTCTCATCAATAATCTGTGTTTGGTTGAAAGGAGCTGCAGATAGCTCCAAGTGGGAGAGAAAAGGTAAGAAGAAAAAGAGGTTGGCACAAGTAGCTCACAGCAGGAGTGCATTTTTCCTCCAGCAGTAACAGATTCATTTCAGGATGATCCCAAACCCCATTTCTCCTCTCTCACAGTCCTCTCTCCAAACACCAACACAAGTGAGGTGACAGAAATACCTAGTGGGAAAAAAAAACCTGAGAAGCCAGCAAAGAACAAACATCTAAGGTCAAACAGCTCCTTAAACAGTTCTCTTAAAATATAATAGGACAGGGCAATTATCATTATAGCAAAGTAATTGTTCAGCAGGTTACTATTTAACAGCTTTAGTGCAAGCACGAAAAGACTTCACACATCTTACAAAAGGTTTCATTGCTCAGTGGTCACGCCACGTTGCACATCTGTGCACCTGCTGCACAAATCATACTCACACCACCTCACAGCAGTGTAATCCTTAGGATAAATCCCATTGCAAGGATCCCAATCACTTCCCAGTAAAGATGACTGGACTATCAGTAGCACGGAGAGAACTGCAGCCTAACTCTATTTGACAGAGGTTGATGTCATTTTATGGACTGCAGGCACAAACACCTGAGTTCTCATTTACTCATCAACAACTTGTTTCTGTCTCCAAATATCTGTAAGTTCCTCTGACATTCACGTGCTTTTTAATAAACATAAAAAATTATCCTCTGAATGATGCCCTAGGTTTCAGCTTTCATATTTTCCAGATTCTGTACTGCATTACTGTATAACTCTGAACTTCATACAAAGTGTTAGCAAGTTCTCCTCACAGTTTAGTCAGACAAAACAATCCTTTTCCAGCCCAAGAACCAAGGACACCATTGTAGCTTCAGGTCCAAAAAGTATAAACAACAGGGAGTTGAGGAGGGCAATCTGGGAGGATGGGACTCCATAACCTGAAGCTGTAATTGGACAATTAACCCCAATCTGTAAATGGACCAAAACTAATAAAAGTGTGAAAACGTGTGACCCATTGTCCTCTTCGGTGTAGCCCTGGCCAGGCTCTTGTACTGCCCAAGGTGTATCCTTTGAAGGCCTTTCTAATAAACACCTACTTTATTTCTTTAACACTGTCTAGCCTCTGTTCTAGGTAGCCTCCCAAGGCATCACATAGAAGCAAAGAAATTTGTGGCAATAAAACTTGTGATAACAGGTTGTGAAAATCACATTTTACCGTAGAATAAAGCAGATTTAAAAAAACAAGCTATACTTCAGAAATCACACTAATAGGCTACAACACATAACCAGCAGTTCATCCATACAAT
Source organism: Brachypodius melanocephalos (assembly GCA_013398615.1). Lineage (NCBI taxonomy): Eukaryota > Metazoa > Chordata > Aves > Passeriformes > Pycnonotidae > Brachypodius > Brachypodius melanocephalos. Next base: position 12,285,029 of record VZSR01000920.1, read on the forward strand.
TTTTTTATATTTCAGTTTTACTGATGAAGCCCAAGGACAGTGCCCCATTCAAAGACTCAAACTTGCTTTATGTTCTTTCATTTTCAGCAACTATTTCTGCCAACAGCGAAACCAACCCTCCACTTCCTCCTTGCTGTACTGCAGTGTACAAAGCCAATTTCCCGTATTTACTTTGAAACTGTATTTACCTTTCAAACTTGGTACTGCTCCTTCGCTGCAGTGGCTGAAGCATACCTTCCTCCCTATTTCAGAAGAACAGTCGCTGGTGAGTGGCTTTTTCCCCCTGCAAACACGGCAAACCCTGGATCAGCTGTGCTGGAGAGGCAGAGGGAAGGTCCCGCCCGGCCACAGCGCAGCTCCCCCGGGGCTGAGATTAATTCAGTGTCTGCAGACACCGGGTAACCAAACTCTCCCCGGGGCGTCCTTAAGGGCTCAAAACGCCTTCGCACACAAGCGATCAAATGCACATTGTGCTTAATACCCGGCAGCTCTGCACCTGAGCCAGAATCTGCCAAATCCATCACTCTGGGGCCTTAAATAGCCGCGTTCCTTCTATTTAATACGGGGTGGGGAAGGTTCACCGTGGCTTAGCCACAGAGGCGCATAGCCCTGTGAGCACAGGGGCAGCTGGTGCCCTGGGACGGGCAGGACCGACCAGGGCGGCTCCGGCCATCCCAAAGGTCAAGGGCAGCGGGAGCCGAGCCGGGGGAAGGGGCAAGGACCGCCTTCCCCCCGGACCCACAGACAGGGCAGGTGTGGGGCAGGGCAGAGCGGGGCCGGGCTGGGCTCTGTCTCGGATTCCACGGGCAGCCCCGCGCCCCCGGGACACCAACCTACGGTGCCACCCCCGAAACCGAGGAGCTCCTCCCAAATGACCAGCAGGATGAGGGGCTCCTGGCAGCGCCCGCTCGTGGAAAATAAACGGGAGAAAAGGAGACAAAAGGTGGCGGAGCGCCGGTGGCCGCCAGGGTGACGGAACGCCGGACCCCGCGGCCGCCGCTCCACGGCAGCCCTGGCCGGCCCGGCCCGGCCGCCGCTCCCGAGCGGCCCCGCGGCTGAGGGGCCGCCCCCGCTCCGCCCCCGCCGCGGGCTCGGCAGGTGCGCGGCCCCCGCCCGCACTGCCTACCCTGGGCTGCTGCTCCCGGCGCCCCTGCTGCCTCCTTCTTCCTTCTCCTCTTCCTGCCAGCCAGCCTGCCGAGCTGAGCGGCCGGGCCGGGCGCGGCTGCGGATCGCCGCCCGCCGCCGGAGCTGCGCGGCGGGACCCGGCGGCCTCGGCCCCTCCCCGCCGCGGAGGAGGAGCCTGCGGAGGGAACCCTTTGCTTTAGGAAAAGCAGTGCCAGCAGGTCAGGGAGGTGATCCCGCTCCTCTGTTTAGACCGGGTGAGACTCCTCTGGGGTGCTGTGTACAGGTCAGGACTTCTCAGTACAAGAGAGGTGTGGAGCTCCTGTAGCGGGTCTAGCGGGGGCTACGAAGATAAAAGGGCTGGAGCATCTCTGTGATAAGGAAAGGCTGTGGGAGCTGGGGCTGTTCAACCTCGAAGGGACTGGAGCATCTCTGTGATGAGGAAAGGCTCTGGGAGCTGGGGCTGTTCAACCTCGAGAGGAGACAGCGGAGAGGGGACTTAGTGTGCATAAGTATCTAAAGAAGCGTGCCAAGAGGATGGATCCAGGCTCTGTTTCGTTGATGCTCAGCAACAGGACAAGATGAATGGACAGGAACGGATGCCCAGGAAGTTCTACCTGAACAGTGATCGAGCATGGGACAGATTGTCCAGAGAGGGTGTGGAGTCGCCCTTACTGGAGATATTCCAGAACCATCTGGACACAATCCTGTGCCATGTCCACCAGGGAGGTTGGACCTGTGACTCACTGTGGTCCCTTCCAGCCTGACCATTCTGTGATTGTGAACTGCTGCCCCTGGCCTGTAGCAGGACCCCAGCTCACCCCTGTCCTGCCAGAGAGGGAAGAGATGCTCCCTTGTACCTGCTGTCTCCATCTGTCACCGTGGCAGCCTCTTCCACTCCAGGTGCTCCAGAGTGGTGGCCTGCCCCCTCTGCACTGCCCAGCATTGCCAGAGAGATCGCCTCTGGCAACCCCCAGCCTGGGCAGGTGTGCACAGCTGCTTCCCTGCAGCACTGTCAGATATACGTGAAGGTATTTCTGGTGCCAAACATTCACAAGTCACACAGCAGATAATCTGAAAGCTGAGGGCTTCATTAAGGAAGAAAGAATGCATTTATTTTAGTTGTCTCCTGGTTTCCTGATCCTGCAGTGTTTCAGAAACCATGCATCAAAGGTCAGTTTATTTATATAAATACACACTTCCTGCTGCAGGTATGTTCCTTCATCATGACCACATCACCACAGCAAAAACGCCTGTGCTATTTCCTTCATCCACGACTGAATACTGCTAAAGTTACCTCATGCAGGTTTAAGTTTAGCTATGTAAGTCTCTCCCTTGTAGAGCCTGACAAGCAACCCCCTTAAGGCCCTCACTGACGTGTCCTATGTTGTTCGCTTTTCCCTCTTATCTTGCACTGCCTGTGCTGGGAATACCAATAAAAGAAACTCTGACTCCCAGTGTGATGTTCCTTAGGCCCCACATGTCAAACACTTAGATATGTGCTCAGCTTTGCTCCAGGATACCAGGGCGTCTTTTCTTCACCTTCTCCCAGGCAGTAAAGGAACTGTTCACCCTCATTTTCACATTTGCAGAATCGGGGTCTCAGAGTTGCATCTGAACCATTACAAATGCAGGTGGGTGCTGTAAAATCTGCTGCTTTAAAGCTTGTTGGTGGCAGATGTTGATTCCATCTTTCTTGCTGAGATCTGTAAGTAATGAATAAGAGATTAAAAAAAATATTTTTCCAAATGCTACAAATGTCCTACTTTTACTTGGAAAGTTAATGCACTGCTCTTATCACCAATCTTACCTTCTGAGGAGATGAGTTGCATGGATCATGTGGCTCCACTTCTGCACCAGCACCAGAAGGCACCCAGGCTGGTGCACAGACACACACACACACACAAAAAAATATTTGTCTTTTTACAGCAGAAAAGGTCAAACCCATCACAGTGCATTTGTATACATGGTTAGCCATCCCAAATTATCACAACTATTCATCATCACGTGAAGTCCTCATTTTTCAAAAAATTGCTGTTGCCTTGTCCCTTTTTAAATTCCTTAAAGATTTTAACCTTGCTTGAGTATCTTACTGTTCTGTTACAAGCAGCTTGCAAAAAGCATGAGCCAAATAGTCCCAGAAAAGCCTGATATTTTTCATACTTAAAGTAGAAACTGCATCTCCCATTCAAATAAATGTTTCCTGTAATCCATTCCCCTGGCATCACTGAAACCTGCTGGCTGCCACACTTGGCACAGCTGCTGTCTCTGCTATGCCAGTGTGGGTCACCAGCAGCTACAATTGCCAGAAGCCATCAAATAAGCAGGAATACAGGGAAGAGGCAGCAGCAGGAGCTGGTGCTGCTGGTTGCACAACAGCCTGCTGGTGTGGAGCATCACAGAGGAGCCAGAGGTCAGGCAGAGATAAAAGGAGATCTACATGGTTAAACAAACAGAACACACACACACAAGGTTTAAAATAACATGTAATCTAGAGCCTCACAGAAAAACAAACAGAAAACACGCTTTGCCAGTTGCTTTCCAGAAGGAAACACAAATTAAGGGTTTGGTCCAGGAAATTGTGTTGGTTAGAATATGTGGCAGCGGTTTGGCTTTGTAAGCCCCTGGCAATGTTCCTACCAGAGGAAATAAAAAAGGATGAGTTCTTGTCTGCAAAAGCAAACAGAAGTAAGATGTATGAGTTGGCAGATGTTTTCATGTGCTTGTGATGATGCTTCTCTCAGAAGAGAAGGTCTAATTTCCTGGTTGACAGTTAAATTTTACTTTCACAAGTGGTGCTCTTAACTCCTCAGGTCCAGACAAAGCAAAACACTTTGAAGTCAGTGGATGTCAGTATTGTCTTTCCTCCACTGAATAGGTGATGTTGGCTGAGCAGAGGCCTGGATGCCAACTATTGCATCTCTTAGCTGATTAAGATATTTATTTTCTTTCCAGTAAATTGCATAAAAAATATATTTTATGATTCATAAGTGCACAGATGGAAAAGACTAATCTGTTTGGCCATGGAGTGATTGCTTTGTCTTAGGGGAATAAAAAAATTCCTAACTTATATACATAATAATGGGTTGTTAAATAGTATTTGACTATCTAAAAATCGATATTTACTTAGACTTTATTCCCGACAAGAAGCAGGATTCTGAGGACTAATATAATCATTGTTTTTGGTTGCCTTTATTAGTTTTACATGCTTTGTTTTCCCAACAGAGCAGCTGGAATATTGTATAAGCAATTGACATCAGCACTGGGTACAATCCAGATGCAAACCTGCCATTGAGCTTTGGCAGACAGAACCAAAAATATCCAAAGGAGCCAAAAAAAGAGAGGCTTTAAAGGCTGTGCCTGTACGTTTGGGAGTAGATGGGCACTTGGAGGGGCTGGAGTTAGCACATTATCGAGCTGAGTTAGCACATTATGTCCTGCCTGTTGAGAAATTTCAGTGCTGGCTCAGTGCCACACTAACGTGACCACAGAATTTCCACACTGGTACTTTCATTGCATGTATCTTGCCAGAAATCCAGTGGAAATCACCAGCTAGTAGCTTTAGGAAAAGGCACCAGCAGACAAGACCTGGGCCAGCACAAGCTTTTCCCCAGGCAGAGCAGGGCAGCACCTGAGTACTAAAGATGACTTGTGAAGAAAACACCCTGTAACATGTGGAACACGGACAGGGAGGGGCAGTAAAACTGTATAAAGATGCCTACATAAAGATAGATATTGGTCAGCCTGGAGGGGACAATTAGAAATCACAGGATTTATTTGAAAGCTAGGAGTTTTCTATTGGCCTCTGCCTGCTCTGACTCTTCCCAAGGCTCTCCAGGGGGCTGGAGAGTGGGATGGTTAAACCACATCCTGCTGTCTAGGGAATGATCTGTTTAAAAGGCACCTGTAGCAGCAGTGGTGTTTTCTGGGGATCTGCTGAAGAGAGCCCTGGCCAGAGCTGCTGTATGTGGCTCCTGGGATCAGTGGCTCCTGTAGTAGGGGTGGAGGTTCCCTGGAGCAGCTCTCACACCTTCAGCCACCTGCTCACAGAAAAATGAACAAGAATGTTCTGAGAATGCAGAATTAAAAAAAAAAAAATCAATCAACAAAAACACAACCAAAGCCAAACCACAACCAAGCTGTATTATTATGGGTGGAATCTGTGAAATATCATGTAGACAATTGTCCATTACAAAATGCGAATCTGTTTTGAGGAACTTATCTTGGAGAATTTAATTCTGCTTCCTGCAGGAAATGGGATAGTTTTTCTTGTTATTTTGCCCTTATGTCTACTCTTAAATTTCCTGGAGAGCTGTGTGGAAGTGCAAGATATGGCTACAGAAACAATTCCTGAGGAGTAAACAAAGTGAATTAGGCAGGTAGGCTACTGGCAGATTTCCTTCCTCCTTGCTTGCAGACTTGATCACTAAAGGGTCGTCATATGAGAAGGGAGCACTGAGGCATACTGTAACAGAAATAAAATACCAGAAATAACATTTCTGTTTTACCATGGTAAAATAGAAAGCAGATCAGAACAGAGCTTGCACTAAAGCAATTGTCTTGCAAGTCGTGAATAAGAAGAGAAAGTACAAGGCTGACAGGAATGAGGAGACAGCAAATTAGTCCCATGTACCTCAATCATTTCATTATTGTCTATTGAATTAATTCTGAATTACCAGATTAGGACTTCAGGGGGTATAGACAAAAGGATTGGGTTGCTTGAGCTTTATGTCATTACAAGCTCTGCATGAATAAAGAAGCTTAGGCTTGGGGCTTTATTTAATGAAAAAAAACAAACCAAAAACACGTCCAGAGAAAAATAAAGAAAATTGTAATATTGGTGCTGCTTTATTCTTATATTGACCATAAGACTTTTTTTTTTAATCTCATTAATGCCTACTGCTTTCTTGGTATCACTAGTAACACTGACTGTCATAAAAATGTCTTGAGAAAGGACATCAGCAACCATTTTCTAAAAGGAACCAAAGTGTATGTCCCCACTGCACTTTAGTAGAAAGGGAGACCCCTTAGGTAAAAGGAAAAACCTGACAATTTTCCCAGATATCTGAAGAATGGAATGCAGTCTGTACTTCAAATTGAGCAGCGAGGTCAGAGAAATGGGAGGCAGGATATAAATACAGCAGAACACGTTCCCTTGGATAATCTGCAGGAGGGAAATGAAAGGTCATATTTAGCCAAGAGACAAAAAAAGCATTATCTGTATTTCAAGAATGGCTTTCACACAAACTTAGGTTTTTGAATCGTCCTGCCTTCAGGATATGCAATGTTAATTGTATTTGGAGGAGGCAGTTGTAAACTGAGTGGCTAGAAAGGTCATTTGCTTGTTCTTCTGACTTAGTTATGAGCACAAAAAGAGGCTATCTTTACTTGGCATGCACACAGAGTAAGCAGATTTAATTTTGCCAGTAAAGAGCTTAAAAAGAGCTGTGTGGAGAGAAGTTCCCATTTTGCAAAGGATTTTGACATTTTGGAATCTTGCTTAATTCTCAATAGGATGAAAAGAACCTGGTATATGGAAGTTAGTGAGAGTAAATTCCACTTTGTCCACTGTTTGTTCCCATGATCTCAGAAAATATTGAAACTGTGCCTGATGATACTGCAGAATATTAAAAAGACCTGAATGTATATTCCCAAACAAGAACTCCCCTTAGGATAATATCTCAATTCCCTAATCCCACATTTTTTTCCTCCAAAAAGGTTGTTGAAACAATCTGGTTTATATTTAAGTGTCAGGAGGAACAGATCTGATTTCATTAAGTTTTTCCTGGCAGCTCCTGTTTACACTTTGCTAATGTGTGTTACCAGTCATGCATTACACTTTTATAAGGAGAAAGATGGAAATTACAGTCTTCTAAGAGAGAGAAAAAATATTTCCTTGCAGATTTCTGTTCTTTAAAGTCTTGTCAAAAGACATAATCCTGCCCTACCAAAAGTAATGAAGGATCACCTGCATCTCTAATTGAGCCCAGAGCAAAACTCAAACTGACTTGAGTGCCAAGGGCTGGCCCTCCCAAAGCCACCAACCCTGTCAGGAATGATTGAGTGATGTGTGAAGTGAGGAAACCAACCTGTGAGTCAGGCAAATTATCTCCACTGTTAATTTTGATGGCAGAAGATGAAAAGACAGCTCCCTGGAGCCACACTGCTGGCACAGTGGAGAAAAGCTGGCTCACAGAGGCACTTCCCTGGAGGAAGGATGCATGGTAGGACAGGGGCAGAGATCAGCGAGCTCCTGGAGGGCAGGAATTCCACAGGGCACTGAGTGGGAATTAAGCAGCATGCTGCCTTTACCTCATCAGAGGCCGTGTGTGCACCCTGCTGTATTTTTATCACCCCTTTGAAGCAAGACACTGATTGAAACGTACAGGTCAACAAGTAGTCCTGTAGTTTCTAATGTTCATTGTGCAATGTGTGTTTTCAGAGCTTGGTCAGTGCTGGAAGGAACTGTTCAGGCTGTTTCACAGGCCTGGCACAGCAGCATTTTCCCTGCAAAATCCCTCATCTGCAAAAGGCCCCCCCCCACTAAGAGAGAGTGAAGTCCAAGGAGAAACAGGAGCATAACTGGCCTTAAAAGTGCTTTTTGGCCATTTCTCTCTGCAGAGGATCTGAAAACCAAAAGAGGAGCTTAAAATCAAAGTGAGGACCTGCAAGGGAGGATGAAAGGACATCCAGGGCTGTTCCCTGTCACAGGAGGAACCTTCTGGCATCTTGATCCCAGCAGCCTTTTCCTTCCTCGTGTTGTTGTCTTTCTCTGTTTTTAAGAGCCTCTGGCAGCAAAGACTTTGGGTTTTAGTGGAGCTCTGGCTCCCTATGGGGCTTCTGTCAAACTCAAACCAGTAGTTTCCTCAGGGCCACTCAGAGCTATGGCAGCATCTGCTGTCCCTGCCGGGGTGACTGGCAGTCGGTGCTGGCAGCTGCCAGCTCAGCCAGCAGCAAGGGCAGAGCAGGTAATCAGCACAAATTACCCTCTCGAGACATTGGACAAATGAAATTTGTATACAAGATCAGCAAGACCTTAAGAATATTGGTCGTTTGACAGAAAAGGGAAAACAAGGATGAGAGCAGACCTCCTTTCAACAGTGACATACTTGAAGCTTAACTTTAATCTGACATTGAAATATATCCAAATTCAACTAGAGGACAAGAAACTACAAAATAAATTCTTCTCGTCATTAATTATACATAAGCTGTAGCTGTCCTCATGAGACAGTTTCTATGTATAGAAAACTTTAAATGATATCTCCTCATTTAAATAAAATGATCCTGTCGTAAAGATATTTATTCTATCTGCCACTTCTGGGTGCTGAGCAGTTTAACTTTTATAAAAAAAGAGTTCTTAGCTGCTTCTTAAGAAGACGGAGCTGCTTCAGACCCTTTTCCTCCTTCAGAACTTGGAAACAATAAGCAAGAGCAGTTAATGATCATTATTAGTGGTCATCCAGGGGAATGACTGATATCTTGTCACTGCTTCCTGTTTGTGTCACAGCTGTTCCCTGAGCCACATCACCTTCCAGGCCAAAAGACACGTCTGGTTATTTTTGTCATCGAGTTTAACAGGGAGTACCGCCCTATGCATTCCAAACATTCATTCCCTTGTCATTCTGAGCCTCAGTGTCTGCTTAGAATGGATTTGCCGCACACAGACCAAGTGAGCACTTTTATAATTAGAGACATTACTTTATCACAGATAAGAGTTTAGGCAGTCCTAGGTGCAATGGAGAAACAGAGACATCATCAAGAGCCAGGAAGAAGGAACTGCACAGACTGTGCTCCAGATAATGTACAGTCATGTCAGCTCTGCAGGATGTGAGCAGAGCAGTAGTTTGCATATTCTGGTATTGCTTATTAACAGTACATTATGCAAATTAGGCTTCCCCAGTCGAATGCTGGGAGTGAGAAAAAGAAAAATAACAGGAAAGAGAAATAACCATACAGTTTGGAGTCAATAAATGTATAGCTTCTAATGCTCTGCCATCCAAGAAAAATTAATTTCAGCGTTCTTAACTGCTTCAGAGGCAAAGTGCTCTAAAAAACGAACTGGACATTAACTCAGAAGCTGGAAACGTTCCTATGAACACAGAAATATTTAGCAATAATCTCTTCCTTTTTCATCTTTACCCAGCTGAAGACAAAAAGAGACTTGCCACAGAAGCGACACCTTATTACTATTCATACATTATTTAAATAAATGGCTATTTAGATTCCTACCTATGAAAAGGAAGAAACCCACCTGAATATGATGTGTCTTTGTATAGTGATGACCCTGTTTTTCTTCTGGTTTGGGTGGTGAAGCTCTGATTTAGGGCATAAGGTGGCTTCCACCACATTTTCCAGCCACTTGCCAATCCTGTCTACCTCAGAAGCGTCACCTGCTCTGCCCAGTTCTTGTCTTGCTCACTGCTTTTCACCAAGCATATCCTTGCCTGGGAATCCTTGGCCATTAAATTACTGTGCAAAATGATGGTGAGATGATTTGCCTGACTCCTGTACAAGACAAAACAAAAAGTGGACTGATATTTCTGAACATCAATAAGCCCACCCCACAAAAAAAGAATCTAGGTGGAGGAATGTGTTTAAAATCCAAAATGTTGTTTTCAGGCCAGACCAGCTGAACTATTGGGAGCTCTCAGAAGGCTGAAGGGTTCTCAGGTCACATCCCAGATTTCACCAGTTTCAACACACAAAAGGCACTGGCTGGGAAAAGCTGAGGGGAAGAGGCCGAGGGTTGGAGTGACCTCTGGAGATCACCCAGTCCAACCCCCTGCCAAGGCAGGGCCACCCAGAGCAGTGACACAGAATACATCCAGGTGAGCCTGGAATGTCTCCAGAGAGGGAACTCTGTGTCCTCCCTGGGCAGCTGTTCCAGAGCTCTGCCACCTCCATGGAAAGAAATTCTTCCCCATGTTGAGGTAGAACTTCTTGTGTTTTATTTCATGGCTGATGCTCCTCATCCTGATGTTGGGCACCACTGAAGAGTCTGGCACTGTTTTAAAAGGAGCCTGTGCAGCAGTGGAGGGAAAGGTTGAGAGGTGCACTATTCTGTGAAATAGATAATAGAAAAAATAGTCAACTGTTAATAATAATTAACAGTTGATGGGCAAGCTCTGGGTAATGTCCATGTGTTAGAAAAACCAATTAAGAGTTTAAGGCTCGACATACTTTAGTGCTCTCAGACATGGGAGGGGAAAATGATTGTTGAGAATGGAACAGATTTTATAAACCACGTAACAGAAAGCAGGGATGGGGAAAAGATAATAAAAAGACTGAAAAAGGCGGACTAATTAGCACGAGGAGCGAGAAATCAACAACGAATAGAAGACAGGATACTAATTAATGAGGAGAACTATGTGAATTTTAAGCCAACGAACACTAATCTCTTTGTCGAAATGTATAAATAGGTGAGCGCTTTGATGACCGACATGCATGTTGTGAGGAGCCATCCCTATGTTCCTTCAACACCGAATCATTAATGCCGGCTTTCTAAGGAAGAGGTTGGAGAGTTTGTTTTTATTTCCCCGTGCCCGGAGCTGGGTTCCCGCTGAGGGGCGGCCCTCGCTCGGTTGTCACAGCGACGGCGACGCCGCGGCCATGTCGGACCTGGGCTCCGAGGAGGGCTCCGAGTTCGGGGAGGCCGCCAAAGGCATCGGGGTCCGCGGCGGCCCGGGAGGAGCGGGCGGGCAGCGGGGAAGGGAACGGGAACGGGAAAGGGAACGGGAAAGGGAACGGGAAAGGGAACATCTCCGGGATGAGGCGCTCAGTGTCCCCCGGGGCGGGCCGGGGAGCGTTCCCCAGGGGCAGCTCCCCGGGCACGGAGGTCTCGGGCGTGCGGCTGTGTCATCCCAGCTTTTAACATGGGTCTGAAACAACGCACCCACGATTTTCAGTTGTGTGCCGAGCAGCCTCGGGGTGCCAGGGGGTGACTGAAGCCGGGCTGGAGCATCTTTCCTCAAACACCTGTTTCCCTCTGGTGAGGTTGGCTGCTGACGGGCCCAGTCCTTTAACCATTTTCCCTCCGCCTTTATCAGGAGTATGAAGGCGATCGCAATTCCGAAGGGCAGCGGCATGGATTTGGGAAGGCACTGCTCCCCAATGGTGACACGTACGAAGGGGAATACGAGTGTGGTTTGAGGAACGGACCTGTAAGACACCGGCCCTGGTTGTGGTTCTGCTTCTGCAGTTGTGTTATTTGGGCTGTATATTGAAACAAGGGTGAGAACTGACGGGTATTTCATCTGTACCAAATGTGTTTCAGGGGACCTACAGGTTTAAAAACGGTGCTCTCTACACTGGGAACTACCTTCAAAACAAAAAGCATGGCAAAGGTGTATTTTTTTATCCAGATGGATCAAAATATGCAGGTAAAGCATTGAACACAGTTGCAAGGATTTCTGTAGCCAAAAGGACACATTCCATCCTCCCTTCTCCTCCCCTCACAAATGAATAGAGAGTGAATTTGAGAATGCCTTATTTTAAGAAGATACATTTGCGACAAGATATTTTCCTCTTATTCCCTTTTTAATGATAGCTCTAAAGAAGCTTGTGGTTTAATTATGGGAATTTTTGTTGGGACATTTATTAGGTCTATCATTAGAAAAACAGGCTGCTTATTAGAGCCCTTATTTAGGGATTGGGACACCTGAAGTTTGAAGCAGTTGAAATTCAGAGTTTCCCTGCTTGCTGGAGAGTACCTGAAACAATCAGAATCCATCACTTGAGTTTCAAAGGACAATATCATTCCCCCTATCTTTTCTAAGCTAGGAAAGAAAAGATCTTCACATTGTGAGGGCTAAAAGCTGAGAGCAAAAAGATCGTCCCAATATTGCCTTACAGGAACCTATGCACTGAGTGGGTTTTTTTTGTTTGTTTGTTCGTTTTAATTTCTTCAAGTTTCTTTAGAAGAATAATTAAGATACAAAACATCTAGCATCCTTCTGAATATATGTGCCCCCATACTGACAGGACAACTTCAGCAAATGAGTCAAAGTAGCTCCTCTTTAAATTTGTGTGGAAATGTCACATTATCTAATGCAACTGTAATACATTACCCAAATTAAAGATAGGACTGGGTTTTTAGGTGTTCATAATGGTAATAGAGAGTGATAATGGAGACAGATAATTATGGAAAAATGGAAAGGGAGGTCAGGCAGCAGCATAAATACATGTGGAGAGGAACAGACTGATGAAAAAAGAGCAAGGGACTCTACTTTAGAGTAAGGAGTGGTGTAAAGAAGAGTGAGAAATCCCAGCAGTGCCATAGCTTTCATTTTCCTTCTCTAATTCTTGTATGATAACTTTACAAACTGGCCACTGTATCACACAAAGAAATAAACCAGGTCTCACACTGCTTTTATCCTTTTGTCCTTGAAGGAGACTGGGTGGATGACCAGAGACAGGGCTATGGAGAATATCTGTATGCAAATGGAGACACCTATACTGGAGAATGGGCTAACAACAAGAGGTTTGTTTCGTACTCACAGGGATGTTTCAAGTCACCCAATGGCATTAAAATGCAAATGTTATTTTCAGAGCATGTCTGACTGCAGCAAATGAAGTCTGGAGGTGACCTTGGCAATTTAGTCCAGCTTGAGTAGTTTCAGATGCTCAATTAATACAGTTTTAATACCTTAATTATAACAACAGCCTAAATTCTTAATACTCATTGGTATAAAACAAAATGATTATTTTCTCCCTAGGCATGGGCAAGGCACATATGTCTATAAAGAGACAGGATCTAAGTATGTTGGTTGTTGGGTAAATGGAATCCAGGATGGACCAGCTGAACTTATCCACCGAAACTACAGATTTAAGGGCAGGTTTCTCAGTGGAAAGGTAAGTATGCAGGAATACTTTCTATTCATCTGAACAGTTAGCATGGAATTGCCTTAATATGACCAATTTCCACTTAAAATAAGAAGCTAGGTTTCTGATCTTTTGTGCTATTTCCTGTACCGCAAGTGCAACACATGAAACTGAATTATTCTGTGGAACACAATGCCAAGTTTCTTTGCAACGTTACTTTCAAACTGTAGTGTTACTGACTATTGTATGGAATTTGTAGTAAAGGATATTTTTCATTTCTGTGCTTAGAATGGATTAACTGTGCAGTTCTCCTGATGTTTTTGTGTTTTTTATGTAGCCATTAGGTCGTGGCAAATTCATCTTTGATATTGGATGTGAGCAGCATGGTGAATACATACAACCAGTGCAGGTAAAAGAAATAATGCAAGTTGTAGTGAGTATCAGAGGACTCAGTAAATCAGGTCTATTGTTGATGAATATATAAAATGCCTTACAGACAGTAATGTTAACATAGATCTTATGAGTCAAAAAGGGTGGAAACTCATGCATTCTTAAGAACTAAATGAGGTTTCATTTTTCTTTTTTATGTTCTCTACTGTGTAAGCTTTGAAAAGTACAAGGTGTGATTTTGCACTTCTTGCAGATATGAATCCTTTCTACTTAAAAAGAATCAGGACCCTCCCAAAACATTTGAAAATGTTCTTCCTAGAACATTTCAAATCACAGAGGAATTAGATATATTTATATGCACATTTAGCCTCTATTGCATTTTTTTTCTGAACACCAGGAAACAATGAGCAATATTTTTTGTATTTCTGAACTGCGTGGTGCTATGCATACAAATGATAATTTCCGGCAAAGTCATGTTTGGGAAGTACGTCCTATTGTTCTGATCATGTTAGGAGCTTAATATCCACAGCTTCTAATAATCATAGAGAGTGGTTGGGATCAAAGTCTGTTTTCCCTTCTCTATGCATGAATGTTTTGAGGCATTTCTGATTGATATGGTGCAAAAATAGCTACAGAAGTAAGAAATATATTTTAATGTTACTGTTTGATTTCAAGGAAAATTGCCACATTTTATCTTCGAGTTTGCTACCATTGTTGTCTGACACATTAGTTTCCCATTACACGCTCTTTGAAAACTCTGTGATGCAGCAGTCATTCCTGAAGGATAAAATAATAATAATCATCAAAATCCTGTCAATTGTGATAGAGATTTGCAAAGATTGGAGACTTTTTTTCTTTTTTCCAGCTATCAGCAAGAGATCCTCAAAATAAGTATCAGATTCATAGGAGTATCCAGAGTAATATGTGTTTCCTTAGTTCAGCTGGGAATTCTTAGATGAGTTTTTAAAGCAAAAGACCCTGTTGTCACTAAAGTAAGGTTAAATTTTGCCGTTTTGCTTTAGTTGAAAGAATTATAGAACAAAACCCATTTTAAAAAAGAGAAGAAATTAGCTAGTAATACAGATAATGATTTATTATTGACTCCTTCATATTTGTAGAAAAAAATCATATTTTTAAATTTTTAAAAATATTTTCACATTTCAAAACCATAAGCTCTGTGCACAACCTTACTGCTCCCTAGATCCTTTCAGATATCCTCCCTAGGCAAAGATTGAGGCAGGAACAGCTGTTTTTTTAGTCTGTGGGAGACAGTGCAGCATCTACCAGACAGAGCATCGGGTGTCAATCATCAGTAACAGCCAACTGACTTGATCAGGGTTCAAAGTGTAGTTTTTGTCCAAGATTTGCAGCTGATGAAGTTCCTCCACCTGGAAATACTTTTAAGGTCATTATCATTTTCATCCCAGATAACAAGGTTTTAGTAGACTAACCCATCATCTTAGCTAGTGTCTGTAGGATGAGAATGAATTCTCTTCTAGGAAAAAGAGGAGGAAGAAGAGGAGGAGCCACCACTACCTCTTGAACCAATATGGAAAGCATCAGAAATTACCAAATTAACACCCTGGCCTCCACCACCTTGTGAGGAGCTGCTGGCCTCCACAGAAGCAGCAGAGGCAGAAGGTGCAGTAGCTGAAGAGGAGAAAAATTCCATCAATGGTATGTTTATATGTTGTTATCTGGAAATTCGATGCTTTGACTATGGGGACCATTATTTTATGGGTTTAATATCAAGTGATGTGATAGGGTTTTTGTGTTTTGTTTTTCCTATGGTTTTCCATGTACTGATTGTTTGGAACTTCCAAGGACATTCATAGACTGCACAACATGTATGTATCTGTTTTATTTCACACAGCGTGAGATACAAATGTCTTGGGAAGCCTACGAGTTGTTTTACTCTATATCATGGCCTGTTATACAAACTTGATTGTAAACAGAGAAGATTTTGTGGGATTTCTCATGTGAACAACAACTGCAGCCTTCAGTAGGAGTTAGGAGCTATTACATGAAAAATAAGGCTGAATGCAAATTTGTAAAATTGGTTTTCTTTGGTATTTCTAATTTCTTATATTTCAGTCGCTGAGGAAGGTGGAGATGATGAGCCCTCCAGTGAAGTTCTTAACCCAGCAAACGATGCAGGAGGGGAAGGTGAGGAAAGACAAGAGGAAGGAGTAAACCAAGATCAGGAAGATAAAGGTGAGAAATGGTTCCTTCTTTAATTAGCAGTCAGGGTTTGAAGTTATGGATGTCAATCAGCTGCAGCCGTGCTGCTGCTGGGAGACCATGAGACTCTCTATCCTGTAAGGAGGGCAGTCCTCTGGAGAGGTAAACTATGAGAAGTTAAATTTATATACTGCAACAGAACAAATTAAAAGTGACACTTCTGTGCATGTACACTTGACAGCACTTGCTGAGCTGAATTTATAAGGAATTGCATTTCCAAACTGTTTTTTTTTTTTTTCTTAAGAAAAATGAGAGAAAATATGTCAGATCCTGAGAAGTTCAGGGAGTTTTGACGACTCCACTTTTCTCTCATGAATGCAATTGTGTATTCTTAATTCTATCAATTGTAGTTCAAAAGCAGGCAAAACAAATATGAAGAAATAAATTTTAGGTGTTGCTATGCATTCTGGTTTGAATAGTCTCTGGTTGGTTTGTTTCTCCTACAAACCAAGGAGATTTGAGATTCAGGTGCTCAGGTTTTTTTCCAGGCAGTTCAGAAGTCTGTTTTAAATACACAATTAAAAGTAACAACAAGGATGCATCCATGTTTGCTCATATTTATCTTAAAAGCCTCCAACCAATTGTGTTCTTTGTATTTATTCTTGAAATTTACAAGCTTATCTATCTGATATGAAAATATCAGATAAATTTATCCATTCATAATCAGTCCATTTTACAGTAAATCCAAGCCAACCACTGTCCTTAGGGATTAGAAAATCTCTTAAACCATAAGAAAATGCCTGGAGGTATACACTACACATTTAGGTCAGCTCTTGTATTTTTCAGTTTATTTGCTTTTAATTTTCACTTTGGAAGATGCTCTACAGTTTCAGGGCAGAACAAGCAGCTGACTGATCTGGTGTGTAGGACTGATACTTTATAGGATCCCTAGGCTTGGGTCAAATCCAGCAGAAATCTCAACAGATTATAGCTCTGCTTTGGATTTGGCAAAAGTGCATTGAGCCTGGTTTTTCTCAAAGACCCTTGGACTCAAATAACCCTTTGGACTGAACATGATTCTAATAAATTTTCTGGCCCACCACAACACAGTAGTTCTGGTTTTCCCAGTGGCTTTTCTATGATGTTTTTGAGAAAAAAGAGCCCAGGTATCTGTCAGATATGGCACAGAGGCAGATGCCAATGCCTGAAAACACAGCAAAGTGATAGATGTTCTCAAAATTCCCTCTAATTCCTTATTTCCAGAATCAAGGAGTTGGATGATTTTAAACATTTTTCAGCATAGGTCTCCATCCATAATTAATGAGGCAACATATTGTTCTCCTTGTCTTTATGTTTAGCAAGATTAAGTTATAGGAAGAGGGAATGATTTGAAGAAAATATGCATCCTGTGAAGAGCAGATATAACAAAATCCTTTTTCTTTGCAGCCTGGTATTCCCTGCCCTTTAATCATTATTTTTCCACACAGAAATTCCCTCTTTCTTGTTCTGCATTCCTTATGATATCATCTAACCAGGAGACATTTTTGGCTGTTCAGAGTTACATATAGGCTGGCTGGCAGTCAGTGTGGGTGTACTGAGTGTGTCTGCCAGCTGACAAACAATGTAAACAGCTTCAAGTATTGGCACTGAAATGCAGTGGGTGAGGAGAACTGAGGTGGACAGCAGAGTTCTAGAGTTATGTTTTAGATTACTGGGATTACTTTCCAGTGTTTTATAATAAAATGCATCTCTATGCCCTGTCTTTTCTTCTACTCCACAGAAATTACTGATACCGGAGGATGAACCAGAGGAAACAGAGGCATTGGGTACAACTAAAGGAAAAGACCCCAAAAAATGAAATTTCAAAGTAGATGACTTAGTGTGGTAAGCCTGCAATATTTTTTATTTGTAAAAGGGTGTGTTAAGATGCTTTGAATAAACATTTCTGTCAGTGTTCTGTCTGGAATGTTTATCTTTGGACCTTTTGTAATCTCAGAGTCTCACAGCAACTTTCTTTATTCCATGTAGCCGGTAATGAGGTGTTGAGTTCAGTGCAGAATTATTCTGGGTTCATGAAGCCACGGAGCTGTATCCTCACAACTTAATCTTCTCCTACTGGTAGTTGCTTTCTTACTTGAATCCTGCCTGCCTGTGGGCACAGAGGCATGGGGGTCTTGCTGGTGAAGACAAAGGCAGCACTGGACTTCCCAGCTCTGTCCATTTCCCCTGTCACTAGGGCACCATTCCAGGCCTACATTTTCCTTGTTTATTTTGCTGTGTCCTTGTGTGCATCTGTAGAAGCTCTTCTTGTTGCCCTAAATATTCCTTTGCCAGTTTGAACTCCAACTGAATTTTTTTATCCTAACACACTGGTGCAGTTTTTTAAATTCTTCCTTTTTAGGCTGGTTTTCCTTCTGCTTTCTGTGTACTACTTGTTTGGTTTGGTTTGGTTTTGATATGTTGCAGCTCAGTCCTAAGCTTCTTCTTTACCATGTACCTTCCTTAAGCTGTTGCAAGGACACTCAACCAATGGGGGAGAGGAGATGGCTCTGTAACAAATTCCCGGCACTGTGCCACATCATCAGAATGATCATCTGTGATCCACAAGCTCTTAGCAAAAATGTTGTCCATATACAGAACAGTTTCATGCATTCAAGCAGCTTTTTCACATGGAGGAAAACTCTCCTCTAAATTTTACCGTTCTGTCTTTATTAATGAGCCCTTCATTCACTGGAGAGCTCTGGTTATGTGAGCTGTCTCACCATGTTTCAGTCTTCCCGAGGATGTCACCATTCTGCATCTGAAGCAGTTCCTAGTTCCTCCTTTCTTTTCCCAGTTTTATACATATACTCTAAGGCGGGCTCCCTTTTGAGTTGTTTTATCTTCGTGACGGGTGTCTTGCTACCATCACCCTGCTCCATTTACATAGCAACCCTGAACTTAATTCCTTAGTGTAAGCAGTTCTTGCCATCCTCCAAGATACCAAGTTTCTCCTCATCAGATTCTCAAACCTTTTGGAAAACACACTCTTACTTTGTTGCTGAAAGAGGAAGCCATGGTGATTAAAGCTGAAGCGGGAGCACTGTGCTTCTATCACTACTGAGGCACATGTTGAGGAAGAGCTGGATCCATTGTCTGTGTCATTGGGGAAGCCATGCAAGAGCCCTGGGGCCTCTCTCAGGAGGAAGCAGCTCCTGGGATGTCTCTGTGCTAGAGCATGATGGAGATGGAGTAGGACAAAGGGAACCCCAACTCCCAGCCACCCAGCCCCTTGCCCAGCTGGCCAAGCACCAGGCCCACAGTGGGCACTTTGTGGAGGCAGTGGGTGGCTCAGTCCTGCTCTCGTCAGAGATTGAGGAGGGGGTCTTTGTCAATGTGGAGGAAGAGTGGGAATCTCACGTGGATTATGATCTTATGAATGGGGAGAAGTTAGGAGGTACCAAGAGGTCTCCAACTGGGAAGAATCTCTTGAGCAAGAGCTGTCCCAAGGAGATGTCAATAG
>VZSR01000920.1:12304143-12325213 GCA_013398615.1 Brachypodius melanocephalos
CCCTAAAGAATCACTTGTTGGGGTCATTGTCCTGGTTGGGTGCATCCTTCCACAATGATAATGCACAATATTCTCTAACAGATATCCAGAAGTATGGTCACTACAGGTAAAGAGATATCACTTTTGGATAAAGTAATTTTGATGCACCATTCCATGCTGAATTGGCATATGGGAGATATTTTACTTTCTCTTCATCATCTTTAGAACATCCATTATTTTGAAGGCTCAGGATGTCAGATTTATTACGGATAAAAATACGTTCTGAGAAACCAGGTGGGCTTTCTTCTTCACAACCAGACATGGACCCAGCTCAGCTAAGGAGAGGGCACATAGTCCTGTGGCTGCTCTTTTTGCTGTGATCCTGAGAGGCAGCACCACAGAACATACCACAACTTCCTGCCTTTCTCCCTTCTCTTCCCACCATCCACTCCTGGGATGGATGATTTTAGATTATATTAGAACCTCTGCTATCTCTGATGAGGGATGCTCTCAAGTTAACTGGTGATATGAACACAACATTCATATACTAGATATGATTATGTGGAACAGTTGAATTTTCCAGGGCAGGAGCACCTTTACATTTCCTGCTTTACATACAAGGTCATTGACTTTTTGAAACAACCCAAAAACCTGAACTCCTGATTAGAGCAACTGCTGTGTAAATATCTGTAATTTGATGCAATTCTCCAGTCTGAGTTGTAAAGCTGTCAGATGTGCAAACTGAATTGCTGACTTCTAGCAGGTTAATTAAAATTCTGCTTGTGAAGCCTGTGACTCTGCTTCATTTGTTTGCCCTTCAGTCCTTCCCCAGGGACTCTCTGGTGCCATCACCAACAGCACTTCTGGACATTCCTGCACTTCCAGTGCATCCAAAGCTCCCAGCAGTATCCTGCACACTCACACACAGCCCTGCACACTGACACTCTGTGCATTTAGATTTGAGCAGGGACAAGAAACATTTCTGCTGCTGTCAGAAATCATGA
This sequence comes from Brachypodius melanocephalos, assembly GCA_013398615.1. Taxonomy (NCBI): domain Eukaryota; kingdom Metazoa; phylum Chordata; class Aves; order Passeriformes; family Pycnonotidae; genus Brachypodius; species Brachypodius melanocephalos. The sequence goes on from VZSR01000920.1 coordinate 12,305,127, forward strand.
ACTTCAGCAACTTCCTTCAAGGGTGACCTCTTCCACTGCTCCACCCAGCACAACCCCTAACATCCCTCCACCTCAGGTTCAGGCTCTCACCTCTGTGGAGTTCCAGCTGATATCCCATTTTCCCATCTTTTCTTGCGGTACCTTGGACACGGCACCTGGACCACCACAAACCTCCCCCAGGGAAGGAGCCCGTTGCCCACAGCCCTGGGAGAGGCTGGGACACACCTCCCTGCCCAAATCCTGTCTAGGCTGTCACCAGCGTGGTGCCAAAGGAAATTTCACCAGGGTGCTGGAGATCAGCCCCAGTGGTTCATCAGCCTTGGTGTAGCACAGTTGCCACTGCTTGGAGGAGAGCTTCTGCCGTTCCCCAGCACCCACACAAATTACCAAAAGCTCTGCTTGCTCTGCTCCCATCTCCCAGTGGAAGAAGCATCCTTAGAGAGCAAACAATCCCAGTCCAGCTGTCCCTATCAGCAGGCAGATAATTACTTAACATGCCGCTAGTTTGAAATCAAAAATCTGTCAATCAGGAAGTGGCTGGCAGGACACAGCAGCTGCAAAACCCTCCTAGAAGATTCCAGAATCAAACTGAAAGACATAAATAGTAAATTAAAAGTACAGAGCAAGGCAGAGCTGAGCAAAGTGTTGGTACAAGCATTAAATGCCACTGACAAATGGTTTTCTCTTTTTCTGCAGTTGAAAAAAAGCTGCTCTGAAACTTTTTTCCCTGATAATTTGTAAGCAATACCTTAATTATTACGTATATCTGTCTGATTTTAATTGGCACTCTCATATGGTGGGAATTTTGGTGTGAATATAATGGATCTGGAGCCTGAGGCAGAGAGTTGCCAGCCAGTAGCAGTTTGCTTTTGAAGTAAAACAACCAGATTGGACCCATTTGGGATGATATATTGTACTGATATTGCTGAAACAGGACTTACATTTCCTAGTTCTTCACCTCAGAGCAAGAAATGAATCTTAAATTTTTAGTTTAGCAGAAAGAGGAAAAACATTTTAACAATTTCAATTTCTCTACAACTCAGAATTCCAGCAAAAATGTATCTGAAAGTTTCAAAGTTAGTGATAAAAATGGATTAAGTGAAAGCAGAGATAGGGAAACCAGGCATTGAAATAAATAGAGTTTATTACTTCTTCCTTGCAATTTTTTCTGGTATCAGAAATATCATACTGAGAAAATTCCTATGCAATATTTCCTCTCCTATCTTACATTTTGTTTGCAATTTCTTGTCACAATGATGTTACCCCAGTGAACATTTTTAGATGAATTCTCTTTTCCTATTTTTGCTTTTTTTGGATGAAGAGCTGTGCTGCATTTCTATTATTACTGGAGCCAGATCAAATCTAACCTGTCTGCTAATGTTGGAGGGCGGGGGGAGGGGTTAGTCTTTTTATAAGAAAATTAAGGTAATTCGTTTACTTGCTACTTTTATTATACTCTACTGTAAATTTGAGGAAAATCTGCACAACATAATTCTAAACTTGCTTCCATTTTAACGTCATCTCCAAGTCAAGCTGAGTTCATTCTTGGAGAGTTTAAATTACTTTTTTCCCCCGCAGCACTGTTTGTTAGTACATGAGTGACCTCCAGTGGTATTCCTGAAAAAAATAAAAAGCCTCCTGCCTGAAATACAATCAAGAAAAACTGGGAATATCCAGAAATCTCTAATGTGTTATAGGTTGCTTCTGAGAACAGGACTTGCTCCTTTTGGAGACACCCAGTGTTTTTGTTGGAGAAGTGAAAAAATCCATTCAGCTGTTTTATTCCTCACCTGTGACTTAAGATTGCGCAAAGAATAGAAATATCCACTTCTCTGAGTCAGCAGAACTGTCCACATTCCTTACAGCAGTATTAATGCTGGCACGAAGAAAAAAGCTTCAGAAAAATCAGGATCAGAACTTTTAGAGCATGTTTTATCTCACTTTTCAGAAGAATTTGTCTCAAGTGTCTTTCCAAGCTCCTCTGCCTAAAAGTAGTCCCAAACAATATAATTTTTGATGTTAATATCCTTTCAAAGGATGTGGAAGAAGCACTATTGTTAAAAAAATTGCTCCTCTTCCTCCTCATCCCTCAATCACACCAGACCTTTTTTAGCCATATAAATCTGAGGTTGTTTTCCCACAAGGGGTCACCACAGATTAGCTTCACTGCAGGTCTTCATTGAAAGAATTCATGTTCTCCCATTTCAAGATATAAAGAAAACATTCAGATTTTCAGTACAGTATTAAAAGCATCTATTGAAGTACATAACTTGGTAATGAAATGGATCCAGTGACATAAAACTGCAATGGAGTAAAGCAACAACTCATTTTAGAAGTTGCATAAAAAGCCAAAAACCAAAATACACAAACAAAACCAAACAAAAAACCAACCAAACAAAACCCCCAAACAAACACCAAGAAACTGGAAAAGAATTTCCTCTTTCTTTTACTTATCGCAAAAATAACTTGGAAGATTCCAAGGACATTTTTTCTATTTAACCTGTGTTTAGTGATTAGTCTCTGCTTTGTACACACCACATCAGGAATTCTCTCTCTCTCTCCAAAGCAACAGATTGTACAACTAAGAAACTTTATATGTTAAAGATATCATTTCAGCTCTGATCTTAAGAAGTGTTTAGATTTGAATCTGTGCTCATGGGGTCCCAGGAAAGCCAAAAGCAGGGTTCTTGGCGTAGAAACAAGAGCTTCTCCTTGCCCTTCCATTATTAAGACTGAAATAGTTTCAATGAGTTCCTGACTGTGCTGCTTGTTCCTTCCTATTTATCTTCTTTCTGTTCAATTGACTCAAGCAGCAGACATGGAGAAGTCCTTATAACTTTAATACAGTATTTTGTGCCTCTTTGTCCTCACCTGCTTAGCACTGCGGCGTCTGGATTAGAAACGACCACAACAGAAAACTTAAGTTCCCAAGCCCTCTTTTTAACATGCTCTGAAGTTTCATTCATTGCTTTCACTGAAGTAAAATTCAGTGAGAATACTCTCATCTGTATTGGGAATAAAAGAAAAGCACAATGGGATTTTGGTTCGAGTGTTTTGAGAATCTGCCCGTTAAGTATATTGAGTTTGTCAATAGTGTTGTCCATGCACTGTGGGCATCTGATTAGATGCCAAGATTGGATGGAGCAGTAAAATCCATCCTCTGTGAGAGACAGACACACAGACACTTCCCTCAGCCATGTCCTTCTCCTCTCCTGTCACCTGCCTCTAGGGAGCTGCACACCCTCATTAAGGATAGGAGCTGGATGGACAATAACAGGATTAGAGTGCCATTAACTGGCTTTCAGCAACATTATTTCTGCAGACCAGAAGGACTGAAAAGCAAAAATAATAACATATTTCATTGTTATGTTATACACAGTAGCAGCAGCATAGGAAAGCTGTTAAAGAAAGGTGATGGTGCTGTTAAAGAAAGGAGCTGATGCTGTTAAAGAAAGGAGATGATGCCGTTCTTACAGGTTATTTTTCACAACAGACTCACCCCGACAATACATCTGATGTCATTGGGTGAAGGGAGAGATCTCACTTTGTATTTTATTTTGATGTTTTAATTCTTAAACCAAACTGGTGTTTGCAGCCCAATCTAGGATTAATGTATAAGAGCGTTATGGAAAAAATCCATGTTATCTCTAGAAAGGTAGAAGAATATTTGTAATGAAATTTAATGTCACTAATACATTAAAAATTACCAGCCTTTTAATTGGCTTTGCTGATTTTGTTGTATCATCCAGGCCTTTCTCAGCCTGACCTGTGAGTCACTGCCCTCCCTGCTGACCACAGAGGAGCCTGGCCACAATCTTCAGAGCTCAGAGCAAAATCATCCCTCGCCACACCTGCCTATCTTGGCTGGCAGTGTATGCTTGTCTGAGATGTGGAGAAGGAGCCAAGCCACAGTCCTCTCAGCACTGCAGTAGCATCCTGCTTCCCCTGATTAAGAAAAGGTTACATTTGGTGGTTTTTATCTTTTTCTGGGACTGCAGCTGTAGCCACTCATCTCCTGAGCTCGAGTCCTGTACCTTGCTCATTAAAGAGTTTCTGTGCCCTGGGACATTTGAGTTTCACGGTAAAATTGCAGCCCTGTCAGAAAACTGAGAGCTCAAGCAACTCCACCAGAGCTGAAAAGTCAGAATGAATCATTGCAGCTGCACAGCTGAGATAACAAAATCTCTACACCCACAGATAAAGGTGCCTGTCAGACACTTCTCAGCCCCAAAGCTGGAATGTTGGATGGGCTCCTCTGCATGCCCCGATGGCTAATGGCATGCAGGGAGATGTCACATAGGAGCAGGCAGTGAGGAGTGGAAATGAAAACATTTTATTCATGCTCTGAGAGAAACGTTTTCATTTTTTCCTTTCATTGAAAGAAACATTGTACTTTCCTGGAGGCAGTTATCTGATAACCAGAAGGGAAAAGCAGGAGAAAAACAGACAGTGGAAAGGCATTTTCCCCTTTGTTCATAAAATTTCATTCCCTTAATTAAACATATCATCTAGGGAAGAGCTGCAGAAACCTCTCAAGTGACCCATTGGGAAGGTGGGTCACCATTAATAAATTCAGCACAAACCAGCACAAAGCAAAGCTGTTGTGCTGCAAGTGTCACCTCGGGAAGGGTTCAGAGTTTTGTCCCCAGTAGAGTAACACAGGGCATCTTTCTTTGTCCCAGAGACAGTAAAGCAATCAGATCAGTTCCCTTCAAAAAGGAATAATTTAGACCCTTTTGCAATATGCATCACTTGAGAATTGCTGGATGAGGAGCTGGTGTGATAGAAAATGGACTCCCTTCGTAGAAGAGGTAAATAAAGAGTCAGTGTGGTATTTGCTCTCACAGAACTGACAGAGTGAACAGGAAACACAGTGGCTTTAGCTAGAGCTGGTCCCCTCTTCAGGTAGGAGTTGACTTTTTTCAGTCCCAGTTTTCCTGTTGTCTGAATATATCCAAGTGACTGAAGAAGGGAAAAAAAAGGAATTCTTGCTGGACATATTTCGGTCTTAAAAATACAACATTGTTTACTTCAGTGCCTCTTGGAGTGGAATTTATAATCAGGTAGTTACATCCATATTTATTAAACATTAGTACTCTCAGGAAGGGTTAAAAGGTACTTTCCTCACCACCACCAGAAGTGTTATTTCCCACTCGAATGCCACTTCATAAATTCATTCTTCTCAGGCACCCAAATAAAAACAAAATCCAGGCACCAATCTCGGAAGTGTTTTTCTGTGCTTTGTCAACTCAGAGAGGGCATTTCCCACCCTCTGTGTGTCTTCTGGATGAATCACTGGACTGTGATGAACCATAACCCTGCCTTTGGCTCCTTTTTGACAACTGCAAAGGCAGAGATGACCTTTTAATCTTCCAGGATAGTATTTCTCCAGTTAAATGCTGCATTTGCTCCGTGAGTTAATGTCTTCACTGGTGGGTTGACCATGTGCCATTTGTTCTCCTCTTTCTGTTCTTCGCAGAAACACATGCCCAGGGAAGGGATCTGGGAAGGAAGTTACCAGCAGGGTCATTGCTTTGCTACAGAAAAGAGCAGACCCTGATATTCTGTCTCTTTTGAAATGAACTAAAACCAGGCTGGAAGCCTCAGGGGTGAAAGCTGAACTTATGTCACCACTCCACATTCATACTTGGACAACCTGTTCCCATGCCTCATCCTCCCCCACAGGGAGAAAGAATTTCTTCCTAGTACCCAATCTAAACCTACTCTCTCTCAGTTTGAAGCCATTGCCCCTTGTCCTGCAGCTCCAGGCTCTTGTAAAGTTTTTCTCCATCTTTCTTGTAGGCTTCCTTCAGGTATTGCAAGGCTGTAATTAGGTCACCGCAAAGCCTTCTTTTTCAACTTTGAAAGGAAGGAGACAAGCTCCAAGTGGAGAGGCTTCCAAATGTGCCTCTTGTCTGTAGGTGTTACATGGCATTGACTTTAAAGATGAAAATCTTCTCCAAAGACTTAGCTGCCAGTCATATACAAAGCCCCCAGAACAAAATCCCTCTCTTTACCTCCAGTGCTTTGCTGTGTGAGGGTCCCTTTGGAATGAGAGAGCTGATGTCAGTGGTGTTGTCATGCTGCTACATACGTCTTACTGCATAAGCCATCTCTTTATTAAAAATATAATGAAGCAACCCAAAGGCTTCCTGACAAAATAAAATCCTCTTACCTTCCTCACCATCTGGGCAAAGTCTCCGCTGTCTCTGCTGGGGAGCCCTGCGAGCGCCCGGGTGAGAGATGCCAGGGAGGAGCCGTGGCCCACGATGAGGATCACACCTGGGACACCAGGAAAAGCAAAGAGGGGTGGTGAGGGAGCTGCAGCACTGCCACATTCCCCATCAGCAGATGGGGGTGAGGTGGCTTGGGGACTGTTTGTCTTTGCAGGCCTTTTTGATAATGTGGCAGAGCGTGTTGTGGTGGGCAGAAAATACCTGGTGTGTAACGTGCCAGCTACTGAAGGAAGGCATTTTTGAGGGAAAGAGAAAAAAGCTTTCCAGAAAAGTGTATTATCTTTTTCTGAGCTACATCCTGATGCAGAAAGACCAAGAAAAGCATATACTTTTGCAATTTAATACTCTACTGTCTCAGTTTATTTTCCTTTTGTCATTTCTGTCGCACAAATTGCATGTATGTTACTTCAGTGTAGCCCAGGACAAGCACTGAGTCTACCTTAAGCTCTGTGCAGTGCCAGCAGCTCACAGTAAGTGTTCTTCTGTTGGCAAATCTCTGCCAGTTCCTGTTATTGCAAGTGTCTGACAGAATATACAAGGACCTGAAACCTTTACCTTTGCTGGGGCAGGCAGTGGTGATCTGTTTTATAACTGCAGAGCTTCTGCTGACATAGTCTTCATAACTTTCTGATGGCACCAGAGAAGAGAGTGGGAAGTTAGCCCTGACAATAAAAACACAAATGTATGTTAATCTGGATGAATACTGGAACACCATTGAGTGACAAGAAAAGGCACTAAGATAAAAGGTTTATCTACTGACTTGGCTGACACACCTCTGCTTGTCTGAAGCATTAGCTTCTCTCTGAGTAATTTCCATTAAATCTCATGGCTAAGCCTCATAGCTCGTAAAGCACCAGATGCAGGCATCAATAAAACTTGTAGTTTACAGTGAAGATTATTTAAAGTAGGATTTATGCCTAAGAAATCTTTGAGCAATTCTGCCAGCAAGGACCACTGCCCAGACATGAGCTGCAGAGCTGCCTGGGTCTTCCAGTCCTGACTGAGTTCAAACAAAGGAGAGACACTAATGATGTGAATGCTTGGAAGATTTGGTATCTCAGCATTAATCTCCTCAATAAACCAAGTCAATAAAAATCTACAATGAATGAGGCGCATATGCATTGCTGGTCAAAAAGTTAAAGACTTTCACTGCTAGTGTTTAAAAAAAAAGGTGTTTTCAGGGACCATAATCACAATGCATCACTCCAAAGTATCTGAGCATTTCTGCTGAGAACAGACATTCTTCTTTCTTTTATATACCAGGGCTTTTCAAGCACCCAAAAACCCCTAAGAGCCAGACCTTCACACTGCTGTGAATCAGGGCAGTCTCAGAGGTCTGGTGGGGTTGGGTGATGGACAACATTTGCAGTGGTTGAATATGGTAAAACCAGACACTGCTGTCCAGCAAGCTCAGTAGTAGAGTCAACCTTGCCCATGAATTTTGTTGTACTAATGTTTAATGTTATATCTGGTTTCCACTGATGCCCTTTGCTGGTGATTCTTTAAGTGATCTCAAACACTCATTCATAACACCTGGAACACAAGGATTATTTTAACCCTGCATGTGATGGGAAGAAACTGGCATTCTATGTGCAAGTTTATAGTTCATAGACCCTGTTTTTGCCTGGTTCTGAGTGAGCTGTGAGGGGCCCAAACACTGTAGTTAACATTGCCTTAGAGATTCCCCTCTGAACCTCCCACTGCTGTGCATTTGCACAGTTCCTTTTGAGGCAAGTGATTTTGTACCCAAAACCCCCTAGAGAACGCAGTCTGTTAGTGAAAAACACACCAGAAAGATCTGTGCTCCAAGAAAAGAAGGATTTTGGAGACTTTATGCAGTCTGAAACAAAGATACATCCTTGGCTGTAAGGAATGCATTAAGACATGAGATGTTTCCTTTCCCCCTTTCTTGAATGTGTGGGAAATCCCAGAGACAGGTGAGTAATTTCCTGGATCTAGTTGTGCACTGCAAACACCGAGCAGCCTGGTTTGTGAACAAGATGAGGAGCTCGATTGGATTGGAGGTTTATCATTTCCTGCTGGGCTGTGGTTTGCAAGTGCTCAGAAAAGGCATCGACCCTCACCTCACCAAGTTATGAGGGCTCCAAAAAGTCCTTGCTGAGCACAGTGGTAATCTCTGGGTGGCTTAAAAAGATGCCACAAACATCAATTAAAGTGTAATGCTCTTATCTTGCCTGTCTCCAAAACCTCTTGCTGCTGCCCTGCAGACCATTGGCCAAGGGCTGACTGACCTTGTATAACGTCACATTTCTTTGTCAGTGAAAATCAGATTATTCTTCACATTTCTGAAGTGTTTTTCACATGAACCAAAGGTAAAAGCAAAGCTCCTGGCAGTTGCCATTAATGCCCATAATGTCAAGGCAACACCAGAGGAGGACTGGTCCCACACACAAGATATTTGTGTTAGTGCACCTGTGTGCTGGTGACAGCAAATCTTATTTTTATATCCTATTTTGATCTGAATTTGATCAGAATCACCCCATCTTTGCAGTGATTGTAATGACTTATGACACATAAAAGGACAAGATATCTCAGGGAAAAACCCCACAGCCTTATCAGCCAGACACAGAGCAATTACCTGTAACTTGTATCTATGTTGTAAGATGCCTCCACCAGTTCTGCCATAGTCATGAAATTAGGGATTGCTCTGCTTGCTTCCCACTTGGTCCAGTCAAACAGTCCTGGTTCCACCCTGATTCTGACTTTTTGATTTAATTTAAGCCCTGCAAGAACAAGAAATAGATCTTAGGAGAAAGGTACACTCAAAGTGCTACATTCAGGCTATACATTCTGCCTTGCTGTTTTACTTTCATTAATGAAAATTAATTACTTATTGTCAAACAATAGGTTAAAGGAAGCCAGCACTATATTCTTGAATGACTAATGTTAAGGGACTGCAAATTATTATCATCATTATTATGATAATCATAATTTTTGAAGCTATCCTGTGATGCTCTTCTAGAAGAAAAAGCCTCAGTAATGTTGTAATCTGAATAAACTTCAGACAGGAAATGTTTTTTACCATTTTTATACAGCATTTTTTCTCAGTGTTCCTCAGTGGGGCAGTAAATTGTCCAAATTGTCCAGTATTAGAAATGGAATTCTTGTGTCAAAAGAAATATTATTTTTTGAGTATTCTCAAGAGAGGTTTCTGAGTGGCAGTGAATGCATCCTGATGTAAACGTGGTAATGAACTGTGAACTTGCTGAAAGGAACAGGAGATGAAAAAAGAAGGGAGGGAGAGGAAAGGAGCAGAAAAATGTGCTGCAATATGAAGGATTAAAACAGTTTGGCTTGCAAAAGACAGCATGGAAGCAGTCTTCCCTGATTCACATTCAGATCCTTCAGAGCTCTGGCAACATCTGATATTTGGGTCAAATATTTTCTGGAAGAGGTGGCAGTGGTGATTTGATGAACAGCTACTGATGTTGAATTCGAGCAGATATGAAACACCTCTGTCTCATATAACATTAGGTTCCATTTTAACTGTCAGGGGCTGGTGTTTATGTGCTCATATCCCACAGACTGTACACACAACATCAGGCTTGTTGCTGCCTGCATTTACCAGCTAGTCAAAACCACCTCGCCTTCCCTGCCTAAAGAAAACCACAAACAACCAGAGAGTCGCACGTCTTCCTAATTGCTCATGTCAGAGGCTTCACAGAGGTTTGGTGAAGATGTTTCCAGCGTGGCAGAAGCAGCTGGCAGGTTTTTGCTGCCTTACCCTGCAGCACATGATGAGCTGTCTGCACGCAGCGCAGGGCAGGGGACGAGTACACGTAGCTGACTGTCACCTCCTGGTCCAGCAGAGCTTCCCCTGGATGGCAACAGCAAAGTCTCACAGGTGAGAAACGACTACAAAACACTTTCTGCAAAAAAAATCTCAGAGCTTTGCAATTTCATCAACATGGGATACATTGACAGTCCATTTCTATTCCTTTTTTCCCCCACTATCTGCTGATTGAGCTCATTAGAAGGTTCATTCTGGTGGAAACATCAATTCTAAAATGAATGTTGGAAAGATAATTACAGAGGATTCACCCCAAATCTGCAAACAGCAGTCAGGTGTTTGGCTGTCTCCACATATCTGAACCATTAGAGACAAGCATTTGCAGCAGACCAGCACTGTCACAGTCATGCATCTTGCTCAGGGAGCACAAACAACTTCATCTGGTGAGTGTCAGGCTTGCACAAGGGAGACGGGACCACTGAGAGAGGTGTAAAGCGTGATTTATTGCCTCAGTCTCATGAAGAAGTGAGAACATCCTCACCACATAAGACAGAGGTCAGGTGTCTGTGGTCAGTGGTCGCAAGATCACAGCTTACAAGGTCTTTTAAAGGTTATCTAGCCAATAAGCTACTGCTACAAAGAATGTTTCCGCTTTCACACCAGTCCTCAATTAATTTGTATCACACGTCTTGCCCCAGTGCAGACTTTCTTGACCAGTCATATAATGACACACAAACTACTTGCTACACCTTAAAACTTAGTGTTATTTTTGTAACGAATTCTATACGGACACTTAAAAACCTTTAAACTTTCCACTACCTAGCTTAATATGTTTCTATCTAAACTACAAACCTACCTTTTTGCTTATGGTCTGTAAATTTGGAAGCTTTTTCCAAGGTCTCACGTCGAACCCTGTGTTCATTACTGTGTTTGGGCCTGCATGCACAAGATTTTGAGAATTTTCTGTGCCTGGAATTCCCACAGTGGTGAGCGAATTGAGTCAGCCTAACCCACAGCACCCATCCTCCTGCAGCGAGGTGACGACACTGCTGACCGTGCAGCTGCTTCCCCTGGCCAGCCCCTTCACCCCTCACTGCCCACTCAGGGACAGCTGCATAAGACATTCATCCCTTGCAGACAAGCAGCAGGACACAAACAGTGTTCTGGCTTCTTCCTTTTGGCTTTCTCTGCCAGGAACTGGCAGAGGGGGAGTCTCAAAAACTAGTAACCAGCTGTGTTCTCTATTTTACTATGTAAGAAGATCTTGCAGTGGTTGCCCACAGAGAATTGTGGCCACAGTGAGTGCTGATAGGAAATTTTTCAGCTGCAAAGCCAGCATGAGCTTTGGCAGATGATGACAACCTGCTTCCCAAACCCTTACGTTTGCAGGAGGATAACATCCAGCTTACCTATAAGCCTTGACTGGAAAACACCACAGCAAGATAAAGGAGGATCACATTCAAACTGCTTCATGCTGTCTTTTTGCCTCGGCAGGGAGGAGGGGAAGTTCAGATCTGCTCTGTAGTATTTCCCTGAAACAAGGCAGCACATTTCGCTGTGGCACAAGGGAGGCAAAGCAGCTGTGTTTTGTTTGTTCTACAGAGTCAGTGTCTCTCTGATGAAAAACAGCCAGTGCTACTACCTTAAAGGGATCACATTTTATGGTCACAACACTGGCTTGGGAAATCATCTGTCCTAAAAGAATAGCCCATCTTCTTCAAGCTCAGGAGGAGCAAATGGGGAGAGGGAGAGAAAGAACAGGAAATTAGGAGAATTTGTCTTTGTGGGACTCAAGAGAAACAAAAATCGACTCCCTATCTACATTCTTTTGTAATTGCCAAAATGACAAAAAAAAAATTTCCACTGAATCAAAATGAAGCCAATGCATTGATTATGCAGCTATAAGGTACCACTCTCCTTATCTGGTGTGAATTCCATGCACTGAACATGGGGAATCTCCAGCATAGCAAGGCAGGCTTTCATCATAAAGCTTTCACCTGTGAACTCCCACCTTCTTGTTACCCTCCTTCCTTCTGACACAGGTTTCCCTGGTTTGGGTCAGTTTTCTTCATCTAAAGATATACTTTTGTTTTGTTTTGGGGTTTTTGGGGGGTGTTTTTGGTTTGTTTGGTTTGTTTGGTTTGTTTTTTGTTTTGTTTTGTTTTTAAGAGGGAGGAAATTCAGATTTTAATTTAGGTCAGTGCTGACATTTCATTTCCACCGCAGATTCCCCAGGTTGAACTAGTGATGCAGTGTGACTCTGACCAACAGCCCATGGTTCTGACTCAGGCACAGAAAGGCGGAGGGGTCTGGCAACCACACCTCGTCTAATGAGAGGTAATGAGTGTGCTCCTGTGATTTGTTCATGTACCAGTGAGACACGCTCCTGTCAGCAGCACAAGAGCTTCGTTTATCTGCAGAATGTAGTGAGCACAAACATGAAGGATTTTAGGACATTGTGATCTGGGTATGTTCAGGTTGAAATTATGCCTTAAGTTTTAGCTTTCGTGTTTTTCAGATTCTGTGCTGCCCAGGGGTGCAGTTTGAGCCTCATATTCAGTGTCAGTCAGTTCTCTTCACAGAGTAGGGAGACAAAAAAAATCCTTTTCCTGCTGCAGACCAAGGACAATGGTTACAAGTTTCAGGCCCAAAAGCATGAATAATGCTGAACTGAAGAGGGAAAACAAGAAGGATGGGATTTCATAATCTGAAGCTGTAACTGGACAATTAAACCCCAATATGCAAATGGACCAAAACTTATAAAAGTGTGAGACATTGTGGCCAGTTGTCCATTTTGTGACCATTTTGTGTCCACCTTGGGTGTAGGCCTGGTCAGGCTCTTGTCCTGCCCAAGCTGTATCCTTAAATGCCTTTTAATAAATACCTACTTTATTCTCTAGCTGTGTCCAGTCTCTGTCTCAGGGCAGCCTTCCCAAGGCATCAGAAGCAGTGCTGTGCCTGACCTGCACTGTTATCACTCCTTTGTGCCAGGGTCGACATTTACACAGAGACTGAATCTCTTCTACCCATTACTGGGGTTAACTGGGTTTGGTCCTGGTTTTTGAAGATTCTCCCATTACCTTACTCACCATCTGCAGTCAGGCACTGCTGAAGCCAAGATTTGCCAAAGACCTGATCCACTCTTTCCCCGTGGCGCATCACCAGCACCCCTCTCCGCAGGGCAGCGTTCTGAGACGGAGGAGAAAAGGGAGTTTCATAAGGATGTTATCTATAACCTGCAGAAAAATCTGGATTCCTGGAGAAGAGACAGTATAATAGATGCCTGTCCTTAGGACAGTGACAAGCCTGACTGGCTCTCCACTAAAGGCAAATGAATCATAAAATCGTTAAGGTTGGAAAAGACCTTCGGGATTATTGAGCCCAACCTTTGACTGACCAGCACATTGTCAACTCAACCATAGCACTGAGTGCCACAACCAGTTGTTCGTTGTACACTTCCAGGTTTGGTGACTTGACACCTCCCTGGGAAGTCTGTCCAATACTTGACCATCCTTTCAGTGGAAAAATTCTTCCTGATATCCAGCCTGAACATCCCTTGGTGTGGCTTAAGGCCATTTCCTCTTGTCCTGTCAATGGTCACATCTCTGACCCTCATGGGCTGCAGGTTCCAATTTTGTGTTAGCACTAGTGAAAGCCAGTACTGGTAACAGATTTTTTAATCTCAGTGTGGGAAGGAATCATAACTTTAATTTATATCATATGGTTGGTATAAACACAAACAAGAAAATTCTCTAAGATTTGTCTGGTAATGCCCTTTTCTACACTGGGACTAATACCAAACTTCTCCTTTTCCTAGTGAAAATACTACTTCTACATTTTCATAACTGTATGGCCAAATCAACAGTGAACGCAGATCTCCTACAAGGACACCTTTTTTACTTAGACTGCATAGAATTACAAACAAGTTTGAAGTAGTTTGGGGTTAGTATACAATGCACAATAAATACAAATGAGAAGAAGATAAGGAGAAACAGGTCAAAGGTTTTAAAACTTTAAAACAGCATTACTGCTGCCACACTGAATTAAGTGCTCTCTATCTTCAGCAACAGAGAAGGGAACTCTAAAGAAGTGGTTTGAGGTTGATATCCATGCATTCTGTTAAATACTTGCACTTCTGCCATAAAGCACTCATCAACTGCCACAAGATCAGAGTATAAATCCATGATTGTGTAGTCTTCTTCTGCATGCAAGGAACCCAGAGGCCAGAGGAACTCTAGACTGGAGATGTGCCCATCTGCAAAACGCATTTCTCAGGCCAAGCCTTGGCTCTGCCACAGATCTGAGCTGGCTAAGAGAGGCCAAGAGCCAGAGGAAGAAGATATGACTTGTTCAGAAAGTTCTTACAGTCATATACGTGGTGCCCTGGAAGTCCCAGGATGGAAGTGCCCTCAAGGTGCCCTCAGTTTCTCTAATGTTAGCACAAACCAGCCCAGGGTTATTGCCCAGCACAGCAGGAAGAGAGGCTATGGGGCCAGCAAGCTAAAGGGGTTTATGAGGCATGTCTGTGCTGAAAATTAATTCTGGTATCTCTGACAGAGCCAAAAAGGCAATGCAGGTGCAAATGTGCTGTAGGAATAAATCAGAGTCCTTATTCATTCTCCTCTTCCTATCAGAAGATCAGTGGGCTAGGGAAAAATTGATGCCTTCTGATTTTGAACCTGGGCAAAAAAATGTGATGCTAGCAGTGCTATTAACCACCCCAGCTAGCTGTTCTGTGCAGTTATCTGCACTAGCTACATATCTAACAATAAAGAAGAAAATGCGACATTTAAATGTGGTCTGGGGCCATGGAAACCTCCAGGACAACATCCATAGAATCTGGACATAAGAGTAGCTATGAACAGTGAGCCTAATTCTGATTTAGTTTCTCTGCCTGAAGCCATGTGGAAGTCAGGGGAGGTTGTGCCTGTGTCTCACCTGTCAGACTTGTCTCCATACCCACTGAGGCTGTGCTCAGAGAAAACTGAGCAGAGAACTCACATGCTGTGCTATTATGACAGGAACAGGGAAAGATTTATGAAAGACAAGTGTGATGTACATCATACACATTACAAAAAAACCATATGACATATTATACAGTATAGCACGAGTGTGTATGTATATATATAAATGTAGAACGTAATAAATAAAACAGTGTGTGAAAATGTACAACAAAACATGAAAATGTGAAGGAAGGAAGGAAAGGAAGATACTACTAAATTTATTCAATGCCATTGATTAATATCATATGTGCCAAAGCATGTGGCAAAGCATGTGGAAGGACCACTGAAGGCATCAAAAAGAAAAGGAAAACAACAACTGAAGAGAAAGAACACTGGTGGCACTCCATGACACACTGAGATTATGGGCATCCCCATTCACCTTTACCTTGGGTTCCTTTTCAGCTTTGGGGAAGGATCTTGAAGCTGTGTCAAAAACATATTCCCTGTAGAAAAAGCAGAAGCAACACACACACAAACATACAGGCACACACACAAATAGAAGAGACTTTTGAGTCATTATATGTTCCATTCCATACTTTTTGCACACTTGCAATCCACCTCATCACTTTGCTGTTCATTTAGAATATGCCCCATAAAAATGAGGTTAAAATATTAGGAACTGATAGTGTATATTGTGTGTAACCCTGCTAAAGTGGGACCTCCCAGCAGGAAATACTACCTGGTGGCCTCCTCCCTTTCTCTGAAACATCAAGAAGTGCACCAAAACTTCCCAGCTTAGAAAAAAATCAGCTGTAATCTACAAGTAGCATCAGCTGTGCTGCAGAATGTCAGCTGCAGAATGAAGTGCAGGAAGCCAGACAGGTGCCTTCTGATGCAGGGCACATCAACAAGATAAGGGTGGTGCCAAGGTGGTGGAGCAACCTTTGTGCGGTTTCATTTCAAGCTAACTTTACAAGCCCTCAAAATGAGAAAAAAAAAGGAGACGAGAGCGGAGAGCCAGGCTGAAGGCTGAGCCTGCCCTGGCAGAATGTTCTCTTTCAAAATTCATCAGGGCGTTCAGGTTCTTCAAGAGCAAACAGGGGTCATCCTTGGGGCAGCTGAACTTATGAACTCTGGCTGTCTGCAGGTGCCTGTCCTGTCTCCTTTCTCTCAGAAGACGCCCCAGCATCCCGCCCAGACCCTCTGCCCACAGATCCCAGCAAGGAGGAGGGGGAAAGCAGCACCCCTGAGTACCTGTGCTTGACCCAGGTGTCAGCCTCGTGGGCTCTCTCGGTGTAGTTTTCGGGGAGGAAGCCCCTGCAGCCGGTGCGGTGCGAGGTGCCGATCACCCAGCCCTCGCTGGCGCCGCTCTGCTGCGCCGGGTCCACGTAGATCAAATCCCCAGCGTTGATCATGAGCTCGTCGATGTTCTGGGGCTTGTACTGGAACAGAGCCCTCAGCCTCTGAGGGGACACACAGCAGGGTCAGGGTGTTCCCCGTGCTGCAGCTGCTCAGGGGATGGGTTTGGTTGGAAGCCTGAGCACTGAGAATTCCAGGCTTTCTCTGCTGACGGGCACTGACCCCCAAGAAAACACTGCATTGACCTGAGGCCGTGGAGAAGCTTCCAAAATTGAGTGACAGCACTGGGATTATGGGTGTGTAGTTTGAATAGAAGTGTGTGATATCACAGGGTGGAAAACTTAGAGTTTAAGGTTTTAGAATACAGTAATATATATAAAGCAAGATGGAGGTTTTAGGGTGTAGGCCAGGTCCTTCTTTTTCATCTTCTTCTTCATGGGTCTGGGTGACCTCTTGTAATTGGGTAGAAAAATCCACATTGCAAGCCACAGGTGTTTGGTTTTTGCATTAAAAGTAAAAATAATGTAGGTGTCATTTCATAATTGGACAGTTTGTTTTTAAAAGGCCTTGTAGAGAGATAGAGACAGAGCCCTTTTTCACTTTGTTAGCTGGAACTCACAGCTTATGAGACTGTAACATAGATAAGCATTAATAAACATCTGAGTCCAAACACGAAATCCATCTCTCTGCAATTAATCCCAGCTCTAACAAGAAAAAGAAGTTAAAATGCCACAGTTGTTCACCTCTCCTGGACACAGAAGCAATTCTGTTTTGCACTCTGCAACCTGCTCCTTAGTGGCACTTCAGCAGAGGAAAAGGAGGACACTACCACACTCACAGTATGTGTAAAAACAGGCACTTGGTTTTCACAAAAATATTTTTCCCCTCTGTAACTGGCACAGACTCATTTGAAAGTGAACATAAGTCTGACCTATATTTGTGATTTCTTGCAGCTCTCCTGAGTGTGACTAAAATCCAGTATGAGGCTTGTGACAAAGTGATTTACTGATCTGACAAAAAGCTGCTGAACAATCCATAATTTAGATTTGGAAATGAGAACTGAACGCATGTTGACTGGTTTCAACTAAGAGTCTGCTAAGCAGAAAATCATCAACGAGAACTGACACCTGCTCACTGCTGCAGTTTTCATCATGGCTGAAACAATCAAGAAAACTAATTTTGCTGATGGGAATTTTGCTGCAAAACTGTAAACTGACAAATCCTAGAAAATATTAAAGGATCATGATTTCCTGTCTCTTATTTTCTCATTTCATGGTAAGATTAGGGGGTTTTTTTCCTGTTGAGGGTTGGAATTAGATTTTGAGACATGCAGTTCAAGCAACCTAATAAAATAAAGATATTATCTACTGATTCAGGAGTGCAGCTTTTCAGCCCAAAATGGCACTGGAAGCAACCATGGTCTTTGAAACACTGTGCTGAGCAGGCAGAGATTTTTCTTAAGGATGGAAAAGGTAAGATGACTGTAGCAAAGAAAATTAAAGGCTCAGGAAAAGAAATAAATCTGATTCCAGTACCTGGTAATACACAAAACGCATGTCCCGTGAGTAGAGAGCAGCCACCCACTGGCAGGGCTCCCCTGGGTTAATGCATTTGGCCAGTTGTTCCAAAGTCTTCTGATGGTGAGGATAAAACTTGTGGGCCAAGGTAAGGTGGAACTGCTTCAAGGAAGGCTTCACGTGGCAGTCTAGGGATGAAACGATCACATCACAACATAGAAACAAAGGTCGTTTAAAGCTCCTCTTGTTTTATCCTGCACAATTTGCATGATGCAGGAAATATCATAGTAACTAGTGGCAGAGTAGATCTACTGAAAAATGGTTTTGAAGGGTGTCATGGTTTTAATCACGCCAAAATCATTCACAGATGTGGACTGGATCTGCTTCCTGGCTTCATCTGTGAGGAAAAGAAATCGTGGTTTGAGTTCCTCTCCAGCCTGAGATGTATTGAACTCATTTCTCCCAGACAAAGCTTGGTGGGGCTGTGCCCCTTCAGTCTCCACTGGTGATGCAGTTTTTCCCTTGGAAAAGCTATTAGGGATGCAGCCAGGCCATCAAGCTGGGCCACAGCACCACAAGGGTGGAGATCTGGGGAGTGTTACATCCCTGCCCATCTTGGATATCCTGGTCCATCACCTGCCAAGTTGCACACAGGATCATTTCAGCTTTTAAGCAAACTTGCTGTGTCTTCAAAGGCTAAAATACGCTCCTCTGGCTACTGTGCTTGCAAATCTCTAGGAGAAAAGGCTGTTTGCTGGCAGGAAAACATCATCTAAGCTCCTCTGGAGACACAGAATGTTTTCAGTACTGTGGCTATGCATTTGTGCTACAACCCACCCGTTTTCCCTGTGGTGTTGGTCCTACCTGCCAGGGCTGAAGCCTCTGATGAGAATGCTGCAGCAAACTGTTTGAGGACATTTGCCTGGCTGTCATCAATGAAGAAGCCAAGGTAGCTGGGAGATGCATGTAGTGTCAGGGAAATGGATGGTGGAAAGCTCTGGGAAAAGCTGTCACCGACTCGCTTTAAGATGTCATACAATAATTCCACTTTCTGGTCTTCACACTGAAAGAAAACAGAGGAGGAGCAGGCTTTACCCACCAGCTCACAGCCAGTGTTGTAGCTTCTGTCACACAGCACTGCCACAAAACTGTGGGACTATAAACTTCCTGAGACATACAAAATACCTAGGAATTTGCCTGAAATCCCTGGCATTAAACCCAGCAGTATTTGGCAATTGGACCAGCACAGTGTCCTGGTTCTATAACAGGAGATGGAGCCTTCAAGCCAAGATGTATCTAACCTGGGTAGGAAAAAGCCAGAATATTTTGCCATCTGTCAGGTGTGCAGTAACCAGTCTGAAATGAGACAGGGATCATGATTTCCCTCTTCAATTCTAAGTAGGAATTTGTGTCATTTTTATCCTACAGTCCTTTACTGAGATGTGCAAGGTGAGGGTTGCAATGCAATCATCTCTTCCAGACAGGCCTTTAAACTTGATGCCTCCCAAGACCATGGCATTCATTATTAATTAATGATTTTTGTTCTGTATAATTGCATTTAATGATCACAGAGCACCACTCAGGATTTTGCAACAAAATAGTCTGATTTTCACCGTGGGTAAAAAACCCACAGGCATGGCTGCAATGACCCACCCTTAGGGGGAAGGAAACACTTAATGATTTAACATGAAAGTGTGATGAACAAAGTCATTTTTGTCCAGCTGCTCCAGCCCAAGTGTGTTTCAGCGCATCTTAGATACAGCTGATGTTCATGTGTTGCACCATCAGCTTTCTAAAACTGTATTCCAGGAGCCTCCAGAGTTTTTCCAGACCAGTCCACCAGTACTGGACTTCACGAAAGATTTCACAAAATCTTCAGTTTCTACAAAAAGAGTAAACTCTGGGACATGCCACCATAGCAGTGATCTGCTGATGAGGCTCTCTAGGGAAGGCAGAGCTTTTCCTGAGATTCCCATAGGCTTGTACCCAAGCTGTCTGCATCCTGTCATAACACTGTCCCTCCCTCATAGCTGGCTGATGGCAGCCACTGCTGCCCTGGCTGGGAAAGTTTATCATCCTAAATCCATGCAGTAATGGACACATTACTGACAGCAGCTGGACTGCACAGGGCTGCTCTAGATGGATCAGCTAACCCGAAACATCCCACGCAAACACTGACTGTCACTCAGACATTAAACATAACTCAGACTGTCTTGGGTTGCAATGCAGGATTTCAGTGCAGGTTGTATCAGGGATGTGTATTCCATTATCATCTGCTGAA
>VZSR01000920.1:12325313-12352232 GCA_013398615.1 Brachypodius melanocephalos
TTGTGTTCTGACTCTGTCAGTGTTTTTTTTCCCTTGTTTGCCTGGGGTTTTTTTTTATACTATTACATTTGTACTTTTAATATTCCTAGTAAAGAACTGTTATTCTTATTCCCACATCTTTGCCTGAAAGCCCCTAATTGCAAAATTATAACAAATTGGAGGGAGGGGAATTTACATTCTTGATTCCAAGGGAAGCTCCAGCTTTCCCTTGGCAGATCCTGCCTTTCCAAACCAAGACTCAGACATT
The DNA here is from genome assembly GCA_013398615.1 of Brachypodius melanocephalos. NCBI lineage: Eukaryota > Metazoa > Chordata > Aves > Passeriformes > Pycnonotidae > Brachypodius > Brachypodius melanocephalos. The sequence continues at coordinate 12,325,561 of VZSR01000920.1, forward strand.
AAGCATCACTCAGACATTAGGCATCACTCAAACATTTAAGCATCACTCAGACATTTTAGCATCACTCAGACATTAGGCATCACTCAAACATTTAAGCATCACTCAGACATTAAGCACCATGCCTGGACCTGGGTCACATCATTTGATCACCGACAATTTCTGGTGTCACACAACAGCCCAGTCTCACCAAATCTCACCCAGCTGAAATCCAGCCCTTTCACTCCCTTGGCCTCACCGTGAAGAAGTCACAGAGGGTGATGTGTGGGAAGACCTCGTGGGCTCTGTTCTTCCCGCACTGGCGCTTGCTCTCCTTCCAGAAGTCCTGCAGGCGGCCGTGCAGGCGGCCCGTGGGGCACAGGTAAAGGGCGTATTCCTGAGGGATTGGGTCATCCAGGGAGGGGTCGTTGCAGTGGGAATGCAGCCTGGAATCAAGAGCACAATGCCGAGAGTGAGTGTGTTTCCTGTGGCTGAAAGCCTCCACAGTGGAGGTCAGAAAAAGATGCACCGAAATTGCAAAAAATGCGATTTTATTATTTTCTTACGAATGAAAAGCTGAAAAAAAATTCTCCCTTTTCTCTCTGAAGCACTAAATAATGGAGAAATTATTTTTCTGCTTGCTTTTTGAGTACTTTACATTTTATTATGTGCCTTCACTTCTATCAATATCTGAAAATGAGAGAAAACAAAAGAGACTTTTTTAAGGTGTTGTGGTTTTTTGGGGTTTTCCTCCCCTTTTTCATAACTGGAAACAAAGGACTGGAGGAGGAAAAAGGCAATGGGTGGAACATGTTGAAGAATGACAAAATTAAAACTACCCAAAGATTAAAAAAACGCTCAAAAAGAGCCATTTTATTCAGCCCTAATGAAAGCAAGCAAGCAAGACAAATCAGAAATGCACAAGGAAAGGTCAGAAAGTCATAGGCCATGTGATGATATCATTCACCATGTCTCTCATGTCCTGCATGTTTGTCTTTGTAGCTGTTGGATTGGGAATGGTTGTTGGGAAGTGTGGCAACATCCCTGAAAAAATTATTTGGAAAGAACATGCCATTCTCAAATGCCTCCTCTGGCTTCTCACAAAAGAAAAGAAAATGGAAGAAAAAAGAAAAAAAAAAGCAACTGGACCAAGAAAAAAAAAGCTAAATAAAACCCAAAAGAAAGTGCAAGGAAAGACTGTATTTAATGTGAAGGTGAATTAAAACAACAACAAAAAATCAGTTATCAGCACATCAATGACATATAAATACTCTGTGAGGGTCTTGGTAGAGAGGAAAAAACTTTGCGGCTTTCAAAACCGAGAAGTGATTTTAATTATAATAAGACCTCCCTCTCACCATCAGCCTTTCACCTTACTTTGTGGTGGGCCTTTCTGTTCCCCCTGAGCTGCTGTTTCTGCATGTGTTTGTAAGTGCAGTCATGGATTTACAAAAATTTACAATTTTTTTTCTGTTTCCTTGTTCCTTTCTCTCAGGAGGCCTAAAACTGAGGAGGATTTTCTGACCAGACCATCTGGTCCCATGAACTGACTCATCAGTAAAAGTAGCTGCTTGTTTTTAATTTACGTGGACCTTCTGCAAGCTGTCTTGTGTCCCAGAATAAGTACAAATACAAATATTTTTCTGTCTCTGTGAAATAAATAAATAAAATTAAAAAAAAAAAAAAGAAAAATCTAAAATTCACGTTTATTTTTTTAATGGCAGCTAACTTCAAATTCAGTGACAGGATGAGCACGTCAACAAGGATTTTTAGGCAGGTTTAATGTGAAGGCACACCTTAGAAATCACAGGTACTTACCATTTTACTGCATCTTCTATTGTCTTTTGTCCAGTAGCAACCAAGGCTTTTTGCCTACAAAAAGCACAAAATTGGTGCCTCAGAATACCAGAAATAAAACTTTTATTCCTAACTCAGTAAGCTCATAATACCTCAAATCATAATTTTTTCCTTTTTCTTAAAACTGTTTAAACCTACTCTAAACTAAAAAACAAAACAAACAAACAAAAAAAACCCATCAAAAACCTCACACCTACGGCCCACCAGGGCCTCAACCTCTAAAAAGACTAATAAAAAACTAAAAACCCCACCAAACTACACCCACAACAAAAACTTTCTCAATTTACTATCTCACTCCAAACCAAAAAATGTTATTATTTCATATTATTAATTCTTTATACTTACAACAACTTTATTTATTAAATAAATATTTTTTTCCACTTTTCTCTAAAAAAAAATTCTTTCCCAAATCAATTAAAAAAAAAAAAGTTTAAATTTACTCCCCCCAAAAAACCCTATTCAAAAGTTTTCTCCCAAATTTACCCTAAACCAAGACAAAAATAAAGGCATTTAGTGACTATGGTCATCAAGTCCATTTTCCAGCACAGGCAGGACATTTAGCAAGAAGGTTTTTCCTAGCAGATGTTTTTGTTCTTGGAGCCTTCCAGATAGCTTTTTTCTCCCTTCAAATCTGTAATTCCTTGAAGACTGGTAACCTGTCTTCCCCATAAAATGCCTTCCTTTGTGTTCTGGAGGTGTTTCCTTGGCAGCTTCACTGGATATGAATTTCCTCGAGGTTAGATGAACCATCCAAGCACTGTGAGAACAGAGTTTTCTTGGTTCAAAGCAAAAAGGTTCTGATTCACCACACCAGGGCCAAGCCCATATATTAAAACTAAGCAAAACATGCTTATATTGGGGGTTTAAAATCTGGATTGAGGATTCCCCACAGCCAACAGAGAGCCAGATGCAGGCCAGCAGCTCAGTCTAAGATGAGGGACAAAATCCCTCATTTCTCTCTGTTAATGCAACTTCCGTTCTCTGGGGTGGGATTTGATTCACATTTCCTTTTCTAATTAGAGCTTTCAAAAAGTTTCACACAAGCAAATCTCTGTGCATAAATGCTGGGTGATGGGTGAAGGATTCCAGTGCTCAAGCAGCAGCGGCACTCACGAACCCCATTTCTGCCCCCAAAATTCACCTACAAACATCTCAGAAGAGACACGAAGGGGAAGTAGAGACAGAAGACACTGGACAAAAAATGACTGGATTTCTTGGCATCTGCTGATGTCTTTCCTTGTATTTTGAGGCCACCTTTTCTGGCCACTGGCTCCTGAGGGTGTTGAGTTGTGTTGTCTCCTCCAGTTTTTGTTTTTTATCCATGCCCGTGATGCCTGAACATACATCAGCAGTATGAGCTGCAGGACTCAGGCTCATCCTCATATTTCCTCCCAGCTTTCTGTCTTCTCTTCAGTGTAAAAACTACACTTGGGCCTGTTAATAACATTTATATGCAATCATTGCTGGCTCTTTAGTGGGGCTCAGCAGAGGTGAGGACAAACATGACACTTCCCACTCAAAATTTACCTTCTACCTCTCTTCTCCGTAAAGTAAATCAAGTCCCGTGGCCAGATCAATGCACAGCCATGAGGTCTAAAGGCAGCTTGTGCCCTCTGTGACCAAAAACTGCACATTTCCTTTCTGTGCCTCTGCTGAGCCATCCTTCCCCAGCACAGCAAACACAAACAGCTGCATTTCTGTCCCTCTCCTCACCCAGCTTTTCCTGCTTTGTGGAAGTGTCCGTGATGCCAGGGCTCATAACCTCTCATTGCACGTCCAAGTGAGTGTTTTAGCACTTCGTGCCATGCTGATCCTCCCACCTGGGGACAAGCTCTGTGCAAACAGCTCTGAAGCTAAAACAGAGCTTGGCTTCAACTCTTCTTTACCACGGGGCCTTCAAAATCAAATGCAATAAAAGTGAGACCTGAGGCCATGAGCTGCCAAGCTGCTCAGTCCCACCTCGTTGTTCCCTTGTGCCCCTCTCCATACCTGTCCCCACCTTTTGTCCTGTCACATATTCTGGCTGTAGGGTGATTTCCAGCAAGGTTTATGGAGCCCTCGGCACGAGGGGTGCATTAGGCTGTGGCTAATCCTACACTTCCAAGATGAGAAGTGAAAACTGAAAAATCATGCAGTAAGTTCTGCGTGTACCAGTTTCTGTCAGATAGAAGAATAAACCGTTGTGAATCTGTAATGAAAGTAGATTAAAAGTAGATCTACAGTGAGAATAAGTGGGTTCTTCCCTAAAACAGAAGCTGCTGGCACAGTTTCTTGTGGAAATTTTTTGGTGTTAGGCTAGACTTGACCCTCACATATTTGAGTTTTGTTCATTGGGAAAATGCTGCTTTGCCCTATTGGTTCTACATGATGCAAGATTTTGTAACACTTCCACCCCACCTCATGTTTCTCAGGCCAGGAAATGTCAATAAAAACTTTTCAGTACTTTCATTCATAGTTTAATTGAGGGACAACAGCTAAAATGTTTTTTGAAAACACAATCAAAATTTTGCAAGTCTTAAGGTCAATAATAGGAAATATTTTTTTTTTAAATTACTTTTTGATATTTTGTTATCTTACATCAATTTCCACAGTGTTTCTGCTGCTGCTTCTTGATTTTGAAGTGGGAAGCACGAAGTCATCTCAGTAACAGCAGAAAGTGTTTTGAAGGAGACTGGAAAATCATCTCACAAAGCAGAAAAAAAATTCAAAAAGTGGCCATTCCTTTTGGCTGACCAACGTAACAGTATTAATAGAGAAATGATGAGTCATGTTTCCAGCCCACAGGTAAAATCCCACTGTGCATCACTGGGAACAAGGGACTCACAGTTCCCCTGGGAGCTCTGCCCATCGTGTCTGACATTGCTCGCTACCACAGCTGTTCCCAAAAAACAACACAGCACTGAAAAATGGAACCTCTTCCACTTGCCTAATTTTCAGTCAAAAGGTAGAGAGATAAGCTCTTCTTTCTAAAATATTTTTAAATGATGTGTTCTTTGATATTTACATAATAAGATTTATTTTTTTGAACAGTTTGAACCAAAATATCCCTAATTGCCATCCAGAAATTGGAAAACCCTCTCCAAAACTTGCCTGTCGGATAGAAGAGATATTTGGGGGAGGAGTAACCAGCATTTTTCTTTTGCATTAACTTGTTTATCTGCCACCAGTTACTCTCTCATCCATTGGAGTTGCCAAGAATAGTGCCTCATTTTTTACTATGGCATTTTCTAGACAGAACAGGATTTTTGGAACAAGATCCTGATTCAAGACAGGAAGAAAATTGACAGGCTTAGAGAGCCTCTTAAAGAAAAACAACAAAAAAAAATAGTTTCCAGTGACACCATCCAGCAGGAGATTTTTGCCAGGCCTGAAAAAAAACTTCATCTAGAAATTAAATCCATGTTGAATTCCCTTACGATAAGAGTAATAAGCAGAAAAAAATGAAAGAGGATATATCCTGAGAGCAAACTAGGGTTAACTTCTCAACTCATTGAGAGGCCTCTCAAAAGTCAGGATGTGGAAGGATGTGCATCTTAGACTTACACAGTATTTTAAAATATTGGCTATTGAGCAGGTTGGTTTTGCTATGTTGTGGGAAATGGATTCGTAGATGATTCTCAAAGCCTGACGGAAGGCTCACATAGTCTTGTTCATCTCTATGCAAACCTTGAGATAAGAAATGCTGATTTAGAAATGACACGGAATAGGACAGTCATTGTTGAGAGAAACTGAACTAAAAACAAGTTTCAAATGATGGCCTTGCAAATAGACCAGATATTTTGGAGATACAGAACTATGAAAGATGTATCATAGTAGGACCCACATGGGGTATTTTTAGATGATTGGCTTAGAAGCATTGGCACCATTGTGTGGCAAAGCCGATAGCCCAAAAAAATGCTTATAATGTATTGTAATTAAGAAATACTTTTGCTTCTGAATGTGATGATGTGAATGGTAACATCTGCACCATCTCACCATCCTCATGAGACTGAAAATGGAATAAAAGTCTTTAAAACATCTCTGAGGAGCCCCTTCTCTGGGTCAGAAAAAGGGGTTTTCTGACACTATGTGGGCAGTACACACCACTCTACACGAAATTCAGAGCAAGACACATCTGATCCCTGCATGGGGACATCACCCCCAGGAGCAGCACAAAAAACCCCAAAACCTGGGCTGCCTGTATTGGGATTTTATGGCAAACACCCCATATCTTAAATAAATCTTGCTGTGCAAAGGCACCTAAGCTCACTACTCACGCGATATGAGCCGGGAATCCTTTGGCCAGGAGGGGCTCCAGGAGGGCAGAGGTGTTCCTGCCCCGGTTCTTGTTGGACACCTTTGCATAGAGCTGTGCCTCAGCCCCTGCCATCCTCTCCGTGTGCTGCCCTCTCCCTGTGCCCAGCGCTGACACCAACCCAGAGCAGGGTGTGGAGGAGGGAGGGAGGCAGTCAGAAAATGAAACAGAGAGAGAGAGAGAAAGAGCAGATAAAATTGAAAAAAAAAAAACCAAACCAAACCTCACAGCCCTTGTGATCTTTTCTGACAAAAGCTGACATCCTGTTTTCATAGAATCTGCGCCTCTGAATTCTTGTCGCGGGGTGGCTGAAAAAGAAAAAGCTCTTCCTATCCGCCCTGGCAGAACAAGATGAGGAGCCCAAAGGTACCCATCACAGCCAGAGTGGGCTTGCTGAAGAGGCTGAGGTGGAATCTTTCAGCTTTTCACCTTAAAATGCCCCCTGAAAGCCAAAAAATCCGCCTGAGCTGCAATTGCACCGGGGAGCAACAAGTGGGGCTGTCCTGCAGTGTGTAGGAAGTTAATCTGGAGGGCAAAACTTTCCTTTTGGGCTCAGTTTTCAAGTCCTCCTGCCCATATCATGTGTGGCTCCTGCTTTGGTCTTCTCAGCCAAAGGCAATGAGCAACCAAACCGTGGACGATGAAACTCAGTGTCCCATGTAGACACAACACCCTGAGGCTGAGCTTGGAGCAGCTCAGGGTGGAAGCAGGGAGAAGAACTTTTCCTTGCCAGTGGCGCCAGTCCCACTGTGGGAGCCTTTGCAGAGCTGCCCTGGCTGGTCCCCAGCCTTCCCAGCATGGCCAGAGGGGGTGAATTGGTTGGAGACTGAAAGGATCACCTGAGCTGCTGGTCACCTGAAATGCGCCTTCATGTTTTCCCCACTGTGGCTGAAGTTCCCCTTGGGACACCTGGCCAGCTTGAGCTGCTTCTCCAGCCATTTGGAGAACCATCAGAACTGTCTGAAGCCTGGTGGGGAGAGTGTCCCCATTTCCAGGGAAGGCTGCTGAAAGAGTGACACAGGAGATGATGAAGGATTCTTGATGTCATGGCTTGAGTTAACAGGATCATGATGTGGTGTATTCTCCTTTGGAAGTGCCAGTCTCCATCATGCACAGAAATGGGACTGAAGAGCTTCTCTCATCTCAACCATATTCCAGGGACAAGGGTTTTATCATGGAAAACTTTAATTTCCTCCCTGACCTCTCAGGAGCCTTATTTCCCTTACACTCCTGTGACTTTTTTCATCACCCTTCCTTCTCCTTCTTCCCTCTACCCCTCTCTGTCAGGAACCTCTCTTCCAAGTGAAAACAACCCAGCCAAATTATTACTACTCTTCAGCATTCCTTGCAGCCAAATGTACATTTCCATTTTCTGAATCCCAGAGTACGTCTGAGTTGCTCCTTCAGCAACATGAGACGCTGCTTTTTCAAAAACCCTGTGCAGGCACATGGCAAAGGCTAAACCAAGCAAAAGAGGAGCAAGGTGAGTCTGTGAGCTCTGTGTGCTCAAGAGATGAAGCCCTGGGGCTGCTGCTCTCTGCTACCCACAGCTCCTGGTGTTCAGAGCCCTCAGTTTTGACAGAGGATGAGCAAACGCTCACGTGGTGTTTGTGGGGTGTTGCTTTTATCTTCTTTTCCAGAGTTAGGATTAAATGTGCCAGACAGTTTTTCTTGTTTGGACTCAGATGTTTATTAATTCTCATCTACATTACAGTTTCACAAACCATGAGTTCTACAGTGCTTCAAGCTAACAAAGTAAAAATGTCCCCCCATCTCTCTCTCTACAAGGCCTTTTAAGGGTAAACTGTCCAATTATGAAATGACACCTAAATTATTTTTACTTTTAACCCAACAATGAACCACCCATGGCCCACAATGCAGTCTTTTCTATCCAATTACAAAATATCACCCAGACCCATAAAGAAGAAGGTGGAAAAGAAAGACTTACCCTATGCCCTAACATCTCCATCTTGCAATATATATATTACTATATTCTAAAACCTAAAACTCTTAAGTTTTCCACCATGTGATATCATACATCCAATTACAAGATACCACTTAAACCCATGAACAAGAAGGTGAAAAAGACTCAGCCTATGCCCTAAAACCTCCATCTTGTTTTATATATATTACTGTATTCTAAAACGTTAAACTCTAAGTTTTCCACCCTGTGATATCACACACTTCTATTCAAACTGCACACCCATAATCCCAGTGCTGTCACTCAATTTTGGAAGCCTTTTCCATGGCCTAAGGTCAATGCAGGGTTTGCTTGGGGGTCAGTGCCTGGCAGCACAGAAAGTCTCAAATTCTCAGTGCCCAGGGTTCCAAGAGTGGGGCTCCTTTGCTAAGGGGTTACAGGAAGGTTTTGCAAATGTTGTCTGGTGTTCTTAGGCTAATTAAACAGTGTGGTGAATTGTTATCTCCCCTTTTCTGTAGCCATGCCATCGGGGCCACCCGATACCCCTGTCCAGGTTGGGTTACAACGGCCGGCTGGAAACGGCTGCAACGGCCCCAGGCAGAGGGGCTCAGCAAACCCCTGGCTTCCCTCGGGTTGCTTTTGATGATGAAGAGGGAAAACAGTTTTGCTTTTAACTATGACTTCTCAGGAAGAGGTGAGTGAAGCTTTGGGAGCGTGTGATAGCCCCTGAATGAGTGAATTCCAACATTTTGGCTTGCATGTAATTTAGTTCGCAATGCTGTTCTGGTTCCTGATGGGCAAACTGTGCACCAGCTAGAAGGCTTTTTGGTTTTAATATTTAACAGTCATGCTGGCAGATTCTTCAGAAAGTTTAATTTATGTTCATTGAAATGCAGGTGAAATTTTACCTAATGAATTTTACCTAATGAAATTTTACCCAATGAAAATGATTATTACCTAAGCATAAACCTTATTGCTGAAAGATGAAAAAATACTCCAGGGTATATTCCATTATAGATAGAATGTCACAGACAGAGCATGTATTTTCTTTGCCTAAAATGTGTCAGTGTAAGCATTTTCTGGGACTTTCTCTGCAAACATGCTGCTTTTATACTTACCAGCTCCACTGTCTTTAACAAACTTGGACCTGTTTCACACCACTCTGAGTTCAAAAATCTGATTCCTTTTGCCATTGTGCAGAACCAGAGTCAGCAATTAGCATTTCAAATCTATTTCCCCCAAATTCTAGTGTTGTTAACTTTAATATTTTCCCCATAGTAGGTCATCAAAAGTTTACTGAAGTAAAATTCCCCTGGATGAGGATCCTGTCAGGTGCTGTGCTGCTGTCCTATGCATTTTAGTCTTTCTCCTGTTTCCTATTGCAATTACAGAGCAGGGGATGGATTCACACCCCCAGTGTGAGTTATTAAAAGTAGCTCCGGTGCTTAGACAAATCTGAACAAAAATTAACCTCAGTTGTTTGCAGGTAAATTAATTATAAGTGCTTCTCTCATGAAAATTAAGTACATAACAATGCACTGTGTCCAGCTCTGAGGTCCCCAGCACAGGAAGGACATGGACCTTGCTGGAGTGAGTCCAGAGGAAGCCAGAAAGATGCTCAGAGAGCTGGAGCACCTCTGCTAAGAGGAAAGGCTGAGAGAGTTGGTGTCATTAATCCTGGAGAAGGCTCCAAAGAGACCTTGTTGTGGCCTGCCAGTACTCAAAGGGGGCTTCCAAAAGGTTTAGATGGGATATTAGGAAGAAATTCTTCACTGTGAGGGCAGTGAGGCCCTGGCACAGGGTGCCCAGAGCAGCTGTGGCTGCCCCTGGATCCCTGGCAGTGCCCAAGGTCAGGTTGGACATTGGGGCTTGAAGCAGCCTGGGATAGAGGAAGGTGTCCCTGCCCATGGCAGGGGGTGGAACAGGGTGATCTTTAGGATCCCTTCCAACCCAAACCATTCTGTGACTCCATGACAACATTCTAATGACCATTTTCTTTCTTTTTTTTCTTTTATTTTCCCTCTCCTGTTGAGTCAGGTTCAAGAGACAAATCCCACTACTGGAAGTCTTGAAATCATCTCCGTCGCAGAAGACGAATCGCCAGTACCACAAATTCAGTTTACCTTCAAAAGGTTTTTCTTCATACCACAAGCAAGGGTGGACCCGAGTGCAGATGGATCAGGTAGGGACAACCCTTTGAGCTTTGCCATCCCAGTGGGCACTGTGTGCCAGACTGTGCTTGCCCACCCAGAGCAAGCAATCACAGCGAGGAGGAGACACCAAGGAGGAGGAAACACGACCTCCCTTCCCCAGGTGTGAGCTTTGTCAGCTCAGGGGTGTGATGACATCTTGTGTCCACTTGCACACTCGAGCATTTTTCACAGCCTGATTGTTCACACACAAGCAAATGTTTCCCCACACTTTTCTGCCACAGTTTTGAGTGGTTGGTTTGAAATTTTGCCAGCTCGGAAATTGGTCCATCAAAAAACCTGAATATAAAATGCAGCAGCCTTGGAGGATTAGCTTGTCTGTTTGCAGCTTCCCACTGCTTTCAAAATAACCACGGGTTCCAACAGAGACAGGCTGAGCTTTCAGAGCAAAAATAAAGCAATTTAATTTTCTAGTCCATTAGCTGTTACAGCTGTCTAAGAGTTTTGGCATACCAAACACCAACTCCATTGCCAAAACCAGTTATTCAGCTGCTCCTGAGAGGCTGAGGAGGCTGGGATTTACAAGAGTCTATAAACCCTTGGAGATACTCCTTATTATCCTTGACTGATTGTATCTGCCAATCTCAATTATAAAGCCCGAGGAACGGGGAAGTGAAGAGCTGTACGAACTAAAATGAGAGACAAGGCTCTGCCAGTCCCTGTGTGCACCAGTGACCCAGTTATGTTTGCTATTTCCCCACAGTTTGCCCTTTGTGTATCAGAATACATTTGAGACAAGTGAAGCACTCATTATTTTCAGCAGAATCTCTTGTCATCTTCCAGACTGGCAACACCACTAAGCAGAGGTCAGCTCTGGAGGTCAGTGGTTGGTAAACCACTCATGAAATGTATTCAGCAGTAACTGCTAATGTGTATTTTAACTTTAGATGCATCCTTTTGTACTTGAAAACTCAAGATTCAGCCTCCCCCCATCACTCAGTTCTCTTCTTGCCTTTATAGCAAAACTTTGAACGGATCACTTTTTCAGTTTTTGAGACTAGTTAGAGGATCCTGCTTTTTTTTGCAAATTTAGCTTTTGATAATTTTCAGTTAACATTGCTTCCAAGTCCAAAAGGACCAGTGACTTTCCTCCTCCTTGTCTTGAACTTCTGTTTATGAGTTGCACACAGGTTTGATTACACAGACAGAACAGGTCTGAATTTTCATCCCAGGACTCGAGTTTTCAGCAGAGGAGCTCATATGCTTGAGAAGCTCTCCAGTGTGATGTAGCCCATGAAAATGGAAATTTGGAGCTCACATTGTTGATTGCATTGAGGACAGGCCGGGTGCTCTACAGGGGCACAATTCAGACCCTCCCAAGGCAAATGCTCAAGCACTTGGAACCTTCTCATTCCTTGAAAGAGCAAATCCAAATCCCTTCAGGTGAGGTCAGCTCACCAAGTATGTCCAGGACTTATGGATGCCATCTATTTAGTGTTAGATAAATATTTTTCATTACTAACTCAGCTGGCTTAACCTCACAGAAGCTTTCTCTCTGTTTGTTTTCCAGGAGATATTGAACCACCTTCAATGTGCCATGCTCTTGCCTCCTTAAAATATTTCCCATATATCTGTGGTTTATTCCTTGCAGTAATCCTAGCAGTTGCCATTGGCCTGGGTGGTGAGTACCCTTAGTTATTCATGAAGTTCTCACTTAACCGTTCAAATGCTTAATTTTTCATGAGCCTTTTACTGAGAATGGAAATGAACTGCTACTGTGGCTTGTTTGGGGAAGTAAAAAATCTTGTTGATGTGATGGCTTTAAATTTTATTTACATGTAAGGATAAAATAGGTCTGGCACTCCTGAGAGGATTGGTGTAATATTTGCAACATTGGAGAATCAGCTTCAGGAAACCTTTCTTTAGCAAAATTTTGTCAGCTCCCCTCGAGGAAGAAGATGAGTTTAGAAACTGGGGCTAAAAAAACCCCCTGTGGATAGCCCACACCATGTTTTTGTCTTGTAATTCACTTCTCCAAGTTCGCTTTCAAAGAATTCAAGAACTTTCCCCTATCAAAAACAACTTCTACAAAAAAAGGAAAAGGAAATGCAGAATGAGTTTAGTTGTGGCTGTGAAGTGTGACCTGCCCAGGTCCAGGGGTCAGATATGTTGATGTGCCTCCACACCTGGAATAGAGATCAGCTCATGGGAGGTTCAGGGATCCCCTTGGAAACAGCAAGCACTGGATGTGTTTTCCAGGGGTCTTCCTAATTTGCTGCTCAGGGTCTGAGGCACCAGGCAGGAACTCACCCTCGAGTGAAACCTAAACTGTGTAGAGGGAGCTGAGAAGGAGTCAGCACACACAGCAAGGCTGACTCCTCCCATGAGTCATTACTAATAAATGAGATTTAGCAGCCCCATGTACCAACCTCCAGGTTGTATTTCAAAGGTTCCTGGAGGACAGGAGCTGGCTTTTCCTCAGCAGGACTGAAATCTGGACAGATAATGGAATGGAGGATGCTAAATTGAAATCCAAGTGTGTTTTCATTGCCTTGTGTTCTTTCATTCCTTCTAGTCCAGTACAACTGCATTGGGAAGTTTCGCTGTCGATCATCCCTTAAGTGTATCCAGAAATCAGCCAGGTGCAATGGTGTCTTCAACTGTAAAGAAGGGGAGGACGAGTACAGATGTGGTAATTTAATTTTGATTATAAATCCCTCCTACCTCCTCCTGTAGAACTGGCAAGCTGTCAAGGAATGCTTGTTGTGAAGAGTTTGGGTGAGACAGGAAAGGCAGAGACCAATGGAATATCTAAATCACCACTTCAGAGGAGCAATCTCTCTGAGGTACTGGTTTACTGATTTAGTTTATGAAAAAATCAAACTGCTTTTTAGAGAAATGTGATGATTGCTGGATATTGTTACTGCCATTTTTGATCATTTTCTCCACTAGACACCCAGATGCTTTTTTTTTGACTGCTCACATTTCCTCTGCCTGCAAGGTGTAACCCCACTGCCTTTTGGTGTGTAAATACAGAGCTCTGTATTTACTGGCACACTGTTGTGCTGTGTCAGTTTTGAAGATTGCAGAAGCCCGCTATTATCGTAAAGGATGTGGGAATGGAAGAAATCAGCCTGTTGGGCATTCAGTGCTGCAGAATTTGCTGCTTCACATGTGAAATGTATAACTTCTTTCTGAATTTCTCTCTGTGGTAGTTTTTGGGAGTCACAGGGATGTTTTAAATGGTGCTCCCCTGTCCTGTGCTAGGGAAGGTGGTGTTCACAGCCAGTGGAGGGAGAGGACTCTAATATTAATAAACAGAAGAAGTGGGGTTTAGCTCAGTGCCCTTGTAATCCTGGCTCCTGTGCCTACAGGCAAGGAGGCAGCTCAGCTTTCCATCTGTGCAATAGGAGGAATGACAAGAACCACGAGCTTTTGGCCCCAGCTAACCCTGCACAATTTGGAGAGTTTTGCACAATTTGGAGAGTTCAGCACTTGGAGAGCTTTCCCCAGGGAGGCTTGAGGCCTCTGTGGAGCCAGTGGCAATATCTCTACTTTTCCTGTTCCTTTGCAATTCCATAACACTGGAATTGTGTGCATGTGTTGGAAAACCCTGATCAGCAGCGACCATGTGCATGGCCTCCCTTCTCCCTGGAAACACCACACAGATGTGCCCTTTCCCAGGTCCAGGATAGCTGGGAACAAGTGCATCCACCTCTCTGACTCGGGAGGTGCCCACCACCTTCCATCCCTTACCTTGACCACAGGGCAAAGCATCTGCAGCTCCAGCTCACTGCAATCAGCAAGACTTGTTTAAAGCTCACTGGAGGGCCAGGCAGCCTCCATCACCTGTTTATAGTTGACATTCCCATGAGCAAAGATTTTTTTTCTCTAGGCAGAATACCTTAGTTCCCTTCTCTAATGGGAGGGGAAAAAAAAAAAAAAGGACAGAAAAATTCAGTCAAAGAATCCAAATGATGAAAAAGACAAAAAACTCAGTGAGCCAGAAAACACAGACAGCACAGTGTGGTGTGCCTGATGTTCATCCCCACAGCTCACTGAGGCTTTTCTTGTCCTGAATCTCAAAGTCAGGCTGAGTGGGAAGAGGGCAGTGCTGCAAGTGTTCACCTTTGGGTCCTGGAGGACAGTCTGCTCCGACGACTGGAGGGCAGAGTATGGGAACACCACCTGCAAACACCTGGGCTTCTCAAGGTATGCACACCAACAGCCAGACACTTCATTTGGCATTTTGAACAAATTCTGAGGCTTTCAGTGTTTCTTACAAAACCTTGTGTTAGTTTGTGCCTTAAAAATGACTTAACAATGCACTTTTGTGAGTGATATAATTGAGGAGATTTGAGATGATGTGGAAAATAGTTCTGAGTATTTGTACATGGCAAAATACCTTTTATCACCGCTATAAATCCTGCATGATGGCTAAATATAATGGCTTGGCTGAATCTTCCCTGTGTGATGCAGGTGCCCAAATCCTATTTGTCACTCTAACAGCTTTTCAGAGAGGCACTAAAAACATATGAGCATTTTCCACTTCTTTTACTTCCCCTGTAGGTAAATTGTACACACAATTCATGTCATGACATCTGATAGGATTTAAGGCCTACCTTGTAATTAGAGAAGAACAAGGCAAGGCAGTTTTTCTTGGATTGATCCCATTCCTGAAAAAGCACCATTTCTTTCACAAACTTACACAAAATTGAGAAAGATTTGAAGTCATGATTTAGCATGATACTGTTATTTCTTACCATGGCATCATTCTGATTTCTGTTATAGTTAGCAGTAAAAAGCTTCTTTGAATAAATTCTTGTTGCCTTTAGGATAAAATACATCTCGATTTTGCAACAAAGAAGAGAAGAAAAAAATTAAAAATTATTCATCTTCCCTGCCGCAAAACAAAACTCTAGAAAAATGAGACAATGAGCTTGTTAGTGCCTGAGGAAATGTGCCAACCACTTACAATGAAAAGCTTCATTGTAATATTACAATTAAAATTTACTTTTTCTGCCAGTTAAATGCATCTCAGCATGTGTGGCTTCCACACATGATTATGTCAAAAATGCATGCACGTGGTGAGGAGCATAGGAGGAGGATAGAATTACTTTTAACGAATGCCAGAATCTGATTATTGTGGTTTTCATTAGCAGATCTGGTGAATTATTTAAGCAGATTGCTGCAACGCTGTCTGGGGAAGCTGTGTTTATGGTTTATTTGCAGTTATGTCAGTTCGGGTTACCTGCCCGTGGCTGCAGTCGAAAAACAGTTCCAAAGACATTTCGTGTCCCTCAGCCACTGGTTCTCAGCTGATCAAGTGACATCCCTGCACAATGCCACCAACCTCAGGTATGCCTCAGCTGCTTCAGGGAGAGAGCAATCAAGAGAAGAGGAATTCCTGATAGTTGGGGATGGCTGCTGTTTTTTCAGGCATGTAGTACTTTGTCAGTGTTTGGTGGTGTTATACATGTTAGACTGAGGTTCAGCAGCAGCCTTGCTGGAATATGAACTAAGAGTCTGATCCAAGACCCATTAAAATCAACAAAGGCTTTCAAATGACCAATTTGTCCCATGATGCCATTTTTGCAAATGGATAGGCACCAGGCACTTCTGTTTTTCCATTATGAAGCAGTTTGTTTCAGTTTGCAGACCCTCACACGTTTCCCAGTGGGCTTATGAACCCTTGATGGTCCATTTATTCCTCCTAATGAATGCTGGTTTTTCTTAGTTACTTTCCAGTGAGAAGGGAGCAATGGATCCAAGGAGACTTCAGACCTGCTGATGAGCCTTCCCTGGTGGAAGAGTGAGCCCCTCTTCAGCAGGGCAGCAGATGGTCTGCAGCCTCCTGAGGGTGGCCAAGCTCCCCACTTCAGTGTCTCAGTTAAAAGCCCTGATTAGATTGGATGAGTATATCTTTCAATATCTTTGTATATCTTTCAATATATGAGTTACTTATATTTATGTGCACAGGAAAATTATATAATATTGAAAAAATCTAAGGCGTTCGTGAATTGGGACTAATGCTGCACTGTCTTCTCATCTCAGGGAGGAGTGCACTTCTGGCAATGTGATCATCTTACAGTGTTTGGGTAAGAATCAGACAAAATGAAAATTAAAGCAGGAACTATCCTTCTTTATCCACTACATGGCAAGAGTTGCGAGCAATGGTGTACTCAGGGTATATTATACTATCAGTTTATCACACCAGAGAAAAATTGTATTTTTCATGTAAAATGTCAAAGTATTTCAGAAAATAAATGTAGGCTGGGAGGGCAGATTGGGAGCATCAGATAGCGGGAACATTTCAGTGAGAATCCCAGTAGGAAGTGTATATTTAAGGACTGTGTGTTGAGTCCATGGACTCACACTGTAATTCCAGGTCTTTGGCATCTTGGCAGGAAAAGGGAAATTCTGCCTTAATTGAATTTTCATCCCACACCTCTCCATGCCACCTAGTTTTCAGATTGAGATATGAAAAATCAAAATACAACAGCAAAATCACCACGAGGGGAGAGGAGATGCTTAAGCCTGCCTGTATGGGACCCTAAGGATGGAGGAGGGCAGAGCAGGGGGGTTTTACAGCTCAGTTGAGCACTACACCTCCAAGGAAGGGAGAGACATGGACCCCACAGCCCCCAGACCATGAGTGACCTGCAGGGATGGGAAGGAGGAGGAGAAACCTCTAGGATGTGGCCATGGGGATGGGGTGGGGATGCTCCAGCTGCAGAGACCTCCCACCCTCAGCAAGGCTGAGAGTAGAGGGGCTGAATGTGACCTAAACCAGGGCTGTGTTTCCTCTCTGGAAACACACCCCAGTTGTGTCCATGACCTATACGCATCTTGTGGGAAAGCTGCCAATGGGAAAGACTTCACAAAAGCAGGTTCCCAGGCAGCTTTTTTTTGGTGAGAATTAAAACCCACAAGAAAACTGTTCTGTGTTGTCAGTGGAGAAATTCCATGGCAGACTAAAAGAGATTTCTCTCTCTAAAGGAATTGATAAAAGACTATTTTACAGGTGGTAAAATGACCAAGAGTTCCAGGTTTTGTCTCTTTATGTCGTTAGCGGGAAATCGAACAGTTTGTGGGGAGAGAGAAGTGTTTTGAAGGTTTCATTTTTATTTTCATTCTCTTCTTTTAGTGTTTGTTAATAAACCCATCTTTATATCTTTTGAGTATAAAGTTTGAACCTGCTTTGCTTTTCTCCTAATCCTACCTCCCACCAGGAAAAAAGACTAAACAATTCTAGGAGACATTTGTAGGACACGAAAGATGAGAGACTCCAAATATATCAGAAGGCAAATATCATAAAAACAGAAGGCTTTATTGTCTAATTCTTACTACCTTTTATAAGGTGTTTCGATACAGACTTAACATGATTGGTGAATAGGAACAACACCTCCCCAATCCTATTGGTTAGACTAGAGAAATGGCAAAACGCCACTTGAAGAAAATTGTTTTGAGAAAAGGTAGTTGGTTTGCCAATACTGTTTTGGGGAGAAACTTTGTTGACAGCTTTTCCCTTGGGAAAAAGTTAGCAGCTGCTAGCAAGCTAAATTCTCTCAGACCCAGAAAATCACGCCCACATACACTCAAACCACTGCACTAAATTTGGGAGGCGGGAATTGGCGAAGGTGAAACCGCTACATGAAATGGTGTTTCTGCCTGGTTACGATGTAAAACCCTCACACAAAATGTAACCTTTTGTTTCCTGGCAGCCTGTGGGACCCGGGCCAGCTACAAGCCGCGGATCGTGGGGGGCAACGCGTCGTCACCACAGCAGTGGCCCTGGCAGGTCAGCCTGCAGTTCCAGGGCCACCACCTGTGCGGGGGATCCGTCATCGCCCCAAGCTGGATCCTCACGGCTGCCCACTGCGTCTACGAGTGAGTGCACAAATACCCCCGTGTGGCATCGTGGTTTTTAGGAGTGGAGCTGTGGCCTAGACCCCAATAAGCTTCTTTGGTGGAAAGATAAAAATAAGCCTCTCTTGGGGAAACTCAGGCAGAGCAGTCAAGGTCACACATCCACACACGCCACGTGGCCAGCTCAGCAAGGAAACGCAAGAAGGCCCTAGCGCTAGATCATTTCCAGCCAGGTTTATGTCCAGGAGCTGAAGGGGAAGCCAGAGCAAAAAGAGGTGAACATGTGCTGGGCTCAAGCTTAAATATGAGGTTCAGCAGTCAAAGACCTTGAGGTATGGGGGCAGAGCAAAGGGCAGGTAAACTCAGTGTCCTACAGGGAAAACAGGGCCAATCACCAGGGTCCCAAAACCAATGGAGACACAGAGGAAAGGAGAAACCCAAGGGCCAGGGGCATTAGGGAGGGAGGAAACCGGAGCAAACCATCGTGTACAGAGCACCATTGGGGAGTTCATTCTCTCAGGCTGGGCAGGTGACTCTATGGTCTGTCCTGCCAAGGCCAGACCCTGGGTGTTATGTCAAGGGGCTGCAGGGACTCTACATCTCTGCTCTTAGAAATGTACTGCAGGGTATTCTGCCTCATCCAGGACTGGTGCTGTAGGGTCTCAGCTTTTATGTTTTCATATATTTGTAATCCTGCAATTCTTCAGTGTATAGCTCTAAACTCCATATAGAGTGTGAGCTGCTGCTTCCTGTTTTGGTCAGACAACACAATTCCTCTCCAGGCCTGGGAATCAAGGACACCTCACTCACCTCAGGTCCCTAAGAAATGTAAACTAAAGTGAGTTGGGGGAGCAAATTTGTGGTAAATGACTTAATTACCTGAAGCTGTAATTGGAAGATTAACCTCCATTATGCAAATGGACCAAACTTATAAAAGTACGAAAATCTGAGACCTATTGTCCATTTTGGGTGTAGCCCCTGGGGAGCTTTGTCTGCCAGAAATGTACCTGAAGGCCCTTCAATAAATATAACTACTTTTTATTCCCTTAATGTTGTCTGGCCTCTGTTTTCAGATAGCCCCCAAAATGCATCATAACATTTAAGCTGTTACTCTTTCTTTTTGCATGAGTTTTTATTGAAAAAAAAGCTTCCCCAAGAAGTGGTCCAAACCCATGGTCCAAGTTTCCAGATGTTCTGGCCACTCCCAGCTCCCGGGGAAAACATCTTAAAACAAGATTTAAGTGCTAGATTTTAGGTACCCCAAGCTGCAATTTCTGTAAATTGCAAATACAGAATTTGTGTTTGGCTTCTCTGATCCACTAGAGCTGCAAAATAAATTACAGGATTCTTTTCAAGTTGACAGGATCAATCAGTGATTACTAGTCACTTGCACTGTGCTTTGTGCCCTTTGCCACTTACTCACTGGTCTTTTTTATGCAGCTGAAGAGCGATGTTAAGAAGATCTCTGAAGATCTCTCTTCAGAGAGATGTTAAATAATTATTTAAACTCTTCTTCTTCATGTAATCACAAACAAATTTACAATGAGCTGTCTGGTTTTGCAGTCTTGTTTGAGGCTAACAGTGCAGGAGCACTTCTTGCTCTTACAAACTCCAGACCACATTCACCAAAGACATTTAGACAGCTAAAATGGGATTTGTCTGACCACTTTTAAGCACCTACAACATGGATGCCTTCTGAGTAAGTTTTTGTAGGATGCTTTTATACCCAGTAGAGAGAAAAGATGGGACAGACAAACCACACTCCTGTTTCCTATTCAGAGCCCTGTGTTGCCATAAAAATAGTTACTTAGGAATTCAGCATTTTAGAACCTTTGTTTTTGACTTTGTCTCCCCCAGCTCAGGTGGTTGTGGGGTGTTTGAAGGGTGATGGGGATGGGAGCTGGCAACCCAACCCACATCCCTGGAGCCTTTTCCCAGGGGAGTGAGGCTAAAAGGAGAGGAGCTGCTCATGTGCTGGAGGCTGTAGGATGTGCCAGCTCGTGAACTGGGGCAGAAACACCTTCCAGATGGGAAGTTACTCCTTGAAAATGCCTTGCCACAGGTGCTGCTGAGGTCTGGCTGAGTGAAGGTGTGCCAGGCAGCAGCTGTGGGGTCTCATAGGAGCACAGACAGCTGGGCTGATGAAAAACTCTCACATATTTGTAGTAAGATACATATAATTGCACTAATGATGTACCAGTGACCCAGTGTCTTACTGAGATTAGTCACCCCTTTTGCATTTTTAAAAATCAGATGCAAAACATAGCCATTATGAATAGAGAGGTAAGCCAGTACAGCAGATTGGAGTTATTTACCTGAAGAGATTTATGTGGTCCAGAAGCTCAGGGGACAATTAGAAAAACCTGAGGGTTTTCCTGGAGGTTTGACCCTCTCTTCTACCTCTCTGTTGCAGCCTTGACTTGCCGAGCTCATGGAGTGTTCAGGTCGGTTTTGTGACTAAGCAGAACACCCAGGTTCACCCACACTCAGTGGCAAAAATCATCTACCATCGGAATTACAAACCCAAGACTATGGGGAATGACATAGCACTGATGAAACTGGCAGCACCTCTTGCTCTCAATGGTAATTTATCTCTGTGAGCTTTCACTTGACTTTCTCACCTTCCCAGCTAGAACACCCCTGTCCACACAACACCAGCAGAAACCCCCCAGCCTCAGCCTCAACCTCCTGTGTAATCCACATCCAGGCATGGACAGCAACAACGTGCTGCAAAATGTTCCCAGTCCACTCTGGTATTGATTTACTGCAGGCCTTTATTAATAGGCAAACATTAACTTGATTCTTTCTAAATATTCTTCCTATCTAAAATAAACACCCTGCCTCATTCTGCTTGGAGGTCACAGAGATTTTTATCATGTCCTTTCTGTGAGCACTGGGGGATCCAGAAGTATCCAAAGCTGAAAATCAAGCTCGAATTTCAAACAGAAGAGAAGGCAATTTGAATATAACGATGATTTCAATTAAAACTGCATTTATTTTCTTGATAGGATGCTACCTGCATTGGATACAATGAGTTGAAATAATATGTAATAATATTGTATGAATTGAAATGCTCACCTGCCAGTATCTCCTAATCACTGTGAGCTGACTGCAGAGGGGAGCTGGTGCTCTTTGACACATCTAGACAGTTGTTTTCTAAATCAGTTCTCTTGTAATGGTTTAAAATTTCACTTTTAATGAAAATTAAGCTTGATTTTGTTCTGTTTTGTGTCTCAGCTACTGCTGATTTTTTCTGCTCATTAATAGCTTTGGGAAGCTGTGAGGAACAGCAGTGGCTCTGCACCTGAGCACAATCCCGCTGTGTTCCATGCTGGGGGCTTGATGCCTTGAGCCGGGATCACTGCACTGTGGAGAGAAGAACCACTGGGAACTGCCCAGATTTATTTTGTGTTTTCCCTCCCTTTTCTCAACACCCATTTGTCCCTGCAAGCATCAAGCTCTGATTCTATCCCATGAAATTTCATGTCCCAGAGCACAGAGGCACCAAAACTCTGTGAGCTGATGGGTGGGAAGCAAAGAACCCTCCAAGAATCTTTTTGCCCTCTCAGGGATGTGCACACCCAGCTCCTTGTCTCACCCCAGCAGCCCTGGGGCCTCTGATCTGCCCTTCAGCTGCATGTCTTGTTTTCCCATTCTTGAATTTATTGACCTGCTGACATCTCCTTGTGTTGCTTCATACCCAAAACTCACTGGGGCTGCCGTGGGTGTTGTCTCAAACCATCAGCGTTGCCCACAAGACAAAAAACCTGCAGAAAACTCCAAGCTATTTATGTGGGGAGTGGGTGGTGTTCATCACAAGTTCACTGCAAGCCAAATCTTCGAGTTTTTCTGAGGCATATAAACTTTTTTTGGTTACATTTTGATTTTTTTGTATTTTTTTTAATAGGTCACATTGAACCGATCTGTCTGCCCAATTTTGGTGAACATTTCCCAGCAGGGAAAATGTGTTGGGTATCAGGATGGGGAGCAACTGTGGAAGGAGGTATTTTAAATTGATGTTTTCACTACATGCACACATCTTACATACAGTAAATACAGGATTTGTTTGGGCCACTGTTTAACACTAAATTTTCTGGAATATCTGGAGTGGGGAAAGAAGGTATATTACTAAACTTCATGCACAAACTGAACTGCAAAAGCACTGTGGAAACTTTTTATCACAAGGAGTGGATGCGTATCCTCTGAAACAGTTGAAAATTGCACATATAAAATGTCCCCAGTGTTGTACTCAGCCTCAGTAAACAGGCTGTGCCCTTTAGAACTCCAAGCATAGGAAGCAGAGGATGAATGCAAGAATTATCCATCAGGTTTTTTTACAGAAAGCATATGTGTATTTTAAGGCAGGTTGGGTGATGTGGAAATTGGATAAAACAACATCAAAGAGAAAAGGGAATTTTTTTCTTTTTTACCGTGACTCATGGGTCACGTTAATCAATAATATAAACTGAACCACCTTCAAGTGAAAATGGGTGAATCGTCAGGCAATTGTTTTTTATCACTCTTCATTCATGTCACTGAATGTGCTCCTGTTGTTCAGAGAACAAGAACAGAACGTTACCTGAGCCGCAGATAACAGCCAAAGGTGGGGAGAAAATGAAAGCAAGGTTTGCCACATTAAAAAAAAAACAAAAAAAAAAACCAACCAAACAGCCCTAAACTGACAATAGGCAGTGTGCAAATACTCCCATTTGTAGAAAGGATCCATTCAGGCTCTGAATGAAATAAAATAAATATTTATAAAGTAAATCAGATGATTTGTTGACTAACAGTGCAGGCGATAAATTCAGAACGGGTTTTGGCACTAGCATTGAACACAATGTTCAACAAGTTTCTTAGTTCACTAGTGTCATTAATTGTCTAGTTTGAAGTGGAAACACACAATGTCCAGATTTTATTGTTATTTTATACACTGTGATAATGCACATCTCTACAGAGGGATAATTGCTGCGTTCTGTAAGTGATTAGACATCAAGATGTCTTGTCATTGAACCATGTTTCTTTCATTCTTCCTGGCCAATTCTTTGTATATAAAACATTCTCTGTTTATAAATGGAGATTATTTTCAAGGACAGGAAGGTTTTTTCTGTTTTTTTTCTGTTTTTTCTCTAACAGGTGACACATCTGACACCATGAATTATGCAGGTGTTCCTCTGATTTCCAATGCAATTTGCAATCACAGGGATGTCTATGGTGGGATCATAACTTCTTCAATGCTTTGTGCTGGTTTCCTAAAGGGAGGGGTGGACACCTGCCAGGTATGGAAGTTTCCAAACTGCAATTGTGCTCATTGGAAATGGAAAAACATGAGTGATAAGCTATCAGAAGGCACTCCCAGGCTTTTCTTGGCAAACATTTGGGTTTGTGCCATTTATTCTGCTTACCACGATTATCAGTCACTGACCGTGTGCATTCACACGTTACAATTTCCTTTTTATACTTCTTCTCTGGACCTTATCTGATTCTTCTGAAGCCAAAATTGCTCAAGACATGTTTTGCTGCATGTGCTGCAGCACGGTGCCATCCTTTCTCTGCCTTGGCTGCGAGCACTGCACTGCACTGAATTGCACTTCCCTGCACTGTGAGCAGCTCCAGAGACCTGCAAGGTGCAGAAAACCCGTGATGAAAAGGAGCCAGATAGGGCTGGGGAGGAATTCCTAATGGAAGGTGTCCCCGTTCCAAGCAGGGAGCTTGGATCTACATGGATTTCAATGTTTCTTCCAACCAAACCTCCCTACGATTCTGTGAACTTCATGTTTCCGGATTTGCTCCAACCCAATCACACCTGGGACAAAAATAAGCAAAGGCAGTGGGTGCCTATATCTGCATTTCATCCCCTTTTTGCACACAACCTCCCCAGAAAGGCCCTTGGCACCAGCTCTGCCTGGGAGACCTGCCCAAAGGCAGCGTGCTCAGCACACAGCTCCACGTGACAGGAGGAGCCCTGCTCACCACTGGGACAGGCTTGCTCCAAATTCCCTTTTTCCCGGTTGTTGTGCTGGCTCTGATTCTCGTAGGGCAGGTAACTGCCCCAGCAAAAAAAGAAATGGGGAGTTTTCAGTACTTGGATGTGAGTCCATTGAGTTGTATCCGTGTAGCAAAGTGTCTGGGAAGGGCTGGAAAAGCAGGCAGGAGCAGGCAGGGAAGGAGGCCAGATGAGAGCTTGGTGTTGCAAGCTTGGGCTCAGCTCAGCTCAATAGCCAGGAGCCAGGGAAAGAGAAATATGGTCTCATACACCTCTCAAAAGTCTCCAAGTCCTGCTGCAGTGTGCTTTTCCCAGGACCTAGAGCAGAAACAAGAGATTTTGAATTACTGGACTATGTCTCTCCCCCTGCCTCCCCAAACAGTCATTTCCTTCTGTTTCTGGCACACTGACATTTAATTCTTTTTCCCCTCAGGGAGACAGTGGGGGTCCTTTAGCCTGTGAAGATATGAGCATCTGGAAGCTGGTGGGGACCACCAGCTTTGGAGTGGGCTGTGCAGAGAAGAACAAGCCGGGTGTCTACAGCCGAATCACCTCCTTCCTGGACTGGATCCACGAGCAGATGGAGGTCTGGGTTTGCCTCTCCCTCCACCTCTGGTTGTCCCTTTGCTCCTCCTGGTTTAGCCCATATCTGTCAGAGCTGAGCTATGTTGTATGGACATGTGAAATTCCAGGGGATGTTTGGGGATTGGGATGTGCCCCCAGGCAGAGCAGGGTGCAGAGGTTTAGTGAGGGTTTGGGGTCACCCCAGAGGGGTAGAGAGGAGAGGGCAGCACATCCAGAGGGGTGGGAATCACAGGGGAGGGGGACTGGAGCAGGACAGGGAGCAGGGAGGTGTGGAAGGGCTGTGTTAGGGGATGGGGGTCCAGGAAAGAGATTATAAATACACTGTGTGCAGGTCTGGTGCCCCCAATACAGGAAGGATGTGGAAGTGTTGGAGCAAGTCCAGAGAAGGGACACAAAGTTGATAAGAGGACTGGAGCACCTCCCCTTTGAAGACAGGCTGGGAAGGTTTGTGGCTGTTCAGCTGGAGAAGAGAAGGTTGTGTGGAGACCTCAGAGCACCTTCCAGAGTCTGGAGGGGTACAGGGAACAGGGAGAAGGACTCTGTCAGGAACTGTAGTGACAGGACAAGGAGTGCTGAGTGAAAACTGAAACAGGGGAAATTTAGGTTAGACAGGAAGAAATTCTTTACTGTGAGGATGGTGAGGCCCTGGCACAGGCTGTCCAGGCAGGTTGTGGATGCCTCATCCCTGGAATTGCTCCAAGCAAGGTTGGATAAGGCCTGAAGCAGCCTGGGATAGTGGGAGATGTCCGTGCCTGGGGCAGGTGAGGTTGGGATGAGCTGATCTTAGAGCTGCTTTCCAACACTTAAGCTGCTGTTGATGCTGTGACTTCATTTGGAGCTGTGGGGCTGCTACAGAGAAGCCTGGGGAGTGGAAGATGAGTGGGCCAAAGAAATTGGAGAGGGAACACAACGTTGGCTGGAAAGAGAGGAGAGCAGAGACAGGGAAGTGAGGGGACACTGCAGCCACCTTCACCTGACCCAAGGATAGCCCAGTCACAGGAGACCTCTCCAGTGCTGACACTGAGGTGACACTGACACTGGCACTGACACCCAGAGAGGTGCTGGGTTCACTCAGCTGAGCACAGAGAGGCACTGTGCTCCAGGTGAGACTCCCAGGTGGGCTCCACTGCCTAAGCAGGGTCACCCAGAGCCATTTCAGAGATCTCAGGATGTTCTGCCTGGCTCACAGGGGTTCCTGCAGAAGGCAAGGATCTGCAGCTCAGCCTGGGTTGCTTCCACCATGCACCCCCATAGGGATGGCTCAGATACCCTGCAAAGGCTCAGGGGGTGCCAAGTGCACTAAGACACGTCAAATGGCACTAGAAAGGGCAAGTGCAATGCAGGAGAACCTTCCTCCAGCGCCCTGGGAGGATTCTGGACGTGCAGACCCAGGTAGAGAGCTGTGCACAAGCTTTTAATTGTGATTTTCCTGTCTTTGTGGCAGAGCCAACCCTAAACCCCAGAGTGTGCACCCCATTCTGCCCCAGCCTTGCCCTCAAAGACAGAGCTGCTGTTCCCACACCCAGCTTGCTGGAAGGAGAGAAGGCAGGGATAGCAGTGATCCCATTCCAGCACCAGCAATCCAGACATGCAGGCACATGCTGGAACCACTCCTGTCACCATCTTATCTGTGGAATATGTGAGACTTCCTCCTCAAACCAAACTGCCAATATCAAACATTCACAGACAAGCAAATGCCCAAAATAAGGTGATGTGTGCAATTTCAGCTCAGCCCACATCTGAATACTGTATGACACACACTGTTTTCACAACTTATTTGCACATGAAGATTTATGCTATCACAAGCCTATCTGTCACCCAAAGAAAACAGGAAAACAGGATATTTCTGGATCTTCAAGACCTATACTTGATTTCAAGTAATGTGACTTGATTTTCTTCCCCCTCAATATATCATTCTGATTTATTTACATATACAAACACTTGAGATGAAAGGCTCATATCACATGAAATCACAGATCTCCATTATAAAGTGATCAAGTGTTGTGGTTTGAAAGCAAAACAAGTGAGAGGCTCCAA
>VZSR01000920.1:12352332-12364301 GCA_013398615.1 Brachypodius melanocephalos
GAATACTTTGTGCTAATCCTATACTACAATCCAGGACATCAAGGGAGAAAAAAAGTACAGCTAAATCTTCGTTGAGCCAAATGATAAAATACTGGAGTTTTTCAGAGGGACATCCTTCAGATGCAAACATTGATTCCTTAGTTTATCCCCTTAGAAAGGATTTTCGGGTGCAGCATGGAAACATGGACACTTTTTAATGGACTCTGAAGCAAACCTAAAGAAAGCAGAGCTAGTGTGCCTTTGGAAGTGGGGCCAAGGGGATGGCTTGTACCTGGCAGAGCTGTACTGGGGCAGAGCCCAGATCAAACTGGAGCAGAGAAGCTTTGGGGTGCCCTAATTGCAGCCTTCCAGTGCCTGAGGGAGCCTGCAGGAAAGATGAAGAGAGACTTGACAAGGACCTGGAGTGACAGGATGAGGGGAAATGGTTTCAAACCAAGAGAAAGTAGATTTAAATCAGATGTTAGGAAGAAATTCTTCCCTGTGAGAGTGGTGAGGGCCTGGCACAGGCTTTCCAGGGAATCTGTGGCTGCCCCTGGATCCCTGCAAGTGTTCTAGGCCAGATTGGACATTGGGGCTTGGAGCAGCCTGAGATGGTGGAAGGTGTTCCTGCCCATGGCAGGGGGTGGAATGATGCTGGAATCCTGGAGGCTGAGAATTTCAGGCTTTCTGTGCTAAAAGGCACTGACCCTCAAGCAAGGATTACATTTGACTTGAGGCCATGGAACACACTTCCAAAATTGAGTGACAGCACTGGGGTTGTGGGTGTGTAGTCAGATCTTTAGATGTAGATTATCTCTGAGGTCTCTTCCAACCCACGCCATTCCATGTTTCTATGATCTGGCTGGCAGGATTGGCTCCAGCAGCACCTCAGTTCCCTTGGTGACCTGAGTGCAGTGGGAAAACCCTTTCAGAGTTCAACAGGTGACAACACCATCATTTGCAATAGATGCATAAATGTTTTTTCCCCCCCTCCCAGAGAGAAGAATTGCAGACCTGAGGAGAGTGGCTGTGCTCTGGGCTCCTGAAAACCCACATCACACTCCAGCCCCACAGAAGGATCCAGCCCATTGTTCTGGTCACCTGCTCTGAGCTCTGGACCTTCACAAAGCACCTTTTACCATTTCCTTTTGCTACTGGCACTGCATTTGGTGCAAACAGTTGCATGTTCAGCCCATTTTGGGTGGAAGAAGCAGACGGATGGTGGATGATCAGCATGTGTGTTTGCTGTCAGCTACAAATTTTACACGGAGGAAAAAAGCTAAGACTGATAACCCTGAATGCTGCCACCATGAGTTTTGCAGAAAAAGACTCAGAACAACTTTAGATCAGGTTGCTCACTGTTATTTCAGTACTTACCTTCCAAGAACCAGGCTACAAAAATACCCTTTTTTCCTGGAAACATTCATATAGGTCCACAAGAGCTCCATGCTCTGTTGCACAGGCAGCAGCAGCTTCCTTTGGATCCAAAAGCAAGCAGGAAGCAGAAGGTTGGCACTTTTGACAAGTATGTTGTCAGCTTTTGGAAGAAATAATCTCTGAGTTCAAATATATTATCATGTCACTGTGAACAAAGGTCCTAAAAATCGAATTCTTAGGTGTTTTCATGTAGTAAATAGCTCTGAAATGAGCAACAGGTTTTAACTTGACTGGAAAAATCTGAGATTACTGAACTTAAATGGAAGAAGAGCTTCTTTATGACCTGCTTTCCCTCATTTTCTCTGCTGATGGGACAATATAATCCCACACTCTTGTGCCTCTTAGTGACATCAATGTGAAGATGGACTGATGCCAGCCAGACAAAGGACAAAATAGCTGAAATGCTGCTGTGGTTTCCTGATTTCCATTTTAATACAACAGTCTCAGCTGTTTTTAGGCTGGAAGATGCCTGATTGTTTGACACTTGGCCTTTGTAAAAATCCCGGGGTGAAAGCTGTCAATTTAGAATTGATTGCCGGGGATGACGTGGGCTGAATAATGGATAATATTGTCAGAGCTTTCCAATATCAGCCAAAATTGATCTTATCATCTGATCAGGTGCTGGTGATCTGCTTGAGATGTGGTTTTGGATGCAGTCTGTGTGCTTCTAAATCAATATTTGCATCACCACTGCTGCAAGAAGGCGACAGCAGAATCAGAACTTAATTTTTGCTGCAATTTATCAGGTCAAATTTGAGGGAAAACAGCAAACCCACATGAACTGTCAACCTCCACTTTGTTATATCACAGGACACTGCACCAAAACCTTTCACCCTGACTGAAGAAAGTGCAGTGCAATGGAAACAGCACTTCCCAAGCCTGCATGTTGTTAAAAAGAAGAGGGAATCATTATTGCAAACTGGAATTAATTTCAACTGACAGAAGCATGACAGAACTACAACAAAGTATGTTGAACTCTTGTGTAGCTGAGACATTTTCTGAAGAATTTTAATGTTCATTGCTTGTTATCATGACATTTTCACAGCCCATCATGGCTGGTATTTTGTATTATCAGCAGTCTGGAGATGAGGGTGCTTCTCTTGGAGCTGACAGTCTTGTTATTTCACATTTCTGAAAGGCCCCCTGAAAATTCCTTTTGAACTCTTTTGTTTCTATAAAAAGACTGTATGATAACTATCCACTGTGATCTGCTTTTGTATTCAAGAGGAATCCAGTGGGAAATGTGGAAAGTTACTGGAATCTTCCCAGCCAGAAGCCACACTGACCCCCAGATCAATGACAGCCACTTGTGGGTAGACCCAGCCCAGTGAGCCTGCAAATCCTCCTTCAATCTTCCTCCTGATTTCTGTTAGACCCCTTGCTGTGCTGTCTTAATAATGCACAGGCAGGATACAAAATCATAGAATGATGGAATGGTTTGGTTTGTAAGGGACCTTATATCATGCAGCTCCAACCCCCTTGCCACATAAAGGGGATTTTCCTACTGCTGGATTTTCCTCCCCTTCCATGTGCCATTAACATCCATGCCAGAGGCTTTAAAATCAATATAATCACAATATTAACATATTTCTTTATATTAAGCCAAGTGGATATAGCTGGGGGTTTAGGACCTTTTCTGTGGGAGGTGTTTTGTACAGACATGGGTGTTGTGTTTTATTCACAGATGTGGGACTGATGAACTGGTTATCAGTGTTACAGCTGGAATGAACTGGTGCACAGAAGAGCAACTTTTCAAAGAGTTTTTAATGCAGGTTACCAAACCTTTCCTTTTCCTTGGGATTTCTCCTCTTTATTCAACAAAAATAATTTTCAACACTATATGTGCAGGCACAGAGGGCTGCCAAAGCAGGTGGGGCTGAAGGCAGCTCTGGTTTAACTAATCCTGATTAGGGGTTTCATGGCAAACACCTCGGGAGTGTTTAAGACCTTTATATTAGGGGAGTGTATATTTGCCACGTTATTAAAGAGGCTGATGAAAAAGCCTCTGGTTTGTGAACTCAGATCACTGGTGTGACACAGGGTTAAATTACAACCACAGTATCCCTTAGAAACACAACCTGCTCGTAGGCACAGCCTTGCAGCAGCATGTCACAGACTGTCAGGGAAATAATCCAATGTTCTTCACACGCTGGGCCTTGCAAGAAATGTCCAGTGCTTGAAGAAAAATTCTCTTGCCATTCATCATCTGTTCCTGTCATCATGACAGGAAACAGAGACAAAGCTGGTAAGTTTGGATGAACTACAAGTGACTTTTATTGAATATGCAGTTTCCCCAGACATTCTGAGAAATATCACATGCATGAACTCTCCTTTGGCCAATCTGAATTTTTTTTTCACCTGTGATGTACAAATAAGCAGGAAATTTCTGTAAAGAGGCAGAAATAAGCATAAAAACAAGAGCCTAAGATTGGTGTCTGAGGAAGCCAAAGTGCCTTCTAAGAGCTGACATGCATTTAACTTGATTTTGACATGCTTTTAGCACATCCTGCACCAGGTGCATCCCAGCACAGAGGTGAGGATCTGCCCACCTCTGCCCGTAGGGCAGGATTCAAGTAAAGTCTGTAAATGCAAATTTAAGAACTGTACATTAGGCATAAAAAAATTATATCTGGCTCTTCACTTTTTAGAGTGTCTCCAATATCCAAACAAAGCAGGTTGAAAGCTTTCATTCCAAGGGCTCCACTGTGCATCCTGCTGGTCCTGGTTCCAGCCTAGTTTGATCCCTGGAAGGTGCACACACTGCAGCATCTCTGTGAGTGTGACACTGGTGTAAGATCTGCAGGCCAAATTTATTTCCTCCAACAAAAAAAAGCCCTGTGAGAAGCAATATCAGAGCTGTGGGCACCAAGAGCCCCAGATTACATAAAGCACAGCAAGAAAGGAGCTTACCTGGTGTGTTTGACTTTAGGGAAGGTACAAGGAAGTGTTTCTTATCTGGACTGAAAGAGCACACTCGATCATTGCCTCTAATCTCTCTTTTGATGTGTTTAACATGAGCAGAGGCTTCCAAGTTTGTTTTGTTGTTTTGCCACACGTGTTCTTGCTGTTGGAGCTCCAGCCCCAGCAGAGGACAGCAGGTTGTGGTCCCAGCATTGACACCAGCTATATGAGTAAGTTTTTGACCAGTTTGCATCATTTTTGGCAAGGGAGAGGTAAAAAAAAATCACCAATCTTATGGGTTGTCAAAATATGACCAGACCCGTTTTTCCTGATCAAAAGAAAACTGACTCCATCACCAATTCATTTCCCCAAAGAGAGCCTTGATAGCTGCCAACCTGAGCAATGCAATTGTAAAATGCAATGAGCAAAAGGAAAAAAAGATTATTGATTTCCCCACCTCTTAATGGTGCATTATATTTACCCAAGGTAAATGCAGGCACAGGGCTGGCAGCTGAGACAGGAGCCTGGCCTTGCCTCAGGCACCCACATCAGAGCTCTGCTTGAGGCTTCCAGACAGAAATATGGTCCCCCTGGAGCTTTCAGGTGAGAGGAAAAATAGGAAGGGAGGGAGGGAAAAATAAGAAGAGAAATGAACAAGAATGCTTCAAAGCATGAAGCACTTATGGGAAATAATTTGCCCTTAAAATCACCAGTAAATCATAATCCCTTCCTACAAGTTTCTCACTGTTTGAAGGACATTTTGCATAGAGGGTCAAGCGGAAGGGAGTTTTAGATCCTTTTCGTACAACTCCACGTGTCATTTATTTGGTCCCCTTTAAGCAGCATCATCTCTGTCAGAACAAATTTGAGATGCTCATAATCACATGAGACCCACAGCAGATGGCAGCATACAGCAAAATTTAGCCTCCATCCTCTGTTAAAAACTAAATAAATAAACAAATGCTGAACAGTTCGTGCCTCAGGCACCAGCAGTGGATAATGCAAATGCAGTTACAGCCCCTGCCACATTCTTGGCTGTTTGAGGAGAGGTTACTGCAGATCTCCCAGCAGAGGAGGGGACTCTCAGGCACCTGGGAGTGTGGTCAGAGCATCCACAGACCTCCCCAGGTCTCCTCTGCTGGGTGCTGGCCCCGGCTGCCCAAATTGTGGGACTGCTCTGTGCTAGTGCTGCTGGCTTCTCACACTATGGGATGCCCTGGAAATCACAGCCTCAGAATTTCTCATGCTTTGATGTGTTTTTATTTTCAAAATATTAATAATATCACAGTGGGATAGCAGTAAGATGTCACTGCAGAGCTGGCTTTGATCCAGAGAGATCTGGTGAGCAGTTGATTACCCACATCTCCAAATACCTGTCTATTCCCACTGGAGGCTGAATTTATAATTGAACATTAACAGTGCAAAAGGACCTTCTCCATAGAAATTAACTTGTCACTCACCAATGATAGAAAGAAAAAAGTTTATTTAGAGGTTTAACAACCTTCCTTTTTAATAAGCACTTTTACTAGGACTAGGATGGGATCACAGCTTACAGGCCTCAGGCCAAAAATAAGACCATCACATAAAAACATTTCTGCACAGGTACCCAGTGCTGGACACTTACAGCCATGTACAGATAACTGGATTTTAAGAAACCCTTAAAGCTGGTGGGGAAGTGGAAGTTAAACTTCTCCAGAAACAAAATACTTAATGGCACCATGGCTGCAATGAAGAGGGGAGGGAAAGGTGACACCTATTCAAGATTTCCTTCACCTCTTCCTGTTTCTCCCTGCAGAAGGAGGAAAACATGTCCATGGCAGCTGGAGATCTCTGTGTCCCTGCCCCTCTGTGGCTCTGCATCCCCACACCCACCCACGCCAGGAAAATCTCTGATTTTTATAGTTCCTCCTCTGCAATACCCCAGATCCTCTCCACCTCTCAGAGACCTTCTTGCCTCACAAGCCCTTTGCTTTCTGCACAGGTCTGTGTCCCTAAATGCCAACCTCCCCTCTGCTGGCTGTCCCTCGGGTACCGTGCTCGGGCAGGCACCAGACCATCAGCCCAGCAGCTGATGCCAAGCCACAGCCTGCAATATCCCTGCTTTTCTCTCGGTGGGAACAGTCACAAGTTTGCACAAAACCTGTCAGATGTTGGTATCGCTGGTTCAGTAGTCTCTCCTGCAGTTTGTCTCTCAAATTCTGTCCAGCAGGTTCAGGAGTGTTGAGTGACTCCAGTCCCACGCAGCTGCCTCATTCCTTTCCCTCTCCACAGTGGGGAGGAGAATCAGAGAGGAAAGGTGAACCTTGTGGGTTGAGATAAGATTAATAAGAGATTAATATTTGAAAATAATAATATTAATAGAAACAGCAGCAACAATGAAAAGGAGGGAGGGAGAGAAATAAAACCCAAGAGAAACAAGTGATGCCCAGTGCTCAGCACCCACTGACCAATGCCCAGCCCAGCCCCTCACAAACAACTGCCCCCAGTTTGTGCATTGAGAATGAGGTTCCATAGCATGGAATATCCCTTTGGCTACTGCAGATCACCTGTCCTGTCCCTCCTGGCTTCTTGTGCAGCTCCTCACTGGCAGAGCATGGGAGACTGAGAAGTCCTTGGTTTAAGGTGATCACTGCTTAGCAACAGCCACAACATCCGTGTGTTATCAACATTATTCCCCTGCTAAATCCAAAACACAGCACTGTACCAGCTCCTGAGAAGAAAATTAACTCCATCCCAGCCAAAACCAGGGCATGGAGTGACTGGGGGAATGGGAAGCCCAGAGGAAGGAAGGCAGATGTGCTCCCCACAAGAAACAGGCAGAACCCCAAGGTATGAGATAACTTCCAGCCTTCATTCCCTTCCAAAGGCAGCATCCTCTCCTCCTCCTCAACTCCTCACCCCTCTGGGGTGGAGCCTCTTGTCACACTGCCCTGTGCCCCTGGCACAGCCCCAGCCACTCCTTGAGCATCCTTTTCGTGCTGTCCCTGCACAGGTGTCACTGGCAGCAGGTCCTGGTCCCCTGCTCCAGTGATGCCTGGGCACCAAGCAGTGCTCCTTCCCAAGGGAACCACAGCCCCAGAGGCCACCTCATCCCTCATTCTTGTGGAACCTGAGCCTCCTGGGTGTTTGCAGAGAAAGGAGAAAAGCAGAGAAAGGAAAGAAGCCTCAGGCTGCATATAGACTTGAAAAGAAACACAAGCCAGCAAACCAAAAATGGAAAAATGCCTTGGAAAAATTAAAGAACTTTAGGTTTGTGATTTATATCCAGGACCTACTGCTCCTTCCTTTCACAGTCCAGGAGCATCCAAAAGGGTGTGTTTGGTGGAGATTGATTGGGCTCCACAGAGAGACTCAAGCCCAGGTGAGTGGCTGCAGAGGCAGAGCACTCCTCACTGCCTGGGGGGCTGAGAGGACTCAGAGCTGCTGCCCTCCCTGCCAGCACCAGATGGAGCAAACTGGGAGCATCCCACTTTGTGTGTTGGCAAATGCCAGGTCCTTCCCTCTGGCAGCCCTGCCTTCTGTGCAGTGCCAGATGTGCTGCCCCTGTGCTGCACTGGGATCAGCCCTTCCCAGCTTTCTCAGTCCAGGAACCACAGTCACTTTAAACAAAGTCAGGACCATCTTGGCCCATGCAGCCAAATGATTTTTTATTTACAAGTAGAGATGCTTCTTTATTTATGTGACTTCCCTTCTCCTGTTCACCAACTTTTATGCATGGGCATGTGTTCATATTTATAGAGTTCTTTTATTTTTGTTTTTGGCAGTGTTCTGTTTTGGCTGTGCTGGCCAGCAATAGCTCTGGTCACTGACAGATTGTGACTGGAAATTCAGAAATGCTGTTTCGGGTGATTAATTATTTCCCTCTCCATTGCAAATGCTGATTCTGGGACCTGAAAATCCCAATCCCTGCCTGAAATATGGATTTGCTGGAGTTAAGGGTGATGCCTGCTATTCCTGAGAGCCCTCTGAGTGCTGCCAGCATCCCTCTGTGAGACACCAGGGGTGTCACTGTGAGAGGTCACAGCTCCTCACAGGGACCTGCATGACACAGGGGATTTATCACTTGTGAGAATCACACAAATATCACACACAACTCAAGTGTGAGGACTGCAGCAGAGCAGGGACAGAGCCAGAGCCATCCCAGGGATAGGGGAGCTGTCAGGGAGAGCTCCCAGCCCACAGGGCATCCTTCCCCCCAGAAAGGGCTCCTACAGTCCTGCAAGGGCTGCCTTTTCCCAAAAGCTGCCTACTCCCAAAAGCAGCCTTTTCCCAAAAGGTGCCTTTCCCCAAAGGCTGCCTATTCCCAAAAGCAGCCTTTTCCCAAAAGCTGTCTATTCCCAAATGCTGCCTATTCCCAAAAGCTGCCTGTTCCCAAAGGCTGCCTTTTCCCAAAAGCTGCCTTTTCCCAAAAGCTGCCTATTCCCAAAGGCTGCCTTTTCCCAAAAGGTGCCTTTTCCCAAAAGCTGCCTGTTCCCAAATGCTGCCTGTTTCCAGAAGCTGCCTGTTCCCAAAAGCTGCCTGTTCCCAAAGGCTGCCTTTTCCCAGAAGCTGCCTATTCCCAAAAGGTGCCTTTTCCCAAGGGCTGCCTGCATCCAGCTGGTGCCTGCCTGGG
This sequence comes from Brachypodius melanocephalos, assembly GCA_013398615.1. NCBI lineage: Eukaryota > Metazoa > Chordata > Aves > Passeriformes > Pycnonotidae > Brachypodius > Brachypodius melanocephalos. The sequence goes on from VZSR01000920.1 coordinate 12,361,262, forward strand.
GTAACCCCTCCACCCCACACCTTGGCAGGCAGCAGTGTCACCTTTTGTACCCCACTGACGTCACCAGCTCTGCAATGTTGACTGAGCCCTAATCATTCCCTGTGGATAGCAATTACTGCAACGAGTGTAACATTTAATGACCTCCCTTTAGGCCCTGTGGAAGTTCCTGGGAAGCAACAGAAACCACAGGCAAACACAGGAATGGGGCTTCTTCCAGACTTTTTTGGCAATGGTGGTTTTGCAGCAAGAAGAAATGCAGCTCCACCAGATCCATAATCCCAATTTCCCCAGTGCTACAACCTCTGCACATCATCCAGCAAGGCAGGGAGAGCCTGGAGTGGAAGGACTGCATCACTGCTCTGCCTTTTTACCTGAAAACACAGGTAGCAAATTTACCAAACATTTCTAAAAGAAAGGAGGAATAATAAGCCCCTCTGCAAATCCTGTCTCCTTTGGGTCTGCACATATTTGCCTCACTAAAGAAAAGAACAATTTCTTCCTTTTTCACCCCATCACCTGCAACCCCTGTTCATTTTGTCCCTTGGACTGAGCACTGCTTGAAGGCTCCCCATCACTTGCATAATTTAAGGAGCAAATAGAAAATATTGCTGCACACATATATAAAAGCATCGATCTGGTGATTCACTACATCGAAGACAACTTATTTAGCAACTGGCAGAACACACACCCAATAATAAATGAGAGCCAGGCTGGTGAGAATGCCCAGCTTGATGGTTGAACTTCCATTTGCCCAGGATCAGCCACTAGCCTGCTTCAAATGTGCTAAAAACATGTTAATCAAAAGTGACTAAAAAATTAAAACCATAAAAAAGCTCCATGATTAAAATCAGTGTGTTTGAGTAAACACAACCAGTGTAAAATAAAAGCCTCAAAAGGGATTGTTTCCTATGGAAATACATCCTGCCTAAAGCCTGCAGATGAGCATTATCCTGAATCCTACCTACCTCCCTGGCTGTGGGGCTGCAGTGACCAAAGCTCAGGAGTTTTGGGTCTAGATGCTCTATCAGCATCCAGGAACTGTAAAATCCAGCACCTGAAATCAGCCTGGGCTGCTACATAACACTTAATAGGGAGCTTGCAAGAAATACAAAACATTAAGTGAATACTATGCTTATAGCTGTAAAGTTATGTGCAGAGGTAAATTTATGTGCAGAAGTAAAATGTAGCTCAGTACAGGATCATGATGGACATGATGGACACAGCAAAGGAAGACAATTTGAGCACTGTTCCTTGAAAAAGGAGGAAAGGTAAAGGTTGGGATACCAAGATTTGTGTTTCTCCAAGCACAGTCACATAGATCTGCTTTCCCAGCAGTGCTGCCTCTTGAGCAGATCAAAAATAACATTTTTCTGAATCGGATCAAGAATTATTTCAGCTTCTTTCTTTCTTGAGTTGGTGAAAAGCTGGTTAAATTTTGGACTGAAACCATTTAGCAGCTCAAAGGGAGCAGGCCCATTCTACCAGCAGAGAATCAGGGAGTAAAGCTGTGTTGCTGCTTTCAAATTCTGTATGGGTCCCTCTCACTCTGTTGTGTATGTGACATCAGAAAAAATAAAGTGGAGTTGAGAACATACCTCAAGGACTGTGCTACAAAAGATGGAATCAATTTTCATTCTCCAAGATAAATGAACTTGAAAAATAAGCCAATATTCAGAAGGGAAAAGAGATTTTCTAAATGTTTAGATAATCTGCTAATAGTGTCAGATTTATTTAAATAAGTTTCTATGGCATCATCCCATGTAATCCATGCTGCACACAGCTCAGAAAGGCTCCTTGTGGAGGAAGGAAAGTTTCCTTGTGAAGGCCTTTAAATGCCCTGAAAAAGGAGGAGTAGCAGAGGCACAGGGTCAGTCAGAGTGTTTCAGGTCTTGTTTGGGCAATACTCTGTGAAATAGGATAAAAGGATTTGTTTTGGAGGTGTTTGTGCCAAGCAGGGTGGGATGAACTGTGATGCCTCTCAGAGCTGCTGCCTGTACCTCTGGACCCTGGGGCATCCTGGGGGAGATGGCTTGTTACAGTTCTGGTTTATTTTTCTCTGCTGAGGTCAGGATTAAGACATGGGAAATGTAGATGTCAAGTTTGGGCTTGGATGTTTATTAATTCTTATCTATATTACAGTCTCACGAGCTGTGAATTCTGCAGTGCCTCTAGTTAACAAGGTGCAAAATGGAGGATTTAAGGCATTGTCTAAATCCTTGTTCACCTTCTTCTTCCTTCTTCTTCATGGGTTTGGGTGGTTTTCTGTAATTGGGTGGAAAAGGTCTGCATCGCGGGCCTTGAGTGGTCATTATTGGGTCAGAAATACAAATAATATAGGTGTCACCTCGTTATTGGGTGATTATCACTTAAATAACATTGGGAAGAGTTAGAAGCACTCTATTTTACCTCATTTCTCTAACTTGCTAGTCGGAGCTCACTCCTTGTGAGTCTGTAAATAGATAAGAAATAACAAACATCCACGTTCGAACTCGACTGTCACTACAGGACATGAAATGAAAGACATTTCATTTCAGGGCAAGAAGAGAGAAGTTTATTTCTTTGCTTTGATTTATATAGATTTCTGACAATGACCATGAATTGGAGGATGAGGTTGCCACCTCTCCAGCCACACTGGTCAAATTAAAAGTTCATCAATTGTCTCCTCCTCAAGAGAGGAATGAAAAACAAGAAAGGACAGTTACAATAACATTACATTGTTTACATGAAAATCTGTGAGGAACTCTATTACAAAAATGCAAACATCAGAAGGCTGAAAAAGATCAGGGCGACACTCAACATCTACGTTTCCAGTGTCTTAATCATGACCTCGGCAGAGAAAAAGAAACCAGAACTGTAACAGTGGCTGAAGCAGAGCATTCCCAGGGGATGGAGGGAAAAGGCTGGGTTTGCATCAGAGCAGGGCAAAAGCAGCCACCCTGCTGACCAAACCCATCATCAGGGCCACTCTGGAGCTGAGGGGTTTTGCTTGAGCCTTCTGTTTGTCACATGGAGCATCCTTTGTCACATGGGGCCATCCTTT
>VZSR01000920.1:12364401-12383323 GCA_013398615.1 Brachypodius melanocephalos
GCCCACAGTCTCATGTCATCACTCCCATACCCCACTCCAGCAACATGGAATTTAGATGGTGGTTGTTGCTAATTAATTCCCAATGAGCTTCTCTTTTGGAAAGGCCTCTTGGGTGAGCACTCAGGCAAAGCAAAGTCAAGTCCACACCCCACACACACCAGGGCTTGCTCAGCCAAGAGAGGCAAGAATTTTTTGTATGATAAATTCCAAAGGTTTATTCCAACATGCCAAAGGGAATCAAGGACAAAATACCAGGACTATGTGGTGCTCAGTGTTCTGAAAATGAGGCCACGAAACTCCGATGATGTGGGAAATTGGCCACTTTTTTTATAAAAAATCGACCACCAGGAACGAGGGGTTTGAGCTAGTCTCGCACTCTTTGCGGTAAGCTGGATACAATGTAACCAAAGTACTGCAGCAGCTCCCAACTCAATAACTTCTCTTCCCAACTCCCTGACTACCCCCTGAGGGCTGTCAGTCCCCTTTTATAGCCTCTCTCCCCTCAGGGATTGGTGGATTTTGGATCCTCGTTGCTATTGGCTCCTTTTCTCGGGTCTGATTGGTCTTTACCAGGAGTCCTTCTGGACCAATCATTTTTTCCCGCCTTTGAATGATTGGTCCATCGTCCACCAATCCAGGCTCGGGGTCCTGATCTGTTCTGGAGCCTTCTGTGGGGGGGAGATTCCCCCTCCCCCCACACCCTTTTCCTCCTTCCTTCTCTCTCCAACAGTACCCTCAGAGAACATTCCAACGCTGTCTGAATTCTAACAACACTTCAAGTACAAAGTTACAAATGTAAATGGAACATATAAAACACAACCCGTATATAACTGTGGGAACCGCTTAAACCAAACACAGTTGCAAACCGAAATGAAACTTACAGGGTACATACAAATCACACACAGTTCCAAATTGAAATGAAACTTATAGGGTAAGTGTTTATATACTTATACAACTTAACACAAAAAGTTTAACTTCTCATGTTTATAACACTCAGTGGTTAAGTATGGGGTCAGTGGTTAATAGTCTGAGGGCACAGGGGTGGTACAAAGGGCAGTGCCCTATAGGGGACACGGAGCAGGCCACCAGGGATACCACACCCAAAGCGGGAACAGATAAAGGAGAAACCACGAGGATTAGGGACATATAGGGACAGCAAAACTAGAGTAGATCACACAGTGGAAGCCTTTTCTTTCAGCCTGGGTGCAGACTCTATGGTGCATTCTTCCAGAGCAAGGCCCTGGGGATTTCCCCTCAGGGGTTCAAAGGTTTCCACACCACATCCAGGCCATCCCCTGTTTTTACACCTTTGAATGGCTAATGTTTCCAGCTTCCAGCAGTGCCTGTTTCCACAGGGAAAGGCAATGTCACCCCCTCAGAGGCTTCTCATGGTGATGTTCAGGGGCACACCAGCCTGCATAGCAACGTTTCAGCTGCATGCATGGAGAGGGACTGATATGAATAGGAAAAAAAAAAACAAAACACATTAAAGTGTGAAGATTAACATATTCTGCTTCTGATAGCTGGCCAGGACCATGACATACTTCACTTTGCTTAGAGGATTGACCTGTGTCAGTCCTGTTTATAGTGCAAGGCAGGGCAGCCCTGAGCTCGTGGCTCTTTCAGTGGCAGCAAGGGCAGCTGTGGCCTGGACATGAACAGAGGCACAAAGGAGAACACCAGGACCTTGGGACATGGCAGGGGCATGGAACCAGATGATCTTTAAGGTCCTTTCCAACCCAAACCAGTCTATGATTCTGTGACATGCAGCCTTCAGGGGCTGTCTGTGCTGTGGTGCCTGCTCTTCCAGGGTTTTGGCTTGGGAGGGGGTGCTTGGGAATAGTGGGAAGGCAAATGCCACTGTGTGCTGACAGTAGAGACCTCCTGAGCATGACTTTGGGGCAAGAACAAGGGCTAGGAGGAGCTCAGGGCAATCCTAGTGCTGGCCTGAGCCAAAGGAAAACAACTCTATCTCGAGGTCATTAAGCACACAAATTAACCAGAAAAAATCAATTCCTTTCTCCTGCAGCAAGCTCAGGCAGGGATGTGCTCAGATGCTGGTGGAGGAAGGGGAAAGGGGAAAGATGACCCCTCAGAACCCCTGGATTCTGGGAATCTTTTAAACAAGCAGCATCAGCCCACCTGGTCACAGGAACCATGACAGGGAAGAGAGGCTGAGGGATGGATTGGGATGCTCACACCGGGGTGTTGGGTGCCCCACAGCAAATTCCCCAGGTCCTGTGTGGTGCTGCCCAGCTCCCAGGAGTGCTGCAGATACCCTGGGCTATTGCAGCTGGCATTGAGGGTGCAGACAACCAAACCGAGGGACTTGGGCATACCCAAACATGCTCAGTTTGTAAAGGAAAAATAAAGATCTCTATCTCTGGTAATTAGTCCCTTCATATTTCCTGTCCCAATATTGCTGAGGAAAAGGAAAGCTGGAGGAAAACATGGAGTTTGCAATTATGAGCCCTTCCCATGCAGCTCTCAGGATTGGATCCAGAGGTGCAGCTCCTTCAGGTCAGGGATGTCCCCAGGTCCAGGGACAGGCAGGGTCCAGCCATGGTTGGTGCAGCTCCTGCCCTCCCTGTGGCCCAGTTAAAGCTGAGCTCCTTCTCCTTTATTCCTGGACACTTGTGGTTGCAGGGAAAGTGGGACAAAAATTGCTGGGCTGTGACTTCATCCCTCCCCATCTCCTGTAGGGATCTCGCATCTCAGATGGGTTTTACTCCAATGACTTCAACTCTGAATAATTAACCACACCCCACACATGTGGAAGAGAATTTTTTGGACTCCATGATCTCAGAGGCCTTTTCCAACCTAATTAATTTGTGATTTCAAAACCAATGTTGCTAACTTTTAGGCCCAGGATGCTTGTTATGGAGGACTAGAGAGGAAAGACACCATCTAAGTTTAGCTGGATGGTAAGGGGGTGAGGCAGAGAACCTGAAGAAATCTGCTTTCATCCTGCTGCTTTCCTGAGGAGAGGGATTGCTGACTCTGTCCTGTGAGGAAAATGAGGTAGGCAAGACCTTGAAGAGAAAGGCTGGCACCCAAAAAACTGGAAAAGAGCCTGATCCAGCAATTCCAGCCTTGTTCCTGCAGGAGGAAACACTGACCCAGCAGGAATGGAGGGGCTCAAGACAGCCCTGCTGCCTCCTGGGGTGTGAGGGCAGGAGAGAAAGGGACTGGGGTTGTCCCAGCATTTTCCTGGGATCAGATTGAAATGCACCAGCCCAAGCTGGAACATTGGGATGGGGCTTTTGCTGGGCTGTTTTCCCTGGTGACCATGAAGAGTCCCATCAAGCCATCTGAAGCCATCGGTGGCCCACACTGAGCTTCAGGTGACTTGCAGTCAGAGGGGTCACCTGCAGTGCAAGCAGGAAGCCTGAAGATGTTAAAGCAAGTATTCACTATGGCATGAGCACTTTTTAAATTTTAAAATGTCTAAAAAGGCAGAAGGATGCTAAGAGAAAATTATTTCCTTCTCCTAAATCTCACCTTCCTTTGAGCTGTGTCGTGAGAGAGGGAGGAGTTCAAGACAGGAATGGCCCAAACTTTGGTGGAGCACAGGATTTAAGGCACATCTGCTTTGTGGAGGTCTCTATGCATAAAGATTATTTGATTTAGCCAACTAGAAAGAGGAAGAAAGAGATTATTTAAGGGTTCATTTTCTCTCCATCAGTCCCACAGACAGATGACTCACATTTTTATATCCTAGAGGAACATAAAGATGACAGATGGAGCACACAAAGCCATTTGTCCTCATCCTGTCCCCATTCACCCATTTTGCTGCAACCATGGCGCAGGAGCTGGTCTCTCCAAGGATAGAAGTAAAGTTGTTTTCTTTCTTTCCATTAAAAGATGAAGTGAATGAGGTCAGGACAGTCCTAAAAAGTCATGCTGGCATGATGATGACACTCCTAATGTGAATGGGAGCCAAATGTTCATGGCAGGCTGAAGCCCTGACCCTGGTGACACCAAAAGCAAATTAATTTCACCTTCCCATGTTTGGACAGGGTCCTTCAAAAAGGGAGAAAGCCTCATTCTCTCATTGCCCTTTAAAGAAGTGCCCAGCTGTGCTCTCACCTGAAGTCTGTTTGGGAGCTGTTTTTCAGGAGCATTTCAGCTGAGGGGATCTCGTCATTTCACACTCTCTGCAGGTCTGTGTTTCCCAAAGGCCAGGAACAGGGAACACTTGCTTTGAACATTGCTAATCTCTGAGACCATTGTAATACCCAAAAAATCACCAAATTAGGCGTTGCAGTAGCAATCACTTTATTACATCATGCTGTTACAATGGCCAAGTTTAGTTCCAGCATGGGAAGAAAACCTCTGGCTAAAAATTCCTGACCAGTGTGTTCACTCCCATAACTGGTAGGGAACGTTCTAATCAAAGTTTGTATAAAACTACTCTTAGGAAGAGCAAACAAAGCATTTACTAAATAAGAGTTACTCTGAATAGATCCCAACACAAACAGCAGGGCTCGGAGAGGTGGCAACAAATAATTTAAATTATTGGCAGGATGTTTTTCTTACTGCTAATGCAATTCCATTAAGTAAAAGTATCTTAAAGGGGTAAAGGGACTGAGCCAGGGATTTACCTCCAGTCCAGTCTAGAGGGGGAAAAGCCCAATCCTGAAACCCTCAGGTGAGAGCAGCTGGCTGGGGCTCCCAACTTCCAAGGCTTCTTTCTGACTCACATAATTCCCCTCTCAGCTTCTCCCCTTGCAGGTGGCCCTTCTTAATGCAAACAATTAAATGGGCATTAGGGAAAAGTGGCTGCTCCTGTTGCTGAGTGAGGAGGACATTTGGCAGGCAGGGGAGGGTGCCTGGGTTCTTCAGAAAGCAGTCCCTCTTTTCCACAGGGGCCTCATGTTCTCCACATTCCCAAACCTCTCCTTTGTTATCGAGGAGGTGAATAAGGAGGTTTTGAACCACTCCAAACAAAGTCTAACCAGGCTGGGACTAAAACCCAGAAACAGCCTTTGCAGAACAGGGGAACATTGGGTTCCAACAATCAGAAACTCACAGTTCAGTTCACAAGCAATTAAACCCCACTGGCCTCCTGTCAGCAGTGGGTGCTGCCACTCAAAGCCTTTCCCAGGAGGGGTGAGGCTGGAAGGAACCACAGAGGCTCCTCTGGTCCCTCCTCCCTGCCCAAGCAGGGGCATCCCAAAGCACAGGATTGTGTCCAGATGCCTCTGGAGTATCTCCAGTGAGAGACCCTTGGCTGCAAAGTGCTGTGTGCCTGTGCTCTGCACTGGTGGCCAGCTCAGAATTTAACACAGTGGCTCTCTCAAGGTGCAGGAGGGAGATAATTGCCACCAATTAAGCATTTGCAATGGGGCAGGGCTGGTAAAGACCTGGGCTGCTTTCCTTTATTTACCTGCCTGGCATGAACATGGCTTTAATGCTGGGCAAGGGCTTGTTCCAGCTTTGGGCAAACTGGTTTTACTTTGGGAGAAAAGCAGTGTTTATTCTGTGGCTAGTGAAGTGAGAAATGCTGTGAACTCCCCCTGAATCCATCAGGTTTACATGAAGTCCATCAGTGGCCAAGCCTGCTCTCAGCACATGTGTTTTTCCCCACAGGTGCTGGTGCTGTTGCCCTTCCAGAAGCCTCAGTGGCTTTTCCCCCAGTCACTGGATCTCACCAGCATGTTTTTAGGATTTTTGGGACCAGTCCCTTCCCCAGCCTCTCTGCACACCACCACAGCTCTCTGAAACAATTCCCAGCCTGCTGCCCAGTTCTTTTTTTTCTCTCCCAGTTCCTTTTCCTCTCCATTCTTACTTGCAGTCCCTCCATCATCAGCTCCCACAGGACTATCAGTGACATATCTGTCTGACACAGGCAGCTTCATTGCTATAAATTCTCCACAGCCCATTGAATAGAGACCTTTTAATTAGGTTTCAAGAATTTTCCCATTAGCAGGGAGACATTGAGAATTCAGGTCTCATTAATGAGAAGTAAAATATGCTAGAGATGGAAGCTGCTTGGTTTACTGCAGTATTAGCATTTCTCTCCCTGTATTTATGGGCATGGATTAATTGCTGTTTTGCTACTGTGGACAGAAATATGTTTGACAATTCATTTTCTTGTGCTACAAATGACAGATTTAAACCAGTGATCCAACGTGAGAGCCCTCTTGGGCTACTGCATTGTCTGTGTGACATACAGAGAAAATGTGAACAAAACCATCAAAATCTGATTGCTCTGCTGTTTGCATCAAACCAGCTTCATGTTCTCACTAACAAAGGGGTTTTCTGGCTTCTTGCTTTGCCCTGAAGATCTGAGATAGAGCTTCACATGAGAGTGGGGAAGATGGAGCCAGTGCCATGTCCTTGGCAGGTGTGTTGCCTTGGGCCCTGGACACATTTGGCCACAACAGGAGGGCAAGTGTCCTCTTCACATGTCCTCCCAGCTGCTGGGCATTCCAAACTCAGGGAATTCATGAACCAGGGGTGATATTATTGGTATTTTTAAAAGCCCAGAAGGATTTTCCCTTCCAGAGACTGCCGCAAATGGGTTTTTTTGTTGAGGTGAAAAGGCCCCCTCTTGCTTGCTGTCTGCACTATCCCAAAACACCTTCAGGTGGGGAAGAGCTGTCACAGTGCTGTTTTGCCAATGCCATCCTTGGAGGCATCAAGTTTCTGCTTCAATCTACTCATCCTGGCAAAACTTTATGTTGGAGAGGTCCCAGCCAGCTCTGAGCGCTGCATTTTGATCCTGCTGGGTGCATCTGATCCAGTTCTTGCTCCTCAGCTATAGATCAGTGAGTGGTTGCATCACTTTCTCTGGGGTTACTCCAGGTAAGCAGGACACAGCAAGGGCAGCCTCGGGTGCCATTTCCTCTGCCCTGGCATCCTTCATCCCAGCTGGAAATCTCCAGCGTGTTCCTCTAGGCTGAGCTCTGGTTTCTGCAATGCTCTCACCTGCAGTATAAAGGTTTTTTATAAAAAACCCACAGTAAAATAAGACATTCTTGTTAAGGTTTTCCCATTTTTTTCTTTTCTGATTCTTGCCGGAACTTTACAGTTCGCTTTGTATGCCCAGTCTCTTTAAAATCTCTAAAGTGAAGATTTCAAAGGAAATTTCATAGCTAGCCTTATTTTTTTCTGTTGAAATTTCTACTTCTTTTCTTTCTACTTTTTTTCCTATCATTATTTCATTAAACCCCTTGAAGAATTGAATTGAATAGAGACACAGTTTTCCCCTGAAGTAGCTCCCCCACTAATCATCATATATCAACCCTTGCTAACATTGGAGCTTAATATTTCTCCCTCTATTTTTAACCACATTTAATTGGTGCAGAAGAAACACTTCCTGGCCAATATTTCCTCCCTTCACAGCCATCAATGAAAAGAGCAATAAGTGAGACTTGCTAAAAACAGCAATAATCTTGACTCCACTCCACCAGCTCTGTTGGTAATTTTTGCCATCAGCTCAGCTGAGCCAGCCCATGTCACTTTCTAACCTCAATTCCTTTTACAGACCCTGTCACACTGGACATCCCTCTGAGCCTTCCCAGTCCTCACCATCAGCTGCAGACAGCAGTTTGAGCATTATATTTTCACTGCCCACTTTTGAAACCACTAGGGCAAAACTTCTCTGAAATGACCTTTTCCTCCCACACAGGGTCTTAGGCTCACTTATTATTTCCTAGGTCTCCTGCTTCTCCTATTTCAGGCATTTCTCATTTGTATTTATCTCTTCAGCTATTTGTGTCAGAAATAACCTTGCAGCCCTTTGCCTGCCTTGCCTGGTTTTCTAAGTTTTGATCATTGTTCCCATAGTAGCAAATGAGAGCCATGGATCCTTTTTATATTATTATTATCTCATGTGTCCCAAATAATATTCAGTCCTTGACATGTGAGGTGAACCCCAGAGCTCTCAATCTGCTCTAAGAAACTTCCAGAAAACTGAAGGGGTGACATTTCCTTTTAGCTTGCAGGGTGAATGGTTGCTGACCCCTGCCTGCTCCTATTTACACTGCTAATTGCTCTGACATTAATGAATGAATTATGCCCAAGTGATGCAATATGGGCAATATATGTCAGCTGTTCCATGGCGTTGCCCTCAGAACATCAGTGTTTGGGGCTGCTGGGTGGCCTCAGTGACCCCCTGTCCCTGTGTGCAGGTGAGAGGTGTTGCCTCGTGCCCCTTACAGGTGATGCTCTTTCGCTGCACCTGCAAGAATCTCTCCTTCCCACCAGTAACAGACCCAAAAACCTTCTCTGTGTCACGAGTGGTGCTGGATTTGGGTCTTCCTCTTGGGAATCACAACCAATCCCCAGGCGTGGGTTTGCTTTTGGTGAGTTTTGGAATGATCTGCAAAGCTCCACCCATCACAGCATTTTCCATTCTCCAAACTGGGATTTTTTACCACATTCAGTATTAAATCCAAACTAGATTATCTTGGTTTTGAGCTCGAAACCTTCTCTAGACGATTGGAAAAGATGTCCCTGAGAAATGATGAAAATCAAAGCATGCAATGATAAAATCGTGGCATTGGCCAGAATTAATTAATCCATCCCTAGCCCAATTCCCTGAGCCAGTTACAGGTGCCTCACAGGAAAACTTCAACAAGGAGCAAAGATAATCCAGTCCTACATCATCACACTATTCTCATTTCCCACTCCTGCTCCATCATTTTATTGAATGCTTTCTGGGTTGTTTCATTCTGAAAAATGACAAAAAAATATTTGCTCAAGTCCAGCCAGCCACAGGCAGTGAAACTTTCACAAAAACACCCTTCCAACCTCCAAGGATCTCCAGCTTAGACATTTCCTGGCATAGATGTGCAGTTTGGGGATTTAATAGCCCCAAACAGCTTTTTTTCAATGAGTTCATCCAGTTGCTTTTCAGACTTGTGGGAAGTTTTAGCATCCACAGCTGAATTGCATCACATCCCTGTGCTAGGTGATGAACCATCTTCCTTCGTGTGCTTCTAACTTCCCCCTGAGACTTTTCAGTGCCTCCTGTGTCCTGTGTGGATCTGGAGAGACCTGGTGTACATAAATATTCCTGATGTGGCTGCTGTCCCACACTGCCATCCCCACCACGGGACCTTTCACAGGCTGGAGATGGAGAACACAGCATGAAAAAGTAGACACAGAGCGGGTTTGTAAGATGGAAAAACTCTGTAAATCTGTGATCCTCTATCCCTTGCCTAGGAATTGTTAATCTGTCATTTGATTTTGTCACGGTTGCTAAGCACTGAGCTGATGTTTTCACAAAGCTCTCTGTTATCCTCCATGAGCTCCTGTCATCCTCACCCTGCCATCACAACCAGCTCAGGGCCCTTGATTGTAGCTGAGAAGGTGGGGTTGCTCCTTTCCCAGGTGTGCATCACTCCATATTCCCAGACAGGATGCCTCACATGCCATCCAACCCTGCAGAAATTCCATTTTGCACAATCCATCGGAGCAACTGCCTTGTGTTTTTACTGCCGTGGAAATTCCGTGTCACCAGCTGTGGAATCCCTGCAGCCCACTCCTAAAACCAACAGATTTTACCCTCTCACCTCCTCTTTCAGATGGTTTGTGAGCCTGTTAAGCTGCAAAGCTCCCAGTATAACTATCCTGCCCTCTGCTTGCTGCCCTGTTTTGATCCAGGAGAAAATTTCCCCATCTGTCCTGTGACAACTTCATTTCTAAGATCCCTGAACTCTTCAAAACACTTTTTTTCCATAGCTCATTGCTCTCATGAGCCAGAGGGCTTTTCTCAGCACGTCTTCTAATTACACCATCTCCTTTTAAACTCAGGGCATCCAGAACCTCACAAAGGGACTGGGACCATAATCAGAATTATGTTTTCTCCTTTGTACTCCTTTCCTAATAACTGCTGAAAGCAATTTGCCTTTTTGTCACTTTGAATATTCAGCTGGCACATCCACAGTGATGGGAAGCTGTGTGAGTGACATTAGATAATTTGCAGCCCATCTTGGTGATTATATACTTATATGCTCTTCCTCAGTGCACTTTACTCTTTATTTCATTTGCCATTTATCACCCAGTCAATCTTGTAAGATATTTCCACAACTCTTCAGCTGGCTGCACTTTTTAAAAAAATATGAAAAATAATTCTGAATCATCAGCATATTCATCACTTCATTATTCACCAAGCTTTCCTTCTCATTTATGAGCATGTTGAGCAAAAATCCTCTCCTCTCCCCTGTGATTGCTGACCTTTGTCTTCTATCTGAAAAGAAGTTATTTGTTTACCTCTTTGTGAATTTACTTTCCTGCAGGTTTTTTTTTCTGTTTTCTTTATTTTACTTTAGAGAAAAAGAAAAGGATCTTTTTTTCTTCTAGTAGCTTCCTTTACTCTCTCATTTAATTATTCAGGGTCTATATGTGTGCCTGAGGACATCCTTTCCATATTTTTTATTCAATGGTAAATATTTACTGAGTTTCTCACATTGTGTCTTTCAATAGCACCCTGCTGTTTGCCAACACTTCACACGTTTTACTCGTCCTTTAAGCTCAATTTAATAACTCTTCCTGATTCATTTTTCTCTTTTTAGATGGTAATAGGTCAGGATTTGGACTCCTTCATTGCCTGTGGCGTGGTAAACTGGAATACATCACAACCATTATCATAATGAGATCTTCCAGTGGCCACATTTTGAAACAGATCTGCATTTCTCAGGAATTTGTTTTCTTCAGTGGGTCACTAGAAATCTGACGGGGTCTAGAAAAGAGACAAAATGCATATTTCCCTGCTTTGCTGGCTCCAGCCGGTGTGTCCTCTTCTCCACAGGCTGGTCCCCACCTCATTTCAGCAATGATAAGGTTTTTCTGGGGTTATTTTGGTGCTCACAAAAAAAAGCTGAGATCATGGACTGCTTGGAGATCCCAGAAGCATTAAGGAAAATTACTGGCTCAGATCTGTATTTCGAAACTGGGCTTTGCAGTCACAATCAAACCTTTTTGTAGTGTATTGGATGCTGAAATTCAGGCTTTTAGATCTGACTCAGCTCTGAGTTACAAATTTGATTAACTTCAGTAATTAAATATTTCTTTTCACCTTGGGCAAGGATGTTTGCCACAGAAATGTGACAAAAGTCCTCTCCCAGCACTGGCAGTGGTTTGTAGAAATGACATCATATTTGATAAAATTCCCCTGAGTTTGAACTCGCAAAGTTGAAGTTGATAACTGCATTAATACATCTGTGGTAGGGATCTTTATCAAAGCCATGGATCTCAGGGGTGATTTTGAACTGTCCATTTTCAAAATTAAGATGCAGGGTTTTCTCTGGGGTTTTTTTTTGTTTGTTTTTTGGGGTTTTTTGGGGTTTTTTTTGTTTGGTTGGTTTTGGTTTTGTTTTTGATTTTGGGTTTGGTCGTTTTGTTTTGTTTTGTTTTGACCCCTCAGTGTTATCTGACAGACAGATATTTTCCTGATTTGAGGAATTTCATGTCCCAACTCTTATTTTTCTGTGCCTTGCACAGCTGGAAGGAGCAAATTGCAGACATCCCTCTCCTTTGCCACTGATTTTTTTTTTCTCTGTTATGGTGATTTATTTTAAAGAACACTTAAAACATGGGATTTACTCTGTGGGCTCATAAGCAGTGATGCTGGCCCAGTGTGACACATTTCTTTATTCAAACTAACAGCTGCCACAAAAGGAAATTCCCTTTTAGGATGAAAAATCAAAGCTGTACTGCTTGCTGGTTATTTTAAGTGAAAAGAGATGGAAAAAAATACCCTTTTACCTTCAAAGGGATAGGAAATTCAAATGGATGAGGAGAATAAAGAGTTGCAGGGTGCCACCAATCCACAGCCAGATCCAATACCAGCCATGGTGATTTCTCCAAGTCTTTGCTGGGAAGGAAATGAGAGCAGAAATAAAAGGGGGCAGGGGAGGGTGGTGAGGGAGGACACAGAGCCTGGAGAGGAGGAAGGAGCTCTCCAAATCCCTCCAAGCCTCTTCTGGCCATGGGCACCTGCAGAGCCCGAGATCCTTCACAGAGTCACCAAAAGGCTTCAGGTAGGTGCCGGCCTCCCAGAAGGAAACACATTTACAGGGAAACCCCAGATAATTTTCAAGGCTTTGCTCTATAAACATATTAAAGGTCTTTAAGTAATCCCCTGGCAGAGAGCAGGCAGCTCATTTCTGGCCGTGTGTTTGCCTTGAGATGCCAATCAAACGCTCTTTCCGCAGCGAGAGCTCGGTGGGGAGATTTGCCTTTGTGCCCGCAGCTGGGATCGGGCCCAAGGGGTGACAGCCAGCAGATAAGGGCTAAATTAATGCCCAGAAAGGAGCAGGAGTGACAAACGTTATCTGCAGTTTCAGCTGACTCACACGATGGGTTGATAATCCCAGAATTCCGAAAGCAGCGCGGTCCCCATCGGGATCTCTGCTCTGCTCTGGTGCACGGGCAGTGCTTCAGCCAACCTCATTGCCCATCTCCCAGAGATTTTCCCAGTGGAAAAAACTACCCAGGACTTCTCTGGACAGGCATCCTGCTGGGCTTTTGCACATCAGGGGAAATACTGGATTTTAGAGTTTTTAGTCTGATGTTTTCTCTAAGTGATGGAGGTAGAAAGTGTGATACGAGCTGCTGAGGGATGGAGCACAGCCCTCTCCTGCCTGCAGCTTGGTGTCTTGTGGCATGGAGGATACACAGAATATGTCATTTATGAATTGTCACTGTCAGTGAGAAATGCCGCTCATGTCTTAAATAGGGATGGATATAAATAGGGTCCATAAAGCATTGAATAAGTTAACTTTTAGGGAAAAGAACCCTATTATTTTATTCCCTTGTACAACAAAATCCCTCCCACTTGGCTGGAAATACTTTTCAACAAAAAAACTTCCACCAAAACACAATCGTAGAAGGTGAAAGTTCTCGCTTTGCATTTCATAATGGAAAGATGCACAAAAAAAAAAATCATATACAGTATTCAAAAGCGAGAAGACACAATTCTGCCAAAGATCAAAAAAGTGCATTGAATCTCTTTATTTTGGTGGTGAACAGGAAGGATTACCTGGTGGCTTTCCCATAGGAAAAGTGATGCTGCAGAGCACCCAAGGGGCTGCAGCCTGCCCTGCCTGCTCTGCAGGTCCCTCCTGTGGGGAGGCTGCAGGGATGGTTCCACCCCTCCCTGGCGCTGCTCTGATTGTCTTTAAGAGTTGACAAGTAGCTAGACATTAAGAAATGTTATGGTAAATGGTAGAAAATTGTCTAAAAGGAAGATTAAAGCCTTTAGCAGTCCAAGTTCCAAGGCCTGTTGTCCCAAAACAACTCAAAGGCTGCCTGGGAGGCCACCTTTGAAACCAGGAGAAAAGCAATCAGGAAATTATTAGGTCAAACATGGTGCTTCAGAAGATTTGTTTTGGCAAAATGCATGCAGGTGGTGTTGGATGGGAAGTGCTGCTCTGCTTTGGGGATCAGGCAGAGGGGGTGGGGACAGACCCTGCTGTGGCACCCCTGGGACAAGACCTTGCACAGGGCAGAAACTCCAAAAGAAAACTGAGACACTCAGGACTGATGCCTGGATGAGCACAGCACCCTTGGGGCAGGCTGAGGTCATACAGAAACTCTCATTTCTTCTCTTGTATCTCTATGCTGTTGGACCTCATGGGCTTTTGGGGTTTGGTTTTTTCCCCCTGATCTTACCTTCTTTTCTTAAATCCTCTTGTGTGGAAACCAGAAGTGGCCTTATGAGCTCCATATTTCTCAGTCACACCTTCCACTTTGTCTGTCTATGTATTTTTTCAGGTGCACAGTAGTGTCCTTGGAGGTATCACAGCTCCAGCCCTCCTCCCTTATCTGTTTCAGAGTAAGCATGACCAAAACCTTAAGGCCAGAGAAAAACTGAGGCAGAAAAGATACACTGGGTGAAAATATATGTACATATTTTTCAGTAGTAAATGGAAAATAAAACTGCCCAGAGGTCTAAAATACTCTAAAAGCAATGAAATCAGAGCACAGTGAAGCCTGGCAGCCAGAGCCAGAGCCTCTGGCACCCAGAGGCACCCAGCAGCATCCATCTGATAGATTATGGGATCACGTAATAGACAGGTATCTATAGGTATGTAATAGATACGTGATCAATAGCTCAGGGGAGCCCAGAAATTTATCTCTGGGATATCAAAAATATGCATGGCAACGCTTCCTAACCAAACAAAAGAAAACCCAGCCTTCTGGGTGAAGCTTCAGATGGAACAATGTTATCAGAGCTCGCTGGGCAAACACGAGGAACGCATAAAACCCGCGGCTCCCCGGGAAAGCAGCACTTCTCCTCTTGCAAGAGCCATGGATCTCAAGGTGGTCTGTGCACTCTCCATCACCCTGGTCATAGCCCTCAGCACCCTGGCAGAGGGAATTGCACCTCCAAGTAAGTACATCCATGTGCTGTTGCCTTCCAGGTACGAGTGGGACCCTCATCCCACTGACTGCAGGCAGAGCCTGTCAGCTTTAACAGACCAGACAGCAAATGGGCTTTCTGTGCTGCTGTTTATCCCCCAAGTGGAGCCTACTCTTTAATTTTTATCAGAGAGATCTGTAGCAAAATGTGAAAGACTGCAGCTGAACCCTTGTGTTGTTGGAATAACCAGGAACCTGCTGCAAAGGCAGAGGAGGTCGCTAGAACAGGACCAGGGCTGGAACAGGAGCCAGCTTTGTCTAAATTTTCTTCTGACACTTGGTTTATGCTGCTTTGCCACGTGAATACAGTTTTAAAGGAGTCTATCTGCCTCGTCATTTAAAGGCAAGTCATTTAGACAGCTCCAGAAGCGGAATGTGACTCAATGACAGCTGGAGGACAGCTCCAGAATTTCTTGGTTGTGGCTGACTGTGCAAAATGACTTAAAACATTAAAAGCATAGCTGCAGATATTTGCACATCATCCTATATTTTATAATCACCTGTCAAGAATGCAAAGATTTTCTATCTTTACACCTGTTTGAATATCCACTGGGCTCTTAAATCTTTTCCTCTTCACCTGAGATGGGCAAAGCAGCAAACATTTAATAACATAATAGTTGAAGATTGGGATTTCCCATTTGGTGTGGTTGGTTCGAAGACCACAAACCCCACTGTGCTGGGCTGGCTTGGCTGTGAGTGAGACCACAGACTGTCAAGGTGTGATGTACAGCCCTGACCAAAGTTGGTAGAGGTTTAAAAGCAACTTTTAAACCACTCGGGTTGTGGTCTTAGCAGGGAACCGAAAAGATGGAAAGCACCTAGGGAAAGAGCATTGTTCCCAGTGAGCATTTGATAAACACCACTCCATAACAAGTGTGCAAACTGACAGCCTGTAACTTGCTCCTTCTGTCCTGAACAGCAAAATGCCAGTGTAAAGTGGTTCCCAAGCAGAGGACAAACTGTGGCTACCCGGGGATCTCAGCAGCAGAGTGCAAGAAAATTGGATGCTGCTTCAATGCTTCAGTCCCTAGCGTCCCCTGGTGCTACAACCCTAAACAAAAGAAAGGTAATATCTCTGCCAGAAACACTGATTTGCCTCGTGTTTGATTATCCAGAAACCTGTACAGCCAGGGAGCATTTCTGCTTTTCTCCTTAGGCAAGAAAAGTGGGCACAAACCTCCATTAGGAGACCAGTGGCAGTAAAATGCAAAGTCAAGCCTTGCTTACCAGACTTCTGCCTCATCCTCTTCTCACAATATATTTCCTCCTTCTTCAGGCTTCTATCGAATAACTTGTGCTGATTACTTAGAGACACTTCAGTGCCATTTGTGGCCTTCTCCACGGGTAGAGCAAGCACTTATTTAAGTGGGTTTGCTATTTGGCTACTTGTTTGACATCTGTCAGCATCCTGCTTCTATTTGTTACCATTAGTTTCTCAGAGAGGATAACAGCTGCTCTCCCAGTCTTTCTAGGATTAGCTGTGTGTTTTACATAACTGTGTTCAACAATGGAGTGTAATTAACTGTGTTAATTGTCTCAGTGTAAGCTATATTGGCTGGGCTGACAGCACAGCTCCTTCTTAGGAGAACTTCAAGGCAGTCTCAGCACCTGCACAGGTGACAAGAAAAGAAATGAGGGTGCAAAGGCCAACAGAGGAACGTGAGATATAAACTGAGATTAGTCAACAGCGATCAGAATTACAGTAGGAAAAAAAATTTTGCTTTTGAGCACTGTTTGCAATTCTTGTAAACCTTGAAAAATGAGCAGCAGCAACTTGGGGTGCTGTGTTCATAGAATTGCTTTTCTGAGCAGAGC
Organism: Brachypodius melanocephalos; assembly: GCA_013398615.1. Classification (NCBI taxonomy): domain Eukaryota; kingdom Metazoa; phylum Chordata; class Aves; order Passeriformes; family Pycnonotidae; genus Brachypodius; species Brachypodius melanocephalos. The sequence goes on from VZSR01000920.1 coordinate 12,380,593, forward strand.
TGCTCCATGAGAGGAAAACTGAAGTATTCAAGCTAGGTGGTATAATCTCTTTACTTGGGATTTTAGTTTTAAGAGCCTGGAAGAGCTGTGATTTCCTCCTAAAAGACTTATTTCCTTTCTGTAACTGAAGCTGGCATGCAGAGAGGGCTGGGTGGTCCTGTCCTTGTGTTAGCCAGGCTGCTCTGCGGTCAGGTCATGGACATACCCTGGTCTGGGGGCAGTGTGTGTGTTACCACTACAAGAGACACAGGACTTTTCACCCCATTGCTAGATTTAGAAAAGGTAAAGGGCTGCTGCCAGGCACTTCCAGGGGTGAATTTTTCCTCCTCTTATCCCCGGGGTGCAGCAGCAATTCATCACCCTTTGGGATTTAGTTTAGCCTGGGAGGTTGGGTGAGGATTTGGGTGAATCTGCTGGCTGAAATTGGTTCAGAGAAGGTCATCATGGCCATCACATCTGCCCAGTGACCTCACCTTCGTGTCCTGCCTTTTCCTTGTGAATTATGTCACCAAGCAGACGGGGCACGGACTAACACATTGTCCTTCCTTTGTTTTTAACCTTTTGGCTTCCCACAGTGAGGAAAGTGTGTCCCAACGACCCCTACACCAGGATAAACTGTGGCCACCCTGGCATCAAGCCCAGGGAGTGCATAAGGAAGGGCTGCTGCTTCAGGGCACACCCCGCCGGTGTCCCCTGGTGCTTCTACCACCGCACCGTGGAGGAAGGTAATGTCCCACAGGAGATGTCCCCTGTGTCCCTGTGGGTGCTCCAGGGCTCCTGGCAGTGTCCCTGCCCTGCCCAGGCTTGCTGTGCTGTGCCAGCCAGAGAATCCTAAGGGTGGGAGCAGAAAAAGGTGGCTAAACCCTGAAAAAACAGGTTCTTGTACCAAGAGGGGGTGTTGCTGATGCATCCGAGCCAGGGGTTTGTGGGCAGTGTCTCAGTCTGGGCTCAGGTGTGAGCTCAGGACCTCAGCTAATCCCACAGGAGGGGTGCAGCCACCCAGCTCACATCCACCTTTATAAGCAGGAGAGATAAAAGACTTTGCTTTGGAAATGTGGAATGAAACTTACAGAAATTTCTGATCCCCAGCTAACTTTGTTTTAGTTAGGATTGACCTCTCAGAATATTTAATAACCAATAGTCTCAGCCACACTGTGCTCTGTACTACGTACAATTCACCAGAATTTGGTTTTACTGATCTGGATCATAACTGGGAAATACCTCTACAGATGGGGGTTGGTCGAGGTGGCTAAAAAATTGCCTTTTGGATGTCCTCCACTGAGGCAAAACACTTCCTAGCATCTTGTGTGATTTTTGGAGAAAACACGTCCCTTAATCTTCTTCTCCTCCTCTTTACCTCCCCAGCTTGTTAAAGGAGAAACTTCCATCGAGAACTTTGCAACCTTTGGATCTGCTCCAATGGAACGACAGACGGAGGTCCCAACTCAGACTTTATATTTTGCAACAGCCACGATTTCTAGGCTGGTTTTTTTTTTTTTTTTTTTAATCTGGGATTGACTCCTTCCTGAAGAAAAGTTACTGGTAGCTTTTATTCTCTCAGTAGGGTAGCACCACACAGGTTTTCACTGTAATAAAAGAAGTACGACACAACATGTGAGAGTTTTTTGGTTTGGGGTTTTTTTTTGCTGTCTTTATTTTAAAACTGTGTATTTCTCTGTTTCCCAGGAAATTTGGCATGTCAGCAACCTGCTGATGAGGGAGCAGGCACCAGTGCTTCCAAAAGGAGCACAGCACTCAGCTTTCTGTGTTAGTTACACTTCACACTTGCAAGTGACTGCTTGAATTTGTGGCATCACACGGGCCACCCATCCCTCTGAATGCTGGAAATATTCAGAGTTTGCCTTTATATAGATTTGGCTGTGGGTTTGGGCCTTTTTTCCTCCTTGGGACATAGGGAAGAGTACCTCTGATAGCTGATCACGGAGCTGGTCTGCCTCAGACACCTCCTGCTCTCTGCATCTCCCTGTCTCTGGTGTCACCACAAGCAGGTCCCATGGGCCACGCTCAGGAAATGTCTCTGCAACACTCAAAGCAGCACAAAAGCTCTCCCAAACCCATCCCAAACCTGAAATGGAGCTGCTTTGTCTTGCCAGGCACAGGAGAAGCTCCTGGTGTGGTGTGGCTGCTTTGTCCTGGGAGTCTTTAATGCTTCCCTGCTCCAGCTGGGTGAGAGCTCAGTACAGAGCCCAATAAAGAGCTTCTATGAGCCGTGTTGGGAATAAAATGGGCAACCTGAGACTGCTGCAGCAGCAATCTGTGCTCAGGGCTCAACAGGGGTTTGTACAGGGCTGTGCTGTGAGGAGAGAGATGGAGACATGGAATCACAGAGTGATTTATTTGGAGGGACCTTCAAAGGTCACCTAATCCAACCCCCCGGCAGTGAGCAAGGGCATCTTCAACTGCCTCAGGTTGTTCCTAGCCCCATCCAATCTGTCCTTGAACTTTTCTGGGGATTTTTCACTTCTCTGAGCAACCTGTTGCAGCCTTTCACCACCCCCACTCTGAAAATCTTCCTCCTTGACATGCCTCCTTGAAAGTTTGGTTTATCCCCCATACACCTTAGTGATGAATAAGTTTATCCAGGCAGGTGGAAAATTAATCCTTTATAAACCAATTGCAACAGACTCAATAATATGATTTGAATATGGTGGGATATCAACTGTAATATGAGCAATAAACTGAGCAGTGTAGTGAAGGTCTTTGGAGGTGT